>OY755180.1:16644677-17209100 GCA_963576735.1 Bedellia somnulentella | reverse complement strand
AGGGTTTAAATGCCCGTATGTATACCCATCCACACTCTCCGACTGTAGAACAAATGTGGATTCGCCTGTGCATAAACGGTATTAGATTTCTAATCGGCACTGCATATCGTCCGCCGTGGCAGGATGCTGACATTTTCTTTGACGCCATTACTGAGACTATCTCATCTTGTAAGAACTATGACAAACTAGTAGTATTAGGCGACTTTAACATTAATTTTTGTGACACAAATGACCGGTACTATCGATGTTTATCTGACTTTCTTACATCGGTAAATTTGACTCAGGTGGTTATGGAACCGACTCATTTTACAGACCATAACGACTATTGACTTGATATGTACTGACGTCCCTGTCCGTCATGTAAATACACACCACATTCCTGATCTGGGTCGTCATGCTTTTATTACAGTGCAACTTGACATAAAGAAACCTAGACTCATACCAAGGACGATAACTAACAGACCTTTCACTGACATAAATATAGATGACTTTAATAAGGATGTTGAAAACACAGACTGGGACATAATTAAAATATATGAAGACGTTGACGACATGCTTACAGCTTTCAATGATTGCGTCATCCGATTATTTGACAAACATGCACCGGTGAAAACAGTTGTGGTCAAAGACGCGCCAAAACCATGGCTAACTTACAATGTTAGATTGATGATGCATCTCCGAAACGAAGCGCATCTTAAGGCAAAAAAAGATAAAACAGAATCAAGCATACAATACTACAAAGACCTTAAGCATCAAGTTATCACAGCAGTCCATAACGAAAAAAAAGCATTTTATGAACATGTCATCAATAGTAGTGTGGATGACTCGCGAACACTTTGGAAGAATCTCAAACGAACTGTTCTTCCAAACAAACGGAATATAGAATTACCTGCACACTTCAATGACCCGGATGACATAAATCGTTACTTTGGTCAAGTTCCCGGTAGTAATGATGTAAGCATTTCAGACTTGACATACTTTGAATTTAACCGACATGGACCTGCTACCTTTACTCTTAACACAGTTACACTGGATCAAGTTGCTAAAGTGGTGACTGGGATCAAAACTAAAGCAAAGGGTATCGACGAAATTGACATTGATATGCTTTTACTTACTTTTCCGACTACTCTTGACGTACTGACATGCATTGTTAATAGAAGCATTGCAACAAGCAAATTCCCTTCTGTATTGAAAATTGCTAGAATTGCACCATTACCCAAAAAACCAAATCCCGTCTTAGTTTCCGACCTTCGAGCAATAAGTATTCTTCCATGTGCATCGAAGATAGTAGAGAGGGTGGTATGCGATCAGCTTACGAAATATCTGGAGAACAACAACATTTTGCCCGTATACCAATCAGGATTCCGCAAGGGACATTCAACAGCGACAGCCCTCCTTGATGTTATTGATAATATACTCCATGATTTAGAAAACGGAAAGAGTACAATATTGGCACTGTTGGATTTCTCCAGAGCTTTCGATTGCTTGTGCAAGCCTTTGCTGCTATCCAAGTTGTCGTATTACGGATTTGATGTATCAGTGATCCAATGGTTTAAAAGTTATCTGACGGGGAGAGCACAGTTTGTCGAGATACGTAGTAGAGATGGTATATCTCACACTTCATCGGTTAGTGAACTAGAAAGAGGTGTACCACAAGGTTCAATTTTGGGCCCCTTACTGTTCATACTATATATTGCAGACCTAGTTCAGAATATAGAAAACTGTAAATACTATATGTACGCCGATGACTTGCAATTATACATTTCTGGTATACCGACAGATGGTGCCCTCACTGCTGACAAACTAAACGCAGATTTGGATCAAATTGTTTCCTGGTCCAAGAAAAATTGCCTTATTTTAAATCCTGATAAGTCAAAGTTCATGGTACTTGGAACCAAATCGCAAATACGTAATACGTTGGGAGCTCTCGCGAACAAGGATGTAACTGTTAGGGGCCAACCACTGGAGAGGGTGGAAGAAGCGCGAAACCTTGGTCTGTTGATGGATGGGGAACTTAAGTTCGAAAACCACATCCAGGCTGTGGTTAGCAATTGTTTTTACCGTCTCAAAGTACTTTACAATATTCGTGATTATCTGAGTGTGGATTTGCGTGTTCACCTTTGCGAATCGCTGATATTGTCAAGGTTAAACTACGGTGATGTGGTTTATGGCAGTTGCATACTTGGTCGTACACAGAGGCTGATACAGCGTGTGCAAAACGCATGTGCACGTTATTGCTTTCATGTCCCACCACGTTCCCACATCACTCCACATTTGAACGATGCAAAACTACTTAATATGCAGGCTCGTAGATGGCTACACCTTGCGACAATGATGTTTGGTGTTGTCAGACTGGAATCACCAGCATATTTGTATAATAAAATAAAATGGTCATCTATGAAATATCAGTACAAAACAAGAGCAATCCTGCCGAAACACAGAACAGCGGCATTTCGAGGCTCTTTTAAATTTGCAGCGTCCAAATGTTGGAATGATCTCCCTCCCCCAATCCGTGAAGTGTCAAGTAAAGGTACCTTTAAGCGTAAGCTAAAAGTATACCTACTTGCTCAACAAAATCCGCCTCTCTAAATGTCCGTTCCTGTCCTGTCTATTTTCTATATGCATTAATAATATTCATATTATTTTTAAATATGTATTATTTAATTTAAACAATCTATTTCCTGCAACTGTTATTGTAAGTAGTTTATGTTGTTTTCTTTTCATTAATTATTTTAATTGTATAGTATACATGTATTAAGTATAAATATACCTACTAATTCATATTATAAGTTGTATTTTTGTGTACAGATATATAACGAACGTATTTGTTATTTAAGTTATTATTGATTTGCTATATATGATTTGTATTCTTATTCAGTATGTAAGTACTAAAATATCTTATTTTTATACTTTTATATTTATCACTTATTATATTTGTGTATGTATTTATGTAATCAGCACATTTTAGCACTGATCAATTTTTAATATATTTTTTTTTAATATTGTTTTTTTTTTGTTATGTTTTACAATAAATTGGCTGTAGTGATTTAAATTTATGTAAGGTCCGTATGTCACTACAAGTCTGGCGCTGACTGAAAATCAGTGTTGTGAGGTAAAACTCACAACGACAACGCTGAGTCAGACGCCATTTTGTTGTTTTCGCGCATTATGTGAGATGAACACTGTTTTTATTGTTAAATGTTTTTTTTTTTTTACCTTTATTTATTTTGTAAAAATATTTACATGTTCATGTGCGACTGACAGTAAATAAACGTTTTTTCTTCTTCTTCTTCTTCTAAAGAGCACAAATTTAACTTCAGTATCGAAAATAAAATATATTCCACCGGTTTTTATTTTTTTTTCTTCAATGTACAGTTTTGACCTCGGTACAGTCTTAATATAGTATATAGATATAGATAATCCCCGCATGAGGTTTTCATGAACAAAAAATATCCCAATTAATTGAAAACTTGTACAACTATTCTTATTCTTCACCATGCATACTCGTCATGCACACCTGTGAGGCTTCCCCATGTCCGCATATGTGCCGGGCAGCTGAGGGCAGAGGTATGTGCCTCAATAATCGGATAGAAAGTCGCCTAAAGAACTGAACACAAATTTTAGTCCACCCCCTCAAACATAAAAGCTTTATTCAGCAATAATTTTCCCATGGCGTGGTGTCATATGAGGCACCTTTTTGAGACATTTATAGTGATGGTTGAGTGAAAGGATGAAGACCAACTACCATCCTATATTTCTCAATATTTTCCCTACTCAACAGGGTACGACTGGGATTTTTTGATCGGTGGATTTAAAAGTACAGCTTTTAAAATACTTATTCTTTATTCAAAAATGCACATCTACAACACATATTTAATGTTTTACAGCTCGTACTACACACAACATTCAGATTTATCAATGAATCACAGTAGATAATGTAAACACTACGGCCACATATTCTCAAAAACATTTAATACTAATGGTATTTAAATTCGTGATACGGAATGCTTTGCATTCTTAAAAAGATGTTTTCATTACTCTACTGTAGATTTTAACACTTTCAAATATAACATTTATTATTTTTACGACAGCTTGTTATTCTAACGACATTTAAATAAGATTAAATTATGAATCCTGCTCAGCTGTGCGTACAATACAATTTACTGAGTTTCTTTTCATGGGTAACATTCCTAAAGTATTTTTCTATCTCTATCTCGCTTGCACCTAACAGTCTTGTCGCGCCCCATGTCTTTTATCTCTCTCTCTCCTACGACTCCGTTCGTAACGTGCCTACTATGTATTAAGAAATTTTATATTTATATTACCTCTTATAGATGTAAGACTATTTAGTTTAAGCCTAACGTAAACAAAGAATTTAAAACACTTTGTCTATAAGTACCACACAAATAAATTTTACAGTACTATTAAAATGTTTAAAAATGCAGTATTAAATACATCAAAGGTCCTACAAGCTGTGTTACACTATAATAAAACATGACTACCTTAATTACACAAAAAAACTACTTTAAAATGGAATTACATTCCAAAAAATCAATGGTATACAAAGAAAACAAAATCTTTGGCACAAAGAAATATACATTAAAAAAAATATAGTTGGACACAATTTTGGCACCAAAATGGCACCAACTGAGCACATGTATGAGAGAACAAACAGCTTGGCTTTTTAAAACTCATACATATTTCAGTTGGCACCATAACTAAAACTACCTTTAACTAAATAAGTAAAGTAGATAAAAAATATATATAATGTTTTGTTGTTTATTTCACGTGCAATTAAAAACTAAATTTAAAATAAAAAGTTTTCTTATTCTTTACTGATGCTGGATGACGTTTCTCTTAAGAATATATATATTATTATTTAATAGAGATTATTATATAATTATGAATGATATGGTTAAATGAGTATGAGTATCAATTACAATGAGTACATATTAACATTTATGAAAACGATCTACTGATATGATAATTACGAATATTTACGATACAGACAGAGAGATATAGACAACACATTTTATAGTATAGTATAATTTTATCTCATTCTTACCGACAGACTATCGATAAAATGGCGCTCTTGTATTTTATCGACACGATATCGGTTAGAATGAAATAAAAGTATATGATACTAAGTAAGTGCGAAAGAGATGGCTGTTTTATATCACGCTATATCGGATTAAAAGATCGCTAGTATTACATTTAATCTAAAATCTAGTTACAACATACAATAAAATAACATTTACATCTGAGTGACACTTTTGATATTGAGTATTCTTAAACATAATTTCAATGTATCGTTGAGTACCATTAACATATGTATTCTTGCATACAATACTGGTAGCAAATGGGCTCTCGCTTCCTAAAACAAACAATTTTCTAATCAATTAAGGAACCTTATAATTTTAATTGTGAACAAAAAAAAAACATGTGCTGTAGTGAAAATTTGATTAGGTTTATTAGAAAATAAACGATTTAGTTATTAAAAAAAAAAGAAAAAATAATTTACACCAGCAGGACCCGAACCTACGACATCCGGTAAAAAACAGTTATTGAATAAACATTTAATACCTTAGAAAATGAGAGACAAATCAAAATACTTTGGTTCAAACTCTTAATAACGCTTACAACTCTGTGATGTCTGTCAAGTCACAGGGATTTATTTACATACATAACATAAACGTTCACGCCGTTTATCCCCGAAGGGGTTGGCAGAGGTACCAATACTCCTGAACTCACATGGCAAGCGCCATCTAGTTTCCAGAGAAGGTACCCACGTTTTGCTTAGACAGTGTACTCACGTGATAGGGGGCAGGTCTATCGCCGTTTTGTACGAATACACTGTCACATGACTTAGTACAACTCAGCCATGTGGGTTTCCTCACGATGTTTTCCCTCACCGTTAGCAACCATGATAAATTAACCACACATATGACTTTAGAAAAGACAAATTGGTGTAGGCCCGTCCCAGGATTGGAACTCACGCCTGTTCTCTCACTCACTGTTTTTCGGGCGGGTGTTCTACCCACTGGACTATCATGTCGTCTATAATTTATTTTTAAGTTATTATTATTATTATAATTTGCTGTGTAGTGTCGGCTTAGAATAGCACTACCCCATTTCTTCCGGTGGGTGTACGTAAGAGGCGACTAACGGTATTGGGGCTTTTAAGGGATTTTTGGGCGATGTGGTTGGAGACCCATCACCAACAACCTTTATTTTTACTATCTTTTCCCCACTCACATTTCCAAAAGTGGCTGTGGAATTTATAATTCCTTGGCTCTGGCTACCCCTTCTAGGGAATTATAGCCGTGAGTATATGTATGTATGTATGTATTATTTTATTTAAATATTGAAATCTATTACTTATTTTTGTTTGAATTATTTGTAAAATCTTATCCAAAATTTTGTATAGTTACGCAGAATGTGTAGTCATCTTCTAGATGTATTTAACAATCGAAGGCATTTCTTTATTTAGAGTATAGAACATAAATTTTCAGTCATATTCATTTAGGAAAATACACACATACATATACACACTCACGGCTATAAATTACAAAAAGGGGTAGCCAGAGCTTCAGAATTAAAAAAAATCTCAGCCATTTTTGGAAGTTGTGTGGAGGTAAGATTGTAAAACAAAGGTTTCTGGTGATGGGTCTCCAACCGAATCGGCCAAAATACACTTAAAAAGCCCCAATACGATAAGCTGCCTCTTACTAACCCACGGGAAGAAATACGGTAGTGCCATTCTAAGCTAGCACAACACAGCTTTATTTTAAAAAATGAGTTTACAATATCGTTACAGAATCGTCGGTGCTGGCTCTCCAACCACACTACCCAAAAAACACAGTACTGAGCTCAATTTCCAAATATGCCAAAACCATACTTTCTCTTTAGGCTTAGAATAACACTACCCCATTTCTACCCGTGGGTGATCGTAAGAGGCGACTAAGGGTATGGGGGCTTATTAAGTGATTTTTGGGCGATGTGGTTGGAAACCTGTCACCAAAAACATTTATTATTACCATCTTTTCCCCAATCAACTTCCAAAAGTGGCTGAGGAATTTTTCATTTCAAAGCTCTGGCTACCCCGTTAAGGGATTTATAGCCGTGAGTATATGTTTGTATGATTTGAGTATGTGTATGTATGTATGACATTTAAATGTTTGTGTGCAAATGTTCAACTTACGGTTAAAACTCTGGTCCTCCGATAATACTGACTGAAAACTCGAACCAGAGATGACAAGAAATTGCATATTATGTGTGGACGAAATTCGCATGAGTCATCATCCACACTGTCCGTTATAAGAGTCGGCAGAGCTGCTATGTAGTTGAAAATTAAGGCCCATTCGTCCTGAAAATAAAACAATTATTATATTCCCGTGCATACACTTAATCACGGCTGTAAATCTCCTTTAAATATGACAAAATAATTTCCGGTGATGTATATTTTGTGCAAATAAATTTATTTTTATTTTACATACATACATACATATACTCACGGCCGTAATTCCCTAGAAGGGGTAGCCAGAGCCGAGGAATTATAAATGCCTCAGCCACTTTTGGAATTGCGTGGGGAAAAGATGGTGAAATAAAGGTTTTTAGTGATGGGTCTCCAACCGCATCGCCCGAAAATCCCTTAAAAGCCCCAATACCGTTAGTCGCCTCTTACGATCACCCACGGGTAGAAATGGGGTAGTGTTATTCTAAGCCCACACTACACGGCAATGTTTAATTTTATTTTTATTTTACATTTTATTTTTTATACAAAAACTTGTCAGTTTCTCAGTCCTTACGTGATAGGACATCGTCAGCGGTCTTTATTACCTGTGGCTCAAGTCAGAACCAATTACAGGCAGAACTCATTTTTGATATGGGTTTGTTGGGAATACAACGCAAAGATTCAAACGTTCACGCCAAATATCTCCGAAGGGACTGGCAGAGGTACAAATACTTCTAAATACTACATAGTTCTATGTAGTACCTTTGAAATCAAATGCAGACCTCATTATAAACTATAGGTTTTAGATGATTTATTTAATTATCAAACATACATACATACATATACTCACGGCTGTAAATCCCGAGAAGGGGTAGCCAGAGCTAAGGAATTAGAATTTCCTCAGCCACTTTTGGAAACTTGAGTGGGGAAAAGATGGTAAAGTACAGGTTGTTGGTGATGGGTCTCCAACCGCATCGCCCAAAAATCCCTTATAAGCCCCAATACCGTTAGTCGCCTCTTACGTACACCCACCGGAAGAAATGGGGTAGTGCTATTCTAAGCCGACACTACACAGCAATTATCAAACAAAAGGTGGTTATCCACAATAACGCCTAGATCTTTTAAAAAGTGCACCTTGAAAAGAGTTCGTCCTTTAATGGATAATTATACTGAATGGGGTTTATATTTCAAGGAAATTTTACACAGCAAAATTATAAGACATAAGTTGCGAGCGTCACTTATATTTTTAACTAATTCTAAAACTTTCATATTGTATTGTCATGTATATACAGATCTAGTGAGCTACAAACGAAGTATAACTCAATGATTTTTTTTATGGGATACTAACTTAACAATAGCAACATATTGAATGCTATATAATACACATATAAATAATATCCAAGACTAAGAAAGAAACAATAAATAATACTCTCTGGGGACCCAGAACCTAGTCTATCTACTATGTACTTGGCCACGGATGTCGTCAATGTGATGGATGATATATGATGACATGAATATTGTGTACGTAACATTTAAAACATGTGTATGAAATTTACCTCTTGATTCAGCAACGAGAAATCAATAACTGGAAGTGGAGGCAGTTCCGGATAAACCCCTTCTCTGACTTTGTCATTAAACGTCCTTATTAGGGTTTCCAATCTCGCGCAGTTGTATAAAATAAACGATGCACCTGTAAACAGTACAACGTACATACATTGTATTTGTACAAACATACATATACTCACGGCTATATTACTCTAGAAGGGGTAGCCAGAGCTAAGGAATTATAAATTCCTCAGCCACTTTTGGAAGTTGAGTGGGGAAAAGATGGTAAAAATAAAGGTTTTTGGTGATGGGTCTCCAACCGCATCGCCCAAAAATCCAACAAAAAGCCCCAATACCCTTAGTCGCCTCTTACCACACCCTTGGGTAGAAAGGGGTAGCGACATTCTAAGCCGGCACTACACGGCATTGTATTTGTATTTGTATTGTGAACTAGCAAATTTTCCTGAAATCGACTTCTACAATGCGCCTATTTTGCGTAATAAAACGTACATACATACACTCACGCCATTAGTTCCCATTGCCGTAGGCAGAGACTATCAAATGCCACTACGTACGAACTGGCAAACCTCTCAAGTTTCAGGAATAATATATTATTTAAACTTGCTAGCTCTGTGGAATGTTTACAAAGTTTTTAGTCTTTCATCTTATATTTATACATACATACATATACTCACGCCGTTAATTCCCATTGGGGTAGGCAGAGACTATCGATCGCCACTTCGTACGATCCTGGCAAACCTCTCTTGCTTCGCCAATCGGCAGTAATGTTGATTGGATCGATGCGATGGGTGCCTTTAGTGAAAGTGAGATCAGTATGGAAGAAATAATGAAAGCAATGAAAAGTATGAAAATAGGGAAGGCGGCAGGGTATGATAGGATAACGATCGAAATGCTGAGGGCTGGTAAAGGGTTGGTGGCTTCTTGGTTGTACTTCCTTTTCCAAAAGTGCTGGTCGAGTGGCAAAGTACCACAAGACTGGTGCAAGGCGGTGATTGTGCCCCTGTATAAAGGAAAAGGGTCACGCCAGGAGGCTGAAAACTACCGCGGCATTAGCCTACTCAGCATTGTCGGTAAATTGTATGCAAAGGTATTGATAGAAAGAGTGATGAATGAAACTGATGAGAAAATATGGGATGTGCAAGCAGGATTAAGGAAAGGAATGGGATGTATGGATCAAATCTTCTCTCTAAGGAGCATCACCGAAAAGTTCTTAGCTAAGAACCAAAAGGTGTATTGCTCCTTCATTGATTTAGAGAAGGCGTATGATAGGGTGGTAAGAAAGTGTTTATGGGAGGTTTTATCCAAGTTCGGTTTGGGGAGTCAACTTATACGTGCATTGGTATCACTCTATGAGGATTCTAGTGCATGTGTAAGAGTAAACGGGGAAAACACTGACTGGTTCGGGATCTCTAGGGGTGTCCGACAGGGATGTGTAGCTTCTCCGTGGCTCTTCAATTTGTTCATGGATGACTGTTTGACAGAGTTGCGTGAAAGTGATTATGGACTAAGAATGGGTGGATTCATCATTAAATGCCTCTTGTATGCTGACGATCAAGTGCTACTTGCATCATCGGCAGAAGAGTTGCAAGAGATGATGAATATTGCATGTGAGTCTTTTGTAAGAAAGGGAATGAGGGTGAATGTGGATAAAACAAAAACTATGGTTTTTGAGAGAGAGGTGAATATGACCGAATGCGTGATTGAGATTAACGGTAAGAAAGTGGAACAAGTGAAAGAGTTTGTATATTTGGGTAGTTTGTTTACTAGGGATGGAAAGTGTGATGAAGATATCGAGAGAAGAGTGAAAAAGGGTAATGCGATTAATGGAGCATTGGATGGTCTAATGTCTAGTCAATCGGTGTCCGAAAGGGCCCGAATGGCTGTGCATGATGCCATTCTTGTTCCTACGCTTATGTATGGCAGTGAATGTTGGGTGTGGCAGAAGAAGCATGAAAGCAGAGTGAATGCAGTAGAAATGAGGTCCCTCAGAAAAGTTTGTAATGTAAGGTTATGTGATCGTGTGAGGAACGATGTGATTCGTGAAAGGTGTGGTGTAAAAGATGATATTGTAAGTAAGATAGAAAAAGGAATGTTGAGATGGTTTGGGCACATCGAGAGGATGGATGATAGGAAATTGGTAAAAGGTATCTATAGAGCTAATGTGGAAGGTAATGTTAGTAGAGGACGGCCACGAAAGACACACTTGGACCAAATTGAAAGTGTGCTCAAAAAGGCAGGCGTCCGAAGTATGAAGAATAAAAGAGCATGTATGAAAAGATTGATGGATGTAGACGAAGCAAGAGAGGTTTATATTTATAGTTCAGAAAAAATAACATATATACATACATATACTCACGGCTATAAATCCCTAGAAGGGGTAGCCAGAGCTAAGGAATTAAAAAGTCCTCAGCCACTTTTGGAAGTTGAGTGGGGAAAAGATGGTAGAATAAAGGTTGTTGGTGATGAGTCTCCAACCGCATCGCCCAAAAATCCCTTGAAAGCCCCAATACCGTTAGTCGCCTCTTACGTACACCCACCGGAAGAAACGGGGTAGTGCTATTCTAAGCCGATACTACACAGCAACACAATATTATCACAAAATCTAAGCCATATGTGGAAAAACACATACAAACTTAACACAATATCATACATACCTTTACTAGTTCCATGACTAACAGAATCAAACACAATTTTAACAGCGCTAGTCGGCTTCATTTCCAGCAATTCAAACACCACAGCCGATTCTCCGAGATGTTCTATGAACTTCTTCCATTGGGAGTCAGTTGTGACCCTCACTCCATATTTGTGTTCAGCTATCATGCTCATATCACCCTGCCTCATACTGGAAAAGTAAGTGAGGGTGTTAAAATACTAAAAACTACTTTTCTGGTCCCTTAAAGATTTACGGGTCTGTTTTGAGGGAGTAGAGTTGACCATTGAGTTTCCAATTAAAATGCTTACATACGAAAATATACCTATGCTATGAATTCTAAGAAGGGGTAGCCTGAGTTGCGAAATATGAAATTACTCAGCCTCATTTGTAAGTTGGGTGGAGAAAAGATGATGATGTGATGAGAAAATGAGAAGTTGGTGATGGGTCTCCAACTACATTGCCCAACAAACTTAAAAAGCCCCAATACTCTAAGTTGCTTCTTTAGATCGCTCTCTTCTATCTCTCTCTCTCTCTATCTCTTTAGATCAGATGTAGCAATGTGGTAGTACAATAAACTATACTAGGCCAACACTACAAAGCATTTTGGCAACTCAATATTTCCATTGCTGCTGCTGTGTAGTGTCGGCTTAGAATAGCACTACCCCATTTCTGCTGGTGGGTGTACGTAAGAGGCAACTAACGGTATTGGGGGCTTTTATGGGATTTTCGGGCGAACCTTTATTTCACCATTTTTTCCCCACACAACTTTCCAAAAGTGGCTGAGGAATATGTAATTCCTTAGCTCTGGCTGTACCCCTTCTAGGGATTTATAGCCGTGAGTATATGTATGTATGTATGTAATATTTCCATTAAGAATATTGTTTGCATGTTTGTTTGTACGGGCAATATGGGCATCCATCGTTAGAGTGAGACAAACCAAGTCTTAGCTAAAATAGGGTTTAATAATTTTTTTATACCTTCTGTTAATGGCAGCTAATAATGGCAGTAAAATAGGTTACCAGATGATAACTATATGTCATAATGTCATAAAAAAATAGACAAAGAGGAAACTTACATTTACTCAGAGCCATAAATCTTGAAAAGGGGTAACCAGAGCTTCGAAGCTAGAAACTCCTCAATTTGGAAGTTGATAGGGGTCAAGATGGTAGATATAAAGTATTGTTGGTGATGGGTCTCCCCCCAAGAACCATTTAAAAAGCCCCACACCGTTAGTCGCCTCTTACAACATCCTTGGGAATAAAGGGGTAGTGACATTCTAAGCCGGCACTACAACGCAACAGACAAAGAGGAAACTCCTCAGAGAAAAAGACATATTCGCTGGACATCTTGAAGAAGGTAGACAGTTTTGCATGAGTAGAAAGATAATATAGCATAAATGTTCATGCCAAATATCCCCCAAGGGATTGGCAGAAACCAATTTAAACAACATCATCATCATCATCATCATCATCATCATCATCATCATCATCATCATCATCATCATACAACACATACATACATATACTCACGGCTATAAATCCCAAAAAGGGGTAGCCAGAGCTAAGGAATTAAAAATTCCTAAGCCACTTTTGGAAAGTTGAGTGGGGAAAAGTGGTGAGATAAAGGTTGTTGGTGATGTGTCTCCAACCGCATCGCCCAAAAATCCCTTAAAAGCCCCGATACCGTTAGTCACCTTTTACGTACACCCACCGGAAGAAATGGGGTAGTACTATTCTAAGCCGATATGACACAGTTTACACAAAACATGTAGAACAGCACACTTTAACAATATCCTATACACTATGCAGATAGAGCAGGATCAGTCATTTTGGAGACCTAAAGACTACCACTGATAGAAATCAATAAATCTATTAAGACACATGACAATGTAATTCAAAATGACAGAATAATTTATAACAGATATTCCAACTTTACCAGATATAATCCTCTCCGGTCCTGGTTGTTTCCTTCTGCCCTGTTTTAGCATTTAATACAGCTCCACAGGTAATAAACCTAGCATTTTCAAAATTAATTCTATTTTCAATCCAACTTATCAAAATATCTGGCACAAAGGTTTTTCCTGACACCTTGATTAAGTTTTCAATACATTCTCCCAGACATTTTAATCGCAATGTTGTTAAATCATCATGATTTATACATTGTGGATCAAGTAAAACACAACTAAAATAGTTTACTACTGCCAATCTTGCCTTGAAGACAGTAATATTTTGAACTGCCTCTGTTATAACTTTTGGTATAGCACATTGTCTGTTAATAAATAAATACATGCGTTCCTTCTCAGTTTTGGTTTTCTCTATTTGGTATGGCCACTTTTGACTTTCATTTTTTACAGCAGACTCATCTTCGCAAATCTTTTTGAAAAATTCTGAAGCATCGGCTGTTTTTATAAAACTATGCCATGAATTAATTGAAATAGGAAAACTGAAATCACCGTTTACCGATAGGTTTTCAGTGTGTTTTCTTATCAGAGCGTTCTTGTTTCTTGTTTGGCCAGATGTTATAAAGTGGAAGAGACTGTTTGAGAACTCTTCAGTGCTGTTTTTAATCATGTTTTTTTTGTGATTCGTCTATGACTAGAACAGACAGTTATGAATCAAACGAAACACTATATCACATTCACAACTCTTCACTAATTGTCAACGTATATAGGATTTTCTATCGTTTACAACGATTGAGATTATTTATTGTATTTTATTCATGAAAACTTTAGCAAACAGCGAGCAAATTGCAAAGGTGATTTTGTTTTGAATTCAAATCAATTCAAATGTCAAGCCTATTCTAGTGTTGTCAATAGGTAGGTGTGTAGTTCGCGAATGAATGCTTCTTTCGAATGCCTTCAGTTGAAAATGCAAACCATTCCTTCCTTCACTCGCTTATTAGTCCACCTTATTCCTTCACTTAATAGTTCACTTTGCCGTCAGGCGAAAAAAAATCTTCGGTCATCGTCTTAAGGACTATATTTGTTTGATGGTAAATCTAATACGGACACCTTATTAGTTCACCTCACTTATGCATTGCTGTGCTCTCGTAGGGGAAAATAACTCTCCACACATGGTGTTAAGACCTATATTTGTTTGCTGCTAAATCACTCACTATTCGTTAACACAAATACAAAAACATAAATATGAGGTTCGAGACCCGTCAATGAGTTATTTTTAATGTTTATTTTCTAATAGTGAAAATATTAGTAATGTTTTGGTTGTCAGTCCTAAGCCTGGAAAGTATGGAGGACAATCGAGATATTTATTCTTACTGATACTTCATCATGATAAATAACTATATTTCTGCAAAATTAAATACAAGTAATACAAAATATGGGACTCATTCATTAAACATTATCAAAAGCATCATTTTTTTCATTCACGAACTAGCGAATGTTATAAGAAAGATACGAGAACGCGAGAACCGCAAGTTATTCATCTTTCCAACTCAATCTCTTCATTTACTCCAATTCGTTCTGTAGTTCATTTAGTCCAACGGCTCTGAAGGAGCCTAATGAGCCGCTGAACGAAGTGGACTACTGGACTACATTCGCGAAGTAGTTCTTTGAAGTGAAGGAACTAAATGAACTAAGTTCTTTTCACTGAAGCGTTATGCGCATGTCTGCCAACTATCGATTGCAAATCGCTACTTCAATTAACAATCACATCGTGAATGGACGGCTGTTCACTATTTATTAATTTTAAAGTTTCATTACAATTATATTCTTTTTTTGTAGAACTTCTCTGGAATGTTAACCGTGATAGCTCAATGGATAAGGACTTACGTCCGTCGTGCAGACAGACCTGGGTTAAAATACCGGGTCGGGCCTACACCAATTTGTCTCTTCTAAAGACATATGTGTCATTATAGTATTTTCTAACACTTTCAAGATTGTAAATTGCAATTTTAAACAACAATTGACTTTCTTGGCTATAAAAAACCATGTAATAACACGATTAAATAACCTAAAGTCAATAGTTATTTAAATTGTATACGTGTCATTAGTTTATCAAAGTTATTAATGGTGAGGGAAACATCGAAAGGAAATCCACATAAAGAAAGAAAGAAGAAATATTTATTCACATCTGAATTAACAAATACCATACAGTTTACTTAAACATGAAAATTATAAAAAAGGATATAAAAAACAAGTGATAAAATAATATATAAATTTAACAAATGTGAAAAGGTCCTGCCTCAGCTTATTGTTGCGTGAAGAACACACAACACTGATTTACAGTCAGGACCCATTTGGAGTGACATACAAATCAACAACAAAATAATATAATTTAAATGTTTTTGTTCATGAAAACCTCATGTGGGGATTATTACTAATAAATAAAGAAAAAATAAAGGAAAGAAAAATTTCGACTCAGGCGGGATAATCCCCACATGAGGTTTTCATGAACAAAAACGTTTAAATTATCTGATAGTTAGGCGTTCTCAAGATTTGCATTCTGTCTGAAAAGGTAGACAAGTGGCTTTCCGAATTTGTAAAAAATTCGGAGGTAGGGAACGCAAACACTACTTCAAAGTGTAAAAGAAACAAAGGATAGAAGAATTTCACGTTGGCAGCCATTGACACCTCCTTTATTTTTTTCTTTATTTATTGACAAAAAATAGTTATATAAAAACAAAAACCATAAAATGTCACCTATAATCTGGCCATACCAGCCTCCGCCACTTGCACTTTTACATTTAAAAATGACACATAATAAACAAATACCGAAAAAATAAATAATAAAATGAATAAACATGAAATGAATAAATATACATGAAAACATATATCCAATCAAAAGTATAAAATGCACGGATATAATGTTATATAATAAATTCATAAATAATAAAGTATACATATAGCATAGAATAGCACTACCCCATTTCTTCCGGTGGGTATACGTAAGAGGTGATTAACGGTATTGGGGCTATTAAGGGATTTTTTGGGCGATGCGGTTGGAGACCCATCAATAACAACCTTTATTTTACCATCTTTTCCCTTCCCAATTTCCAAAAGTGGCTTGTTGGTGGTGTCTAATTACTAAGCTCTGGTTACCCCATCTAGGGATTTATAGCTGTGAGTATTTGTATGTATGTATGTACATATATAAAGTGTACACAAATTGTGTATAATAATGCTGTGTATTTGTACAAAATTGCGATATACCTGCCCCACTAAACACCAGGTAACAATGTCACTTTGCCAGATATACGGCGTGAAGTGAACGTTTGATTTTGAGGTAAACT
This sequence comes from Bedellia somnulentella, assembly GCA_963576735.1. Taxonomy (NCBI): domain Eukaryota; kingdom Metazoa; phylum Arthropoda; class Insecta; order Lepidoptera; family Bedelliidae; genus Bedellia; species Bedellia somnulentella. Next base: position 17,192,400 of record OY755180.1, on the reverse strand, counting down.
TATCGATATTTATGTCTTTTAGAAATTTATCATAAAGTATGCATCGATTGTATCGAATTAATTCGATATAATTGAAACAATTCGGATTTTACCCAGCATCCTTACTATCTGTTGATCGATCAATACGAACGAAGCGTTGTTCAGAAACTCGATAATCTGAAACACTCATTATAATATAAAATAATTTATTTCAGACAAATCATATACAAAATGTCCATATATCTGTTAGTAACAAGACTTATAAACTATGTTAGTTAAATTTACATGATGTTGTGTCAATATCACGGGGATGGTGGATATGGATGTCATAAACTCATGCTACATCATAAAATTCGCAAACGATATTCCGCATTTCATTCAGCGTTGCCGAATTTAGAAGGTTTTCTTTATATAAGTTTTTTTTGGGGTCTGAAACGTTTTTATAGGAATTTGCGTCTTCAAACTCTACTCAACGCGATAGTACATTTTTTTAAAGTTTATTGGCCAAGAACAAGTTCTTTAACCGTTACTCATTTAGTTACATATTTTATTTGCTTGAAAGGGTGGTAGAGGAACTAGTACCTCTAAGCATCACGTGTCACGTGACATGTGTGTGAGCAAAGCAAACTATGGGAGGGAAAGGTAAAATGAAAACTGGCAGCACTGAATCGTTCTTTTTGTCACATCACAATGTCATCATCTGTCAATGTCAAAAGGTTTTAGATTTCAGACAGAAGAATACCGACCGAGCCAACTCAACAAAAATGTTTCAATTAAATTGAATAAAATATTATTTATTTGATTTTCCTTACCACACGAAATTCTGTGGGTATCAAATAGTTACTTATCTAATGAATTTACATGAAAGATGACATCGTGTTACATATATTTTTTATTGATAACCTTAACGTGGAATATCAGCGGTGTTTTTGCGGCTGATCATCTATTAGAAGGTATTTATTGTGGTACAGTTAATTGTTACGATGTATTGGGAGTAACTAGGGAAGCCACCAAAAATGAAATCGGCAGAAGTTATCGCCAACTTGCCAAGAAATTCCACCCGGACTTACATCGCACTGAGGAAACGAAAAAAGCGGCTGAAGAGAAGTTCAAACAAATAGCAACAGCTTACGAAATACTCCGAGATGAAGAAGAACGAGCAGACTACAACTACATGTTGGATAACCCTCAGGAGTACTATGCTCACTACTATAGATACTACAGAAGACGCATGGCACCTAAAGTAGATGTCAGAATAGTACTGGCTGTTACAATATCTATAATATCAATCATTCAGTACTTCAGTGCATGGTCGAAATATGAGACTGCCATAAAATACTTTATGACAGTTCCCAAATATAGGCATAAAGCACTAGAAATAGCCAAAGAGGAAACAAAAGACTTAAATAAGAAAGGAAACAAGAAGTCCAAAGCAGAACAGAAAGAAGAAATGGATAGAATAATCAAAAGAGTTATAGAAGAGAACATGGACATAAAGGGGGCATATGCTAAACCAGTCATAACCGATATTCTTTGGATTCAAATATTAATTTTGCCTTACACAATATCTTGTTATATCTATTGGTACTTGCGGTGGTTATGGAAGTTCACAATTTTAAAACAAGAGTATGGTGAGGAAGAAAAACTGTATCTTATAAGGAAATACATGAAACTGGGGCAACACCAGTTTAATGCTTTAGAAGATAATGAAGTCCAGGAGTTCTTAGAAGAAGAACTTTGGATAAAAGAGAACTTTGATGAATGGAAAGCATTCAAGGATGAAGAGGCTAAGAAAGCATTAGCTGAAAATAATAAATATAAGCAGTACCGAAGATATGTGAAGAATCATGGTGTTGGGAGAATGACATTTGATGATTCTTGATCTGTTTGTGTTAGAGATTTTATATATTTTTGTTATGTTACATAATTTTTGAATTTAAGTAGGCAATTTTATTTAATATTATATATTTAATAACTCTTGTTAACATTTACAACTAAAACTAAAATCTATTTAGTACCCCAATGGACTGTTAAAAATGGTTTTGAAATGCCCCATATTTTGTGAACTGTTTATATTTTTGTATAAGAATTAAATTTCTAAGTATGAGTATTTGATGATTAAGTCTAATTAAAAATAAGGGCATTGTATTTGATAGTAATAATTGTAAAAGCTCACTTCAAGTTAAGTACCCAAAAATAGTGACCATATTCATACAAGTTTTTGGAATATTCCTGTTTGGTCTAGATAATTACTGATTGAATAATATTCACACATATCTATTGTATTGTCAAGTTTGAAATACATTACTTACCAGTAAATAAACATTGCATATTTTAATAAGGATATTTTTACTACTTTTTGTAAGTATGTAGTAGGAAGTGAAATTTTCATGTTTAATATTTACAAAATAACTGACCTGTGTAGCTAGCTACTCTAAGACACTTATTGAGATGTAACCGAAAATCATAAGGCTTGTGTGAATGTTTATTATATAAATGTTGGAACCACCTCTATTCATCACAAATCTTCAATACCTAAATAAATACTATGCAGGATGAATCAAAATACTTTTTTTTATTTAAATAATGTACTTAAAGAATGATCCTAGGAATACCAAACAAAACTTGAAACCAAAAACTGGATCTCAGACAAAAATACAAAACTACCAACATTCCAACTTTTGTAAAAAATAATCATAATTATACATGCATATACTCACGGCATATATATGTGATTCGTGAAAGGTGTGGTGTAAAAGATGATATTATAAGAAAGAAAAAGGAATGTTGAGATGGTTTGGGCACAGAGAGGATGGATGACAGTAAATTGGTGAAAGAGATATATAGAGCCAATGTGGAAGGTAATGTTAGTAGAGGACGACCTCGGAGGACACATTTGGATCAAATAGAAAATGTGCTCAAAAAGGCAGGTGTCCGCAGTATGAAGAATAAAAGAGCATGTATGAAAAGATTGATGGATGTAAACGAAGCCAGAGAGGTTTGCCAGGATCGTACAAAGTGGCGATCGATAGTCTCTGCCTACCCCAATGGGAACTAACGGCGTGAGAATATGTATGTATGTACTCACGGCCAGAAATCACTTAAAGGGGTAGCCAGAATATCAGAGCTAGAAACTCTTCAGTCACATTTGGAATTTGATGAGGGACAAGATGGTAGAAATAAAGTACTGTTGGTGATGGATCTTCATCTACATCGCCCAAAAACTACTTGAAAGATCCATACTCTTAGTCGCCTCATTAGGTAAAAAGGGGTAGTGACATTCCAAGCCGGCACAACACAGCTGACTAGTCACGCCATAACTATATACTTATAAATATTATATGTTTGCACCTGACGTCACTTATCGTAAAAAGCTAGGAATAGACCAATCGGGCTTTTGGAGGTCGGCACATATTACGGCTGTTATCGTGGTAGAAGCCAGAAACCCGATCGACGACGGCTATAAGATAATTATGAATTGGGATAAATATAGAATCAACATGTAACATAATCTGGGGTAATTTAATGCCTCCCAGGGATCGAACTTGAGACCATTGGATCATGGAGGCAGTATATAAGTAAGTATGAATGAACTTAGAAAAAATAAAAATATGTGACTTATCAAAATTACTTAGTCCGAATTTGGAGTTTCGATCTTCTTTGAACAGCTGACATAATTTTCAGCCCAGTTTCGTAATGTATACCATAAAATTCTTTGTTGTTTTCGTTTAAGTCTTATCTTAACAATGGATGAGGCTATTCGTTACAGAAACAATAGTTGAGGTCTATCATTTTAATACTGAACAAAGCCGAAATTCAAGGTCGAAAAACTCTACTGTCTACTTATGAGTTTCAAGTCGCTCATTGTCCAACTAAATATATGTTGACACACTCAAATGTTCACGCCATATATCCCCGAAGGGATTGGAAGAGGTACTAACACTTCTGAACATCACGTGACATTCGCACCTGCCGTGCAGATTACCCACGTTTTGCTTGGACAGTGTTCGCACAACAATTCACCTTCTGAATCCGAAAAAGAAATATTTTTTAAGTTATATGTAAAATAAATAACCGTTTTTAATGGGTTAGATTAGTCGGCTTAGAATGGCATTAACACATTTCTTATATTTATTTTTCATAAATGATGAATTTGGACACCCATCACCAACACCCAACATCACTATATAATATACTAGCAGCCCGTCCCGGCTTCGCTCGGGCATAAATTATCATTAACATTTTGTTTTTTATTTTATTACATGTATTATTATTTTATTTATTTTTTTTAAGTTTTAAGCTATATGTTATATTTTTTTGCTGTGTAGTGTCGGCTTAGAATAGCACTACCCCATTTCTTCCGGTGGGTGTACGTAAGAGGCGACTAACGGTTTTGGGGCTTTTGAGGGATTTTTGGGCGATGCGGTTGGAGACCCATCACCAACAACCTTTATTTCACCATCTTTTCCCCACACAACTTCCAAAAGTGGCTGAGGAATTTCTGATTCCTTAGCTCTGGCTACCCCTTCTAGGGATTTATAGCCGTGAGTATATGTATGTATGTATGTTATATTTTTTTGTATTTATATTTAGATATATTTTTTTATTTTTCATAATGAGTAATTACATAACATAACATAAACATTCACGCCGAATATCCCCGAAGGGGTTGGCAGAGGTACTAATACTTCTGAACGTGACGTTCACGTGACTTTGTCACATGGTGTTCAGAGTACCCCTATCACGTGAGTACACTGTCCATGCAAAACGTGGGTACTCTGAGTAATTACATCAAAAGCCATTCAATTTATAGAGTTAGAGCTTCCCTGTAAACAATATTTGACGTTGTTGTATTTTGGGGCAGCAAAATAAATTGATGTTCAGGGGCTACCACCCGCGACAGGCCAACGTACAGTTGACCGTGAGTAAAACAATTCTTTCGCAGGTCAATCCCTACTAATTTGAAGGTTTGGCCTTGGGACTTATTAATTGTTAAAGCAAAAGATGTTTTAACCGGAAATTGTAGCCGTTTAAATGGAATTGGCAGATCAGTTGGGATTAGGCTTGGGTAGATCCAGCTCCGCGAGGGGATTCGAATCACCAGGTTCAGGCTCAGTTCCGGTACTGAATCCTCTTAACCGGGCCGGACCGCTTATCGAATCCGGCTCGGTTATGAAATTCGGAACTGAATCAAACAACCAAAAAATACCACGCTTACGGAACGTAACGATTGCTGTTGACATACATTTAAAAATCAATTATCTCATATGTATAATGATTCTGTTTGTGTAAAGGCTATGTTCGCTAACATAAAAATATCCATATGTAAAAAAAATAATAATATTTAGAAACATCTTATAACAATATCTACACATAAATATATGCAAATCAGAAAGTGACACAACATAAAACACTATCGTATTTATAATATCACTATAAACACCATTATTTATGAAAAGATTGATAAATCTATTAAACGAAATTGGCAAACAAAGAACAAAAAAGGACAACTCTCTTTTCGTCTCTGTCTCCCGAGTTCAAATTGTATTACATTCTTGTCTCGCTCTCACATTCAGCAAGCAAAGCAAATGTAACGGTAATAATCGAACCGATCCTGAACCTGATGCCTGAGCCTGTTGTTCGAAAACAATAAAACCGAGCCGGTGCGGAGCGGCCCGGTTAAGCGAACCTGCACCTGATAAGAAAGAGTGGGGCCGGTTAGGCCAATCAGGCTCACGCAGGGATTCGAATCATTTGAATCCACCGAGCCGGACCTACACACGGCTAGTTGGGATCATCGGTATCCTCGGTATATGAGCTAATTGACCGGCTGCTGGGCCAGTGATAATAGTCGCTACAATAAAATTTTGCTTTAACTCTTTGATAAGCAGCCTCCCGTACCCCTTCGTGACGCCTGCAACAACTTACTATGCATAGCTAATCGAGCGGAGTTTTATCTATTTTTTTAATTCGAGATAACTTTCGAATGGAATGTTCGAATCGAATAATTCAAAAAGTAATATAAAGGTATTGAAGTAGTCTGAAATAATATATACGTTTTTTTATAAGGATTAGATAGGTACAAATAAAGAGCCTTTTCTAAAGCAGGATTTTAATTTAATTTTTAAGTAATTTTATATAATGACGCTTGTTGTGAGATAACTATAATAGTTAGAGACATGCTGTCGGGGCATTTTTTTTAGATAATGATGTGTTCTATAAAATTGTAGTACATAATTTTATTCTATTGTCAATAGTTTTCGCAGCGCACGCGATGTAAGGATTTTTTTGGTATTTCTTTAACACCTTGGGTTACATTTTTGAAGTTTACGTAAGGATCCTTAATTTTTTTGAAAATGAAATATAGCCTATGTCACTCAGGAATAGTGTAGCATCAAAACAGTGAAAGAATTTTTCAAATCCGTCCAGTAGTTTTGGAGCCTATTCAATTCAAACAAACAAACAAACAAAAAATCAAACCTTTCCTCTTTATAATATTAGTATAGATTTATAAATAATTGTTTCCGCATACAAAAAAAAAGATAAAGAATTTCTAATTCTAAATCCATTTCTACCCCTTTTTGGGATTTATAGCCGTGACTATATGAATGAAATAACGATTCGATTTTATATGTCATACTTAATGTGAGTTCAATTATTATTGTTACGGAATTCACACATGATTTGTTTTTAAACTGATAGCAAATCTTTGTTATTAGTTTCTTACGCTATCAAAGAAACTCAGAACATTTTTTGAGAATTTTGTTACATTAATGATAAGTTATCTTCTACCTGATTTTCAGATTACAATATTTTTGCCAGATTCATTTACATTCATAAGTGTTTTCATACATCCACTTCAGACACGTACCCTTTTTAACAGACTTCAAAAAAAGGTTCCTCCTTGTTATCAATTCGTCGTTTTTTTTAAAAATTACATACATACATATACTCACGGCTATAAATCCCTAGAAGGGGTAGCCAGAGCTAAGGAACTAGAAGTTCCTCAGCCACTTTTGGAAAGTTGAGTGGGGAAAAGATGGCAAATAAAGGTTTTTGGTGATGGGTCTCCAACCGCATCGCCCAGAAATCCCTTAAAAGCCCCAATACCGTTAGTCGCCTCTTACATAATATTACACCCACCGGCAGAAATGGGGTAGTGTTATTCTTAGCCGATACTACACAGCAATTTTTAAAATTACATTCTCTATTTTATCCTCTTTCATAACTCTTGTCAATCTATGATGACTTCAACATCCAACAAACGTATCTCACAGCTGGAAATCCCTAAATGTGTAGGTCGGATCGCAATGTGCGTGCCGCATAGCTCACCAATAACTTTATGAGCCCCATACCATATATCGCCTAGTACGATAATCACGGGAAGAGAGTTAGTTCTAAATTGACACTAAAAATGCATAACATAACATAACATAAACGTTCACGCCGAATATCCCCGAAGGGGTTGGCAGAGGTACTAATACTTCTGAACATCACGTGACTTTGTCACCTGGTGTTCAGAGTACCCACGTTTTGCATGGACAGTGTACACACGTGATAGGGGGCAAGCTTATCGCCGTTTTGTACGAATACACTGTCACATGACTAAGTACAACTCAGTCATGTGGGTTTCCTCACGAAGTTTTCCCTCACCGTTAACAACCGTGATAAATTAACCACACATATGTCTTTAGAAAAGACAAATTGGTGTAGGCCCGACCCGAGATTTGAACACTAGTCGTTTGCACGATAACCGGTGTTCTACCCATTGAGCTATCACGTCGTCACAGCTTTCCTTCCAAATTCGGTATGCAAAGTTACATAACACCTTGATAGCTCAGTGGGTAGAACACCGCTTATCGTGCAGACGATGAGGGTTCAAAACTTGGGTCAGGCCTACACCAGTTCGTATTTTCAAAAGACGTGTGTGATTCAATTATCATGGTTGTTAACGGCGAGGGAAAACGTCGTGAGGAAACCCACATGGCTGAGTTGTACTTACAAAACGCCATACATAGTATATCTATTTATACATGATATACATCTTTTCCCCACTCAACTTCCAAAAGTGGCTGAGGAATTTATAATTCCTTAGCTCTGGCTACCCCTTCTAGGGAAATATAGCCGTGAGTTTATGTATGTATGTATGATATATAGATATACCCTAAGTTTCTTCTGAAGTTTGTAGGTTTCTACTGATGTGAGTATTTTTGAACTGATTTCGGAGCATATTCATAACATACAAACAACCACACACATAAAAAATTCCCCCTCTTTTATTCGTATAGAAGATAAAGTTAATATACAAAATGTGTGGGTCAGTGTGAAGAACAGTGTTCCAATCTAATGGAGTGTAAGTTTGAATTCTGAGACTAGCCTACCACAAATGCGCCTTTTCTAAACTTACCATAGGGTAATTTATAAATATTAAGGTTCACGAGGTTCCCTTAGAGAATTGTTTAAAACCATAAATATAATGGCACTGCCATGTCAATATACATATGAAAACACTAGCTGACCCCACAGACTTCGTACTGTCAAAAGTGTAGACTTTCACGTCGTCAAACTGAAATATTTAACTGACCAGCCCCCGTAGCATGAGGCGTGTGAGAGCGTGTATGTCGCGTGAGAAGTGAGAAACTGACAGATTGTTCATACAATATCATGTCAATACTCTGTCATGGGATGAGAAAAAAGGTGTTTTTCATAGTGTCCTCACAATTTTTTCACTTTATAAATTTTAAGTTTATAAGTATAGTAGTTTCAGCTCAGCATTGATTCTTAGTCAGTTAGTCTGTGTCACCATTTTTTAAGAAAATTTATTGATCTCTTAATTTTTCTTGCATAAAAAGTGTCCTATTGTGTTAATTGGGATCATTATCTGGCTTCCTGCAAATTTTATTTTAAATACGTTCTGTTAATAAGTCTTCATTTAGCTACAAACACACAAACATCTAAACTTTCACATTTATAATATTAAGGGCGTCCCCGGAAAAATAGGTTGATATTGATTGTTTGGAAATTCTATAAAGTCTGATTTGATGATATTGATGTGACATGAATAAAATATATGTTGGTGATTAGTTCATGGTGTTAAAATTTGATGTTTAACATTTTAATAATTTGTTGAAAAATATGATGAAAAAAATTTAATTGGAACATGCTTTGTTTTCATAAAAACCGTATAGGCTCCACTGGCATAACATACATGTAAACTCATTATGTGTCTATATACGCGTAGCTTTAAGATCTGTAACTTTGATGTTTAACTTTTCATTTAAACATTATAGTTATTCAATAAAACTAAATAAACTACATTTATCCTGCGCGCGCGTTTTTTCCGTCCCTGTCACTCTCAGTAAATTTGACGTAAGAGTGAGCGCAATAGCTGCAAAATGCGGGGAGGCCCTTAATAGGATAAGGCTTAAACATAAGCTTCTCGCGCAGGTGACCTCGCTCGCCGGCCAGCGCAGCGTCTAGACTTGCGCTTCATGCACGCGTGTGAATTTTGTTACGGAGTAATTTTAAAATTGTATTATCTTCTAAGATGTTCATTTAAATTAAGTGATGTCAAGAACAATTTTGTTCTCAATTAAATACTCTCAATCAACAACATATTTATTTGGATAAAGATTAATATTATGTTGGTAAAACATTATGGCAATTATGCATTAAATTCGACCAAATTTATTTACCATAAAAATTGTTATAGTGAGTCAATCTTAAAAGATAGACATATACAGTCCTAGACATTTTTTAGATCATTTAAAGAAGAATAATTCTTTAATACATACTTTTTGTGTAACTTAAACCGTTTACACAGCGCACACAACGGAAGCCTTAGTATGAATAATTATCCCCGTTTTTGCAACATTATTCGCTGATAGTTTGCTCCTGTTGGTCGCAGCGTGATGATATATAGCCTAAAACCTTCCTCAATAAATGGACTATCCAACACAAAAAGAAATTTTCAATTTGATCGGGTAGTTCCTGAGATCCTAGCGTTCAAACAAACAAACTCTTCAGCTTTATAATATTAGTATAGATAATGTATGTAGGAAACAATTTGAAAGCATTTTCCAAAAACTGTGACAGACTACTAGAATCTCGTCTCGCCTACTAGAAGTCTTAGAGATGATAATAATAATATTTCAATTCAAAAGTACAGATTGTCAAAAATAAATACATCTTTCATGGGGTTATGTGTAAAATTTTAGAATACATGATGACATTTTGATGATGAAAGTAACGCAAAACGCAGTCTTCATTTAAAAGCTTATTAAAGTTTGAATGATTATATGATATATGAAACAGCTTGGTGTCACCAGGGCTCTATTCAGGATATTTCCAGACATACACCAACATTGTAATACGACTCAGAAAAGATGTGTGTTGCTGAGTTTCTTACGGGTTCTTCTCGCAACAATACATCTTCCGAATCCCGAATCCGAAATAGAGTCAGTAGAGTAAGATTTAACTTATACGTAAGAATGTGACGTTCAAAATTTTGTTTTTTGAAGTATATATTTTTTGTTTTTATTTACCAAATCTAGAGTCGTCTTATAAATTCAGAAGTGAGTTGTGTAGTGTCTGCTTAGAATCGCATTAGCCTATTCGGCTGGTATCGTTAGAGGCGACATAAGGTCTTGGGTCTTTCGAGTGAGTGTTGGGCGATGTGCCTGTAGGTAGACCCGCCCCCGTATTTCGTATCTTTAGCGACTGACGATTGTGTCGCAAGTTGCACGATTGTCGCTGTCAATGTCATAAATTTGTATGCGATTTGACACTTTTGACAGCGATAATATTGCAACTTGCTACACAATCGCGGTCGCTAAAGATACATAATCAGCCCCCCGTATGGTATAATAGAAGATGTCTATTATACCATATTTTCCCAACTCAACTTCCTAAGGTGGCTGAAAATCTTCCAATACTAAAAATCTAGCTGCCTCTTTTTTGGAATTTCTAGCTGTGACCATATGTATGTATAATATATATGTATGTATGTTTGTATATTTTATGAAAAATTTTCAATTTATTTTCAAATCGAAGAAAGGTTGAAATAAAAGGGCTATTTTTATGCAATTATTCATATATTCTTTGCTATTGAGGTTGCAACATACACTACACTGATTTTAATAATACTTTTCATTACATCCATCACAAGTGGCAATTTAATAAGGCATTCTAATTAATTAAATTTTGTCCCTCTCACACGATACAATATCGCAACACTGTTCATATTATTAAACTAAATACAAGACACTTTTTTTGTATATCGTCAATCTTTGAGAATACACTAACGATACTAGCCGCTAGAGAAGCATAAATGCACAGAATCATTAAATTCATACAACTGATAAAATTATGTTTAGTAAGTAGGATACACTGAATATCAGTGCTCCATGAAATATACGCCATAAAAATCAACATATTCAGCGTTATGATGAAGGTTTATGATTTGAAGGCCTATCTTAAGGTTTTTAAGATTAAGGTCTGACAGTATGGCTTTTTGCAATACTTACAATACGATATTGATTTGAATGCACATTGGCTAAGATACGCCTGTCTGTCTCGCGAATCTACCATCAACAATACAAGGAAGTTAGAGACTATTTGAATGTAGCAAGATTATATTAGTGGGTAAAGTGCTAAGTCAGTATTTTTTACAGATTTTTGTGCGTTAGCAAAATAAACAGTTTTAAAAAGTATAATACTCATAAAAAGAATGTTAATGGACTTTCATTCACGAAGTGACTTGCACTATATTTGTTGATAACTACAAACATTTCTCATTCATTCATTCATTCAGAAGTTCTCGATTCTGCACGTACATATACACATAAAATGGTTGTATAAAGTAGATACAAATCTCTAGGTGTTGATATGGTACAGGTCGTTTTTGCATTATACAACATTAACTTCCAGAAATCTATTCTCAAACTTAACTCTAACTTATCCCAGAAGATTAATCTACTTATTTAACAGTACATTTTAACCTGTAGCATCTTGTAAATAATTCAATAATAAGAACATTCTCATACTCTTTATGATCAGTTTACTTATAGTTAAACGACTTTTCTAATCCTAGATGGAACTACACTGATTATTTGTATCTTCATAACAAATTTTTGTTCTATTTGATGTAAGGATAGGAATTAAGCAAGAGTATTTTTAAATTGTGTTTCATTGAATATATCTTATATTATAACTCACATACTCAGTGTTCTCTACAAAAATATGTCCCATTTCGATGAATAAAGCTTAATTATTTTTACACTCTAATATCAAAGTGGGCTTTTGGTCCATAATGATAGTAGGTAATTAAATTATATAGTTGTGATTATGAATACTTTTATAGATATCTTTATTCATTTATGTCACTATTTTTTTAATCCATCGTGTCAACAATGCGATGGTCTGTTTGTATAAACTATTAAATGAAATGAAAAACGTTTTAATATAAATCTTGGTAAATTCCTATCCATAACAATCTAGTGTGTACTCTGAGGACTAAATTTAGTTTTTAAAATACTCCAAATCTATAAATATATTTAATTTCGAGATCATCAAATTTGATTATGTATCATTTCCGTTACATATTATCGATATCTTGCTTTGGCAGTGCACATTTATATATTCTTAATATGACAACATTAAAATACTGCGTCAGTCGACCAATAAAATGATGACAGATTGTAGTTTAAAGCAACAGTATTCAAAACACTAAAAAAATATAATGAGACAGAGGTCGAATGCATTAGTATTAGCTTAGTTAGTTTAAGTTAATTCTAATAAAAAAAAAGTATAACTTTATTCGATCTGTAATGTTCTCTTTTTTGTCGTGCATATATTACAAGTCAATGTTGTGTGCAGTTGTAACTGGAACTTAGACTAGGAATGTTCATGTTGTAATTAGATTTAATATATGTTTTTAGTTTAAGTTCTGTAATTGTACCTAAATAAATAAATAAATTTTAAGAAGTAATCGGCCTTTAAAGGTCTAAGCAGAAAATTATGTATTTTGGAATATTTTATAAAAAATGTGATATATCATTTTTTTGGCCGACTGTACAATAACACATGAATGAGAAGAGAGACAGAATTTCAACTGAAAACTAAGTTTGAATGTTTTTGTTCATGAAAACCTCGTGTGGGGATTATTACTAATAAATAAAGGAAAGAAATCCCCGCCGGTGTCGAAATTTTTCTTTCCTTTATTTATTGGAAACTAAGTGTTGAAAAACTGTGTAATCTTTCAGCGAATAACATATGGAAAGATTTTCGAAATATTGACTAGTTTCAATATTCAAAGACAAAAAATACTTTGTCATGTCATGGTTATAAAAATAATTATTTAAAGATTCTTATGAAGGAATGATTTAATTTCCGATATACATACTAATAATAAATTTATAATCATAAGTTGAATGGAATGAATGGTTTTCAATCGCGTTTAATTGTCAAGATCTCAACATTATAATTTCAATACAAATTCTACATTTCACTCATCCTTTCTTTCCATTAAATATTAGGCTAGCCACATACGCTGCGTCATCGTTATATCTATTTTAAACATTTGAAAATTATTGATATCTCAAATAAGAGGAACAATTAAATTTTGACGGAGAAGTTAATTAAGTCCATTTTCTTCGAAATCAGAATGATACAATGTGTACATTATTATTTATTTTAACAAAATGCTATTACAAGTCTCTGACCCCATTTGATAGTAAGCATGTAAAGAATCAACTTCACTTCATAGAACTCAAATTAAAATGCAACAAAATCCGAGCAATTTTGTCTAATGGGGAGCAAAGCTTTTACGTCACAATTTTTTTTTATTTTGAAAAATTACAGCAACGCATTTCTCATCGTTTATGGCTTTAATTTGTAGAGCTGTAACCTTCTATCTTCACAATATATACCTAAATAAACTTACATGTTTCAAGAATCTAGAATATCAATCACTGGTTTTCTATCCAATCAGGTAGTCCACTACACAAACACATATATCACAAGCAAGCTTTCATCAAGACACAGCCCAAGCATGTTCCGAACATCGTATTTCTAAACTTGACACTTTCTTCATACAACATATTCTAGCCCGAAACGAGATCAAGATAAATAAAGGCACATTAGAATTTTTTTCACATTGATTGATATTAATGAGATAATTACAATTACGTCATGAAATAATAAAATGTTATACAATTAAGGTTAGACTTTGTGACTAAGGGAAACTCAAGGTACTCTTGAGAGTGGCGTGAACGTTGATAAAACCAAACAGGGAAGATGCGGTACGATCATTTTAAACAAGGTCCGTTTAATTAGGTTCAAGGCACGCAATCCGCTGAATCAAACGCGATTGGTCATTCAATGTCGCATTGAATGATATTTAATTCCCTCATTTTCGTCACTATGGTTAAGTACTTTAAAATAACTGTCTATTTGTGTGTCAATCGAATAGGCGTACCAGTATTCCCGTTTTGGGTTCATCAAAGAATAAGGATATTAATTTAAAAAAATGTAGCTCTTTTCTGTTCTCTTTTGTCAGTTCTATAACATATAATTTGCCATCGATACCTTGTTTTCAAAACAACTAGGTAAATAATGTATCACAACAGCGTTTCTTAAATTTTAGCCCACGGACCCTCGGGAGTTTTATTTACCAAGTTGAACATAAAATTTAATCAATAATAAAAGGTGAATTTTTATGAAAGGGGATATTTAAGGTTTTAGGGGTCCGCGGACTGAAAGACTTTGGACTTAAGAAATGCTGTATTAAACAAAACTAGTTTAGTACAATTAATATCGCAATTTTCTGTTGTCTAAAGCTATTGCAAATCTTAAATGTACCCAGTGTTTGGAATAACAATTTAAATTACTCCTTTATTAACTATTTCATAACGTATCTTATATAGTTGCCAGGATAATAATCTATCCAATTTTACTGAATAAAATTATCTATCTAACAACAATACGAATCAACATTATATATATTACCAATGTTTCTAATCGTATTAAAAATAACTTTAAACGTTAATGACTTAATCATTCACCACAAGTCTTTGTTCAGTCGAAAAAAATATATGTTGTCAACTTTCACGCGGTTGGCGCGAAAAATATTTGCATTTCAGTTTTGGCCAACTTCTTACCGTGTTGGCCGTTTGGCCGAGCGGCTACGAGGCAATCTTGGTCGCTTCGAAATGTTATTTCGGACTACGACCGAAGGTTTGGCCATTTCTCAGACCGGTGTTTCATGATCTGCTTCTTCTATACGACCAAGGCGCCAAGCATTTGGATCCGTTGCTAGAGATAAAAAATATGTATTAGGGCCTATATTTAAGAACCATTTCAATCTAAAATAGCTCTTGAGTTGCGTGCAGAACGCTGTCAAAGTACAAAAAAACGTTGAGTATTTTTTTAAGCTGTGACATTTGTTATGCATTTTATTATTTAGTTTTGCTTTTTGTGTATCATTTTTTAATTTTTTTGGAAAAGGTGCTTGTAAAAATTAACAGGAAGTGACAGTGGAAAAAATAAAAAACAAGAATTTTGACAAACAGTGAAAAGAAAAAAAATAAGAAACCAAAATTACCTTTATCTGCCGATAGTCCGTAATACATGCATCGGGATAGGATAAGGAATGGAAAGGATAGAAGTGATACCTATTTATTATAAACTCCTGATATTCATTATTTTAAGGACAATTCAAATGGCAGACATATGTCCTTCTGGAAGGTATATGTAATTAAAACTTAGGTTTATAAAAATTGTACCTTATTATTGAGATGAATAAATTCTAGTAAAATATCCACTTAATTCGTTGTAACACCAAGCGATATATTATTTTTAGTACTTTATGTTATGTTTCTAACAAATATAAGGAGAAAACAGTGATCATAGCTAATTGAACCGAAATAATTTCAATAACTAGTTCCGTTACTTTTAGTATTAGTTTATTCTATTAAAAATGTCCTATGATGATGACGATTTGAAATAGGTAACGACATAGATGTGTTTGTAGGCCTTGCAAAGAAACTTATTTTTAACTATTCTCTCAACTTGTTAAATTGTTCTCTGAAAATTACCATCAAGGTTATTAATTATGTAACTATCATTAAAAATGCTTAAAAGATTTCCGAGAACCAACAGACGAGTAGAAATCAACAATACACAATAAAAAAATATATTTGAGTACATAGCATGCATATATACTATATGTACAATGAAATATATATATCGCCTAGATAAAGAATGGATAACAGCCTAATTCATTCATTTTTCTAAATAGTTAAACTATACAGATTCTCTCAACAAAATCATTGATTTATTCAATTTAGTATCACATTTTTACTAAACAGATAACTACTCTTTTTTCGTCACATACTGACTGACATACTTAATAGAGATTTGACATCAGAAAATCAGGATTAGCAATTCAAATGGAAGGCGAAACTTTGTCCAGCCAAGACATATATCGTCATGAAAGTAATGTAAAAGACTTATTTTAATAAGCTATGAAATATGCTAACTCGAGCAAATAACTATTGCCTTTCACATTTTATCCATTCTTTATTTAGTTCGATATAAAATTAAGTACAAAGACAACATAAAACACAGACGAACACACGACAGATACACAGCGATGCGTTGGGTAGATTTAAAAAAGTTGTTTTGGACCGACTTCCTGAATAAAGGCTGTTATAAAGTTAATATGAAAATATATATGTCATAATACGATAAAATTTAAATGGCACTATATCTCATTGAAAATTACAAAAATAAAACTAGTATCAATCATTTGAAGATAGAAACAAACTCTTAAAATAACACCGAATCGAAGCTAAATTATTAGAACTATCTTACGTCATAAGTGTACTACTGAGTTATTAAAAAGATGTGCTTAAAATAAAAGGTGCTTAAAGCTCTAAGTTTCACTAAACAATAAAAGTACCTAAATTACTGAATGGTAAAAAAACAGGTATTTCAAAAACCATAGGAAGACTAAAAAATAAAAACTACCTACAATTCAACATAAATTGCGTGTCCTAAGTAAAAAAATGGTAGAAATGGTAGATTTTGGTAGGTGTCATTTTGACACTCTATTTTAATTGGTGATAATTTTATCTGAGGATTGAGGGATGCATGATTTGTTCAGCAATGGTCGATCCTGGGTGTCACCGAGTTGAATGGACGGAGCAATGGGACACTCTCATCTATGGCCAGGAATAAATTATCATGTAATGACTGTAGTAGATGGCTCATATACGTTTATGTTACTAACAGATCTATTAAAATTCAACTTTGTTGTAAAATAATGGTAATATTCGGACGCAAGTTTTTTCTTTATTTAATAGTATAGCCCTAAAAATAAAATAGGACAAATCTATTAGGAAATAGATCCGTTGGCAACATAAAATTAAGCAATATATAAATCTTCCCTCTAAAAGTTTTAGTATAAGCATTTGCAAAATTTTACATCAAATTTTCAAATGGAAAATATTGGCCTTAGTATGAGTTTTTTCAGCATACCAAATAAGTTGAGGCAACAATCGATTTCTGCTGAATCTTTTATTATTTAGCATAATACATTATCACATGCAATATTATACTTTTTAATTACTATAACAACGTCTGAGTCTTCTATAACCAACAAAAAATGAAAAATATACCTTTACCACGGCAACCTATAATGTTTAAAATAAAAACCCTATTCTAGCCTTCACATCAAATTATTCAAGCTCAACAGGCAAACACGACATCAAAGTCACTACAAATAAATACATTTAACACTTTTTACAAGAAAAGAAGCAATTTTCGACATATTTTTAAGACACACTTATGTGATAAAATGTTTTTATTTTCGATGGTATCCAGTTGTTTCTATGACGCTTCATATAATCCGGGTTAAAATTAGTTTATGAATAATTGCTTCTTGTCTAGCGAACTTACACTAAACAAAGTTATTCTTCTATGACATACACCACGTGATCAGGTTACCAGGGACTCGAAATGGAAACTATTACTTCCTAACTTCAGTTACTGTTATATTTTAAATAGTTTAAGATCTCAGAAAGGTTATTGCTGGTATAGTTAAAATACAAAAATGATAGCGAAATTAATAACAGCAGCTAGAGGCTTGAAATATTAATAGAATATGGAGTTATTTTATTAGCTTATAAAATATATTTAGGAGAATCAAATTTATATTTTACGGGACTCCAATACAACATGTACAGTTATGAATAAGGCATATGCATTAGTTATTATTTCTTAAATTCATTATATCATATATTATAACAACAAAAAAATGGCTTGTAGTTATAATTACAGCCATGTCGAATCATTAGCCACGTCTCGTTTATTTTAAGATAAGTTGCATAATTATTAAGAACCAAATAAAACTAAGAATTTAGTAGCAGTGAAGTACATTATAAGTAACTCAGTAAAAATACTAAATAAAATATCGCTATCTTCATGAAGAGTAACCTTGTATAGCCAAATAAGAATAATCAAGTAATAATCTAATATTTTTCCACATGTTTAGTAAACAGAAGATAGAGGTGAGGGGAACCATACCAATCAAATATTGTATATTAAATTTTAATACCCCTTAAACGTAATTATTTAATACTCCTTGTTAAATTATAAGTTCATTTGCCTACTTGTTCTGTTATTTTAAGTAATACTACAAAAGAGTTTACGTATAAACTGTTTATTTTATTTTTCAACTGTAACATTGTTACAAATAGATTATCGCCATTTACAATAAGCTTAATTATAATGCGAGCGTCATTCTATCATTTTGCAAACAAGTTATTGTTTTCCGTGAACAATTTTCTTTTAGCATATGAGGAAAAATTAGCACATTCAATTCAATAGCCAAGGCCGAATTAAATCAGTACAAATTATAACATTCACTATATACTTTATTCTTTTATTTAGTTTTGTTGTATATCATTTATGTAAATCGTGACAGTAACCAAGCTAATCAGCGCTTTATACGATTATACCCTGTCACTTGAACTAATATTTTTTACCTCATTCATGAAATTGATTGTGACAAGCAAAATGAACTTCGACAAATAATATGGCCAAACGACATTAAATAAAAATTTAAATAACACAACTAATAAAGTAAACCCCCATTTTATTACATCTCCTCACCTTTACCCCCTAAACTCTATACCATAAACTACAAACAACCACAAACTACATACGCACACAAATAAAATAAGTTACCTTGCAACTGCCTATTAAGTAAGGCGGTGATACCAGGCCCATCGCCTGACTTTTTTACCACCAGCATTGGTTTATCCTCACCCTCTTCATAACTATTTGGTAGATGCCCGTTGCTTACTGCCATTGTTTCGCTCACCTTTAATTTAATTAAAGGGTAAGTAGTATTGGTATTGATGAGATGAGATTAATATATGATACATATACTCACGACCATAAATCCCAAAAAGAGGTAGCCAGAGCTTCAGAGCTAGAAACTCCTCAGCCACATTTGGAAGTTGATAGGGGACAAGATGGTAGAAATAATATATGATACATGAGTTAATAAAATTCAAGGCTAAGAAAATTATCGACATGAGAAGAGTAAAAATTATGTTTATACGCAGTTTTTGTTTTAAATAATATATTTTAAGTATCTCATAATGGTGGCATCCTCGAATCATTTTTATTTCCTTAATTGATTAGTAATTGCAATTTATTACTTCAAGTCCGCCGTCTGAAATATCAAATGCTGTAGACAAAGTTAACGGGCAGTTAGATCTCATTGCAAACTGGGCCGATAGAAATTGTTTGATGCTAAATGCCGAGAAGTCTAAATATTTAATCATGGGAACAAAACATCAAATCCGTAGTGCATTAGACTCGTTTGGCGGTAAGAGTATATCCATCATGGGCGATCCAATACAAAGAGTAGGTAGAAGCAACTAATCTTGGCTTACTCATGGAGGGAGAACTCAGGTTCGGAAACCATGTCCTCCGAGTTTTAAGCAATTGCTTCTACCGGCTCAAAATACTTTACAATATAAGGGATTACCTCAGCAAATAATTACGTATTCAGCTGTGTGAATCCCTAGTATTGTCGAGATTAAATTATTGTGATATCGTCTATGATGGATGTATACTTGGCCGGTCAAGGAAGCTAATTCAACGTGTCCAAAACGCGTGTGCACGTTTTTGTTTCCGAATCCCTCCTCGTACCCACGTCTTTCCGTATTTGAGCGCTGATTAATTTTGTAGTTTATAACCTTACTATTTTAAGATGACTGTTGTGTGTTTAAAGTGTACCTTTAGTTATGAATAAATGTTTTTTCTTTCTTTCTTTATGAAAAGTTTAGTGATAAACATATGCACAAATTAGTTTCACACGACATCCCTTCCTAGGATATGGTCAAACACAGCTTATTAAAATTTCTCTTATAGAAAAAAACATTGCTTCTCTCTTTCATTAAAACACATACAAGTGAAAAAACCCAAAGGTAAGTGTCCAAGTCTATTTTTTTTAAATTATTTACCAGGATAAGTTCTCCATTAAAACATATTTTAAATTTTTACCTGCATAAGTTTATGCACGACATCCCTCCCCAGGATATGATCGAAGACCGCTTGCAGGAACGCGTCAGACATGATGGACAACTTGAGTTTGTCGCGATGCCACACCAGCACTTTAAACAGTGCATTAACTGTTCTTTTACTCTCTCATATACATCCAAAGAAGTAAAAAATTGAGCACAGAAATTAGTGTCAAACCATCCTACCACTCCTTTCTCAAACTAATAACATACCTCAAACCAGAATCAAAAAATCCCTCCTCAGAATCAAACATCGCTTCTTCAAACATATTTTTTGGATCAATTAAAAATTCACACAAAAAAGTAAACACGGAGCATGATAATAAGCAAGAGGTTAGTGTCTTTTCTATGCTTCTCCCTTTAAACATTATAATTATATATCTTTACCTGCATAAGTTTATGCACGACATCCCTCCCCAGGATATGATCGAAGACCGCTTGCAGGAACGCGTCAGACATGATCGACAACTTGAGTTTGTCGCGATGCCACACCAGCACTTTGGACTCTTCCATCGCCATTATTGATACCTGCAATTTTATGGTTAGGTTGGTTAGAGATAAGCTTTTAAGTTTGTGTAGTTTCGGGTTAAAATAGCTCAAATTAGAAGAGACTATGACACTAAACCTCATCCCATAAGGCTTCTGAATGGCATATGTATAATAAGTCCTATTTCGTTTGGAACACGAAATGGCTGTACTACAATTCAAAAAACGTTGTCTTTCATATCTAGTACGCTAAATCTCTCTGACTTCTTTTGCTGCTTGCAATAGAAAACGGCAGGACTACACGAAATGGAGTACGATTAGCCACCTAAAAAACAAACCTAATCAAAAAAGGAACATCAAGTGCTGCATTTTCCTAAATTTGCAAGAAGTGTTTAGAGTAGCTTTCGGGCAACCGAATATGCTGTGTTTCAATTGAGTATTGTCAGTAATCACCGGGCTACTTCATTAGCGCTGAATAATTCATCCGTACTATAGTAATACTATATCCCATTTCCACCCGCGGTAAGTCCTGTACCTGTTGTAAGACTTAGGGTTTTGGGAATTTTAAGTGGTTGTTGAGCGATGTGGTGGTCCCATCAACAATCATGCTTTATTTAACAATCTTATCTCCACCTAAGTTTCAAATTTGGTTGAGAAACTAAATAAGACTTGTATTATGGGATACTAACTCAACGCAATATCTAATATTATATAATACTTATATAAATAACACCTAAGACTAAGAAACAAACATTTATGCTCATCACATAAAAGTTGCCCACAGCGCGGATCGAACCCGCAACCTCAAGACCGAGAAACTAGTCACCTATCCACTCGACAACGGCTGTCATCAAATTCTGGAGTATAAGATGCTGCTTTATTAGTCATACCTGAAAGTACTCATCAGTGGACACCCCGAACCACTCCGGCGAGTCCAGGAAGTGGTGAGGAAACACTATGTGGAGAGCGCGCTGGTTCTGTGACACCACGAGCCTGGAACATATGCAACATGGGTTGTGTTATGTGTATGTTATAATTAAAAGGCAGGCGTCCGAAGTATGAAGAACAGAAGAGCATGTATGAAAAGATTGATGGACGTAAGCGAAGCTAGAGAGGTTTGCCACGATCTTACAAAGTGGAGATCAATAGTCTCTGCCTACCCTAATGAGAAATAATGGCGTGAATATATGTATATACCGGGTGGCTCAATTAAAATCGGTCAGTATGGGAAAGTCTGAAACTATAAGACATACAAAAATTTGTTCTTAGGAACCATGTCACCGATTTTTTCAAAACAACCGTGTTCGATTCCCGAGCTGGGTACAGTTTTTTTTTCAAATGTATGAATGCAGTTTTTCTTTTTATCAAAATCGGTGACATGGTTCCTAAGAACAAATCTTCGTATGTCTTATAGTTTCAGACTTTCCCATACTGACCGATTTGAATGAGCCACCCTGTATATTCTAATCAACTGAAGCTCTAGCGCTAGGTTTAACTGGTCAACCCTCAGGTCTATCACGAAGTCTTAGTTTAAACTCAAACAAATGAAGTTTTTAGGCCTTGGACTGACTGGAAAGTAAGATATTTAGTCGAATCTAGGAGAAACAAATCTGGCCAGGCGCACGTCAAAACTCAATTTAATTAAACCTGAGTTTGAACAGGCAATCTTAAATTTGGTATTAGACAGACTAAATTTGTAAAAATAGGTGTAAAATCTTATATGGGTAGTTCTCATTCTCAAGTAATATTTTAGAAAAAAATAAAAAAACTTTTTTCGGTCCAATTAGTTAGTTTAACTTAAAATATAGGTAAACAGCTACTCCGGAATATATATTTCCCAGCTTACATCCTTCAGGACGCTGAGATATTTCAGTTACAAAAAAATTACCACCACCCAGTAGACATATCTTCCACCCAATTGGACAATTCACTCAGTTTAGAAATATTGCACCTCCACTCAGGGGACATACATTCCACCCAATGGACATTTTATTAAAAAAAACAGTAATAAATGAAACAAATACTTTAAAAGATATTATATTTAAATTATAAAAAAAAACACACCAACCTTCTTTGAGAAAATTAACTTATGAAATAGAATAACCATTAACAGACAAGCTGTTTAATTATAACCACAGTTAAATTAATCTTTCTAACAGATATTTTTGGAAATCGTCATATAAAATATAATACCACATAAAGAACTACCTATATTAAATTCACAGCACTTTTGTTTAGGAACCATAACAGATCTGGCATTTCTTTAATCACATACACTAATTGAGAAGAAACTACCTACATAAAAATCACAGCACTTTGACTTGAACCTTAATAACCATAATTGCAGATCTGGCATTTCTTTAATAAGATAGAGACATAGAACCTATAATACCATATTTTAGTAAAACATCTTTTGAATAACAAATATAAGGCATGATAAATAACATAACATTTTGCAAGAGTAATTATGACTATTTACTGTTTTCTTAAATCTAAAAGAATACTTAAAAGACACAGCATCTTACAAAATTACTTGCGAAAATACACAGTACAAAGTTTGTCCAAAAATAATATGGATCTTATTTACGAAACGTGGTCGTATTTTTCTAGAGAAGATTTTGGGAACAACAATTCGCCACGTCGGCCTGGTGTTGGCTCGCAAATAATACCCATAATATCTGCTTTTGGGATAAGGAATATATCTTCTGGCTCAATCCATTTAAATTTAGCAAAGTTAGTTGTGATACCATTCTTTTTTATAAATTTAACGCTTGGTTCATCATTCTCAAAAGCGATGATTTGTCCTACAAAATGATGCTTACCATTACTTTTATCACAAAACTGAACGACTACCCACATTCCTATTTTGTATAAAATCATCTCGCTATCGTCTGTCATGTTATTTTGTATCATTTTGTTTTCGGAAGGACCTGGTAGAGATAATACGGTTTTATTTTTTGCCTTACTAGGTGTAGCATCGGCAGTATTATATTGGGTAGTAGTAATAGTATTTGCAGTCTCAAATTTTACAAAACTTTTTGGCATAGAATAATGTTTACACTCTTGGTGAAGGCTACAACTACCACAACTTAATTTTCTTAAATAGACTTTGTTACGTTGTTTCCAATCCCAGGTTAACTGATGTACTTTTGAAATATTAGGTACGCTATTTATTTTTGTTGGCAAAAGTTTATCGATTTCATTTATACAATTTTCAGTTACTACAAACATTTTTACATTTTTTACGTTTTGATCTAGGTGGTGCAAAAGAGAAGCCAAATCTGGTATGTCATTGCCTTGAGCTACAATTCGATCCGCAGTTCTTTTTATGACTGCTCCAACACCGTCCATTGGACCTTTCCCATGGCCAGCTTCGGAAAAGTTCCAGGATACTGATTGCAAGTCAAATTCCTTAGCTATATATTGTGTATATAGCCAAAATGCTTTTCTGTTCCTGTATTGCGCAGTAGGTCCGTCACTGGCCATGTGTAGTGTACTTACGAAATGTGTTTGTGTAATTTGATTTAATATTTTATTAACATGAGCAAAAACTGCACTTGCGTCATGGCGCAAGCATTCTGATAATGTACAAAAGGACTCGCTCTTAATTGCATCCGTTTCTATACATCTGTAATAATAAACTCCAGTATGCAAACTTATTTGCATTCTAGAAGCACCAAAATGAACAGCTTGCACTTCAGAATTATATTTACAGCAATAGTTTTCTGAGAAATCTACTTGCATGTAAATATCACCTACTTTTAAATTTGTTTTTATTGCTGTTGTATTCGTGTACTGATGGTGTATGTAATATTGATGTTGAAGAAAGCTGTCCGAGTTGTCAAGAAGTGTCAAAAAAAGCTGTTTTTTATTTATTTTTATATCTGTCTTTATAGTTCTCTTGACTGATTTTGTCTTCCCGTGAATTTCTCTGTTTTCGGTTGCCACTATCCATTTTTTGTAAAAAGTTTCGCAATCTGTAAATTCTTTCATATTTGGTACTTTATATTTGCATAATTTACATTCACGCAGCATGCACTTCTCAGATTTTGGATCACAAACGAGGCTTTTGCAATATTCAGATAAGTTAACGTAAGGTAGTATATCTAATCCTTTAAGTTTATTGAACATCAAATTTATATTTTCATGTTTGACACATAGGCAAGTGTCTCTTGCGTTTATGTTTCTACGGATGATGTAAAATGGTCTCAGACGGCAGAATGTAGCGAAAGAAATATTAATTTGAAGTTGGTTGACCATTTTTTTATGAAGGTTTAACATAGTATCAGATAGATACCTTTTCTGTTTTGTAACTTTGTTTTTAGTTATTACGTCTTTTTTACCGGGACATTGCACGCTATTATCATCGCGTTCTAAAAATTCTTTTACGATAGTGTGATATTTTCTAGTCATCGTTCTATTACGAGTTCTATCTAGTATTCCTTTATCTGTGATAATTTTACCTTTGTTACCTCTATCATTTTTAATTCTTAACAATCTTTTTTGTAAAATATGAATTTTTTGCCTCATTTCTTGTATTTTTTCTTTTTGCTTAGATATTAACGAGTTTTTTACAGCATGTAGTTTTTTCGATGTTTTTTTGCCTTGTATTTTTTGTCTATCGCGCTGGCAGGGGCTTGGAGTTAAACTGTTTACCACCTGACTAAGATTTGGTGACGGGCTATGTTCGAAAGATCGTGATCGTGAACGCATAGGTGCTGGCCCGTTAGAGTTGAATGTAGCTTGGGTAAGATTTGATGATTGGGAGTGACTTGCCAGATAATGATTGAATGATGGATTTCTTACCAGTCGATGGCGGAGATTTGACAAGGGACTATATAATGGCTGGCTAGGACCTGGTGAAGGGCTGCGTGCCAGAGGTTGTGGTTGTGGATGAATAAGTACAGGCTGGTTAAACAACAGAGATGGAGACGGAGTACTGTTCCTGCTTGATTCGCTATCATTGTTTAACGAGGAAGGTGTATTTTCCCTTAAATGCTGCATAAACTTTTGGGTTTGTTTCTGTTTTTCTCTTTGTTTTTTCTTGTTTTCTCGCCACTGTTTCCTTTTTTGACGAGCCTCCCTAGGAGTTAAATCAGCGATTAGCGATTTCTTAGTTTTATTTTTATGCCAGTATTCTCTTTTCTTTTTCTTGTAAATTTCATAAGCAGCAGGGTCGTCTTTAATTTTTGCTTTTCTCCTCCGTTCGCATTCTCTTTTTTGTTGTCTGATTTCTTCAGTCGTCTTTGGTTTTTTCTTTGCTTTTGCCATCTAATTAAACAGAAATATAACAGTATATTGACAGTAAATATATAGATTGATAAAAAACAGCATTTTATGTGTAATTCTATGACAGATGTCTCACTCTTTTTGCGATGAATAGTAGAAAAGCTAAATATGTCCACTGAGTGGAATAAGTGTCCCCTGGGTGGGATTATTTTTTTTCCACCCAGCCACCCAGTTGACGTCCACCCAGCGGACAATTTCAAACAAAATAAAAAATAACATAACCTCTAAAATGGTTGTGGTTAGCATACTCCTGCGTATATTTTCTTTTCATGACAAGGAATAAACAAACTAAATATCAAAAACGAAACTCTCATAGCTTACCTTCAAGAGCATCCACCCAGTAGACGTGTTATGCCAGCTGAACTGTGAGAATAATTTTTATTTCTAAATTTATCACATGTGTACTAGGATGTCGCGTGTGAAATCGCCATTTGTAAAAACAAAGAACGAATTATTGTGAATGAATTATTGCGTTTCGTTTCACGCATGGCAGTTATGGTATAAATGAGTCGAGACATTTATCCACCCAGGAAGACAAAAAATTCTGGCCGCAACTTTGATTAATATTTTATATCACTTTATAAAACTTTTGAGAAAGTATTTATTATTGTATGGTATCTTTATTCGTCTGTTAATGTATTGCTACGGATATTTTTTTGTTAGTATTGCTAGGAATCAAGTAATATTGTATGAAATTTTAAAATCTGGTTTCGACCGCGCCACCCAGGTAGGACAATTTGAACAAATAATAACGCATATTTTTATCATTATTATTTATTTAAAAGTAATTCATTTGTATTTTTACCATAATACTTTATAAGCATAGAGAAAACCCACTTTTGTTAAAAAAAACTGCGCAAAATTTACAAAAGTGGCTGACTGTCTTTTTTTTCCAAGAATAAGAACTACCCATATGTAAAATGCACAATAGTTAAAAAAAATACCTAAATTAAGGTGAGCCATTATGTACAGTTATACGAAAAAGAACAACTTCGTGACCGTATTCGACATAATCTGTCATGTATATTATAAATAATACTTGATACATTTCTGATAGATGCGTTGTTCGCAGACAACGCTTGACCGAGTCTGCCGGTCGCTCGTAGGAAATGACTAAGGAAAAGCTCGAAACAGATCATTTAACTTTCGACTTTTGACTGAAAAGTTAGGAAATTCTAGGTTCGTCTAAAACTAACTTAGTCAAAGGTCAAAATTAGAAATGACTGCTTAAAAAGCTTTATATGCTCTGCTACCTTTTATGTTACAATCGAGCTAACATTATACAAGTTTATCTCACTAAGGTATAAAGGTAGTAAATAAAAGCAAAACATATATAAACTAGACTCAGTGCAAATTTACGATAATTTCGTGTAGACTTGTTCAAAATACAACCTTATTGCAAACATGAGAAGATTGAAAATAACTTTTGCAGTCTATTTTTACAACCCACATAAACATATTACTTTATTTACTACACGTTTAAGGAACGAAAGATTTGTATTGAAAAGCGCCACTAATATCATAGAAGTGTAGGCAGAGATTCTACATACATACATATACTTTCGCCGTTAGTCTCCATTGGGGTAGGCAAAGACTATCGATCGCCACTTTGTACTATACTAAAAAACCTCCCTAAACCTAGTTTCGTTTACATTGAAGATTACAATCAGGTAGAAATATCTCGAAAGTCAATAATAGTGTCGCTTGGAAATTAGTTCCACTGGCTGATGTAGAATAGAGAGGAAAATAACCTTTGGGATTGCTTACTTTGAAAATCGGGCTCCAAATTTAGGGCGGAATTTCGTTTGATGGGCTTTTTAAGGGCTCAAAAAAAGCTTGCTAGTACGAATTAACACCGCCAAAAACCAGACCACAGAGGGGCAACATCTATGGGGGCAATCATAAAATAACATAACATAATTGGCAGAAGTACTAATACTTCTGGACATCACGTGATTTTGTCACCTGGTGTTCACCCACGTTTTGCAAGGACAGTGTACTCACGTGATAGGGACAGGCCTATCACCGTTTTGTACGAATACACTGTCACATGCCTAAGTACAACTCAGCCATGTGGGTTTCCTCACGATATTTTCCCTCACCGTTAACAACCGTGATAAATTAACAACACATATGTCTTTAGAAAAGACAAATTGGTGTAAGCCCGACCCGGGATATGAACACTAGTCGTTTGTACGATAACCGGTGTTCTACCCATTGAGCTATTACGTCGCCCAATCATAACATTCAGTACAAATACTCTGCAGTAAAATGCTTGACTATATGTCGCAGGAATTCTTATGATATGGCCGTTTAACTGTTCAATGCTATAAGTGAAGATTTGTATCAGATGAATCTAATTCTTAACTTTTTTTCTAATCTTTTTAACTTTTTTTTTTGTACATATATAAATTAGTTGTATTGTCATAAAGTAAAAATATGTGGGTTATAAACCAGCTATAAATGTATTGCCTATAATTGTATGTTGTAAAGTAAAATTTAGCCGAATTGGATTTAAATCTGTAATGGTTATGTTTATGAAAAATAAATAAATAAATAAATAATTAAATTCAAAACAAAACTTAAATCTTTTTGTTCATGATAACCTCATGTGGGGATTATTACTAATAAATAAAGGAAAGAAAAATTTAGACACAAGCGGGATTCGAACCCGCGACCTCGGGTATACGCCCCCGTCGCTCTTGCCAATTGAGCTACCGTGTCAATGGCTGCCAGCGCGAAGTTCTTCTATCCTTTATTTCTTTTACACGTTTAAGTAGTGTTTGCGTTTCCTACCTCCGAATTTTTCACTAATTCGGAAGGCAACTTGTCTACCTTTTCAGATAGAATGCAAATGTTGAAAACGCCTAAGTATCACATAATTTAAATCTTTTTGTTCATGAAAACCACATGTGGGGATTATTACTAATAAATAAAGAATAAATAAAATTCCGAATTAGTAAAAATTTACATTTCACATTAGAATTCAAAATTAAGATTGTTTGGTGCTTATTCTCCAGCCACAATGCTTAACCATCACTTAAAAAGACCCAAAACCCTCAGTCGCCTAAGAGACACCAAGGAATAGTGCTATTCTAAGTAAATATAATGTATGTAAAATTGTTACAATTAGTATTTCTAAGTTAACAAAACATCCCAGATTAAAACATCTCGCCCTAAATTTAATAGGTGTCAGAATCCCCCACTGACATTTACAGCTTAAACGAGCATCCCCCTATCCCGTATTACCCCACCTCACACCATCCCACCTTTTCGGTAACAAAAGACGAAAGATCAAGCGAATGCTCGGTAAAGGTCGGGTAACAAAAACTGAATAGCTTTCTAATGATATTATTTTTTGGAAGGCCAAGTTTACGCTTATATACATACTTCATACCTCATATACATACTCACGCTTTTAGTTTTGATTGAGTTAGGCAGAGACTATCGATCACCACTTTGAACGATTGTAACAATCCTCTGGAGCTGATTAGGGCATTTTCAGGGCCATGATTACATTACCAACAAATGATTTCTATAAACATACAGATTACATTTATACCGTTCCCCAATAAAAGCGGGTTATGAAAAATTGCTGACGTCCTTTTAGTGCCACTGACAGATACACACAACATTTCGTACCAATTACTATATTTGTTTCAGAGAATATATGTTGTGTAGCGTCGGCTTAGAATAGCACTACCACATTGCTTCCCGTGGGTGTACGTAAGAGGCGACTAAGGGTATTTGGGGCTTTACATTTTTGAGTGATGCTGTTGGAGACCCATCCCCAACAACCTTTATTTTATCATCTTTTCCCCACTGAACTTCCAAAAGTAGCTGAGGAATTTCTAAATCTTTAACTCTGGCTACTCCTTCTATGGATTTATATCCGCGAGTATATTTGTATGTATGTTTCAGGTTACACACAATGTGATACGATATTATATGCATTAGACTGTGATTTGCTTCATTACTGTATACTTTAGTGGCTTAGTGTGAAAGACGACCGACGTTTACGACGCAAAAGTCATGCTGGGTTGAAATCTTAAATCGGGCATTCACCTTTTTAGGTCTTGTGTCTTTTAGTGTCTTTTAGTTGTACCCTTTTGATTAAAATGGTTGCCCCTAGCACTTATTATTATACTAGCATATTGAAAACTGGATTTAAAAATTCTAACTAATACTTATCGAAGTTAGATAGATTATTTATACTTCAGCGTTAGAGAAAGGGAAAGTCTGAAATTCACAATACCAAAACTAATATAATGTACTTACTATTTACACATACATACATATACTCACGCCGTTAGTTACCATTGGGGTAGGCGGACACTATTGATCGTCACTTTGTATGATCCTGACAAACCTCTCTAGCTTTATTTACAACACTCTATCTTCTCATACTGCTCTTTAACCGACTTCAAAAAAAGGAGTGTTCTCAATTCGACCAGTATATTTTTTTTTTTTTTTTTTTTTTTTTATGTATGTTCGCCGATTACTTCGCCATTTATGAACCGATTTTGATTATAATTTTTTTATTCGAAAGAAGATACTCCCGGATTGGTACCATGATGAGGATATCAGGGTCTGATGATGGGATCCTGGAGAAATCGAGGGGAACCCTCAAATTTTATAGGCAAATGTACCGCGTTTTACATATTTTCTGAACTTATATTGGCATTTGCTTCTGAAAATCATATTGTTATGCTGCTGAGCTGATGATGATGGAAGGTGTGGGTCCTCAATCACTAGGTAGGTGGTTCTTTCCACATTCTATATAGATTTATACTCCTCTTCGTAGCTTTTATGAAGAGAAGTACAGGTTCACTATAAACATTTCTTTTGTTATGTTATTGTTACCGAGAAAGTACCATGAGACCAGGATCTGATGATGGCATCCCAGGAAATCGAGGGGACTGTCGAAACTCACAATCATGTGACAGTGTATTTGTTCAAAACGCCGATAGGCCTGCCCTGTATAACGTGAGAACACTGCCTAAGCAAATCGTGGGTACTCTGAACAACAGATGACAATGTCACGTGATATTCAGAAGTATTACTACCTCTGCTATCCCCTTCAGGGATATTCAGCGTGAACGTTTGAGTCTTTCTTGAGATGTAGAATTGTAGACCACCACCTTTCGAAGGATTTTAAGAACAATGTAAGGTTATATATGGTTGAGCCTAATTAATGTCGTACTATAATAGAAATACCGGAAATACGAAAAATAATACAGTAACCGTCGCTTCCTTATCTGAGAGGCATCTTTGCCAGGTCTACCCATCTCTAAAACTCGTAAAATAAAATAATTTTTAACAAAAAGAAAACCGACTTCATACTTGGAAAAACAACCGAAAATAAACAATCTAGTACTAAAAAGTACGAAATAAGTTTTTTAATAGAATATGAGTTCTGTTATTAATACCTTAGCAATTTCTTTATTCCACATGCGTCAGTTCAACCTACCTAAATATTACAATTCTCTTAAATTAATTTTTGAGTCGGTGCCAGTCAAACAAAAGTAAATTCACCCTACTATCTATCTCTGATTATTACAATCTAAACAATATATATCTATCGCCTAACGTTTTAAATGGTAATACGTACAAAAATCAATTTACCCTACAACTACAAGGTACCCTACATTTCACATATATGAAGTGCGAAATACACACTTCTTATTATCAATTATCATTGAGGCTGGCACCGGCTCACAAATTAATTTAAGAGAATTGTAATATTTAGGTAGGTTGAACTGACGCGTGTGGAATAAAGAAATTGCTAAGGTATTAATAACAGAACTCATATTCTATTAAAAAACTTATTTCGTACTTTTTAGTACTAGATTGTTTATTTTCGGTTGTTTTTCCAAGTATGAAGTCGGTTTTCTTTTTGTTAAAAATTATTTTTTATTGTTCACACTTCGGACGCGTGCCTTTTTGAGCATACACTTTATTTTGTTCGAATTGGGTCTAAAAATCTCTATATGAACAATGTTAACCTCCAGGGCTGAGCAATGTTCGTACACGGCGATAGGCCGCCCCTTATCACGTGAATGCACTTTGCAGACAAACAGTGGCCATTCTGAACGACAGGTGTCAAAGTCACGTGATATCAAGAAATATTGGTAAAACCTCTGCAACTTCTTCGGAGATCTAGCGTCTACGATAAGAGTAGTTGGCTGTAGGTATGTAAATAATGACAAAGACATTTCGTAATGCAAACTATCTGTTACATCTTTGGTGATTGTGTGGGTAGCTCTTGGCTAAGTTACATTATGCGAGTGACGTCATCTGTCTTGGTTAGACGAAGACTTCTTAAAACTACACTTTCAGTAGTTGCCTCAATGATGATGTGAGTGATCTTTGAAATGCTACTTATCCTTCTGAAGTGAAGTTCTGAACACCACCAGAAGACAAAAATATACTAACGTTTTGCTGTAAAAGAGAGGGAAGAGGCCGCGCCGATTTGTACAAATACAGTCACATGACTTAGAATTAGCACAAATCAGACATGTGGGTTTCCGCACGATTTTTTCTGTTACGTATTTTTTTTATTCAAATCCCAACTTTGCAAATCAGGGTAAGGTGAGGCGTAGGCTTCCAATTTCTTATGCAACACCACCGTCCATTATTAAGGCCTTGCACACGACACTAATGAGGACACCCGCTAAAAAGGCCTCTGGTCCCCCTTGAGCTTATTAATCAGGTATCAATTATTCCGCAAGGGTCACTGACTACTTCCAATACATTTGCGAATTGGTTATTATGGTTTCAGTTCATATTTTGTTGGTGCAAGGTCAAAGATTTGGTTATTATTATTGGAATAACGGGTCAAGTGCAAGTTGGAAGCCTATAGAGTTTTGTTGCAGCAAGCTTGATAATGAGAGATATGTATTGATAGATTAGTGCATCATACATACATACATATACTCACGACCATAAATCCCAAAAGGGGTAGCCAGAGCTTCAGAGCTAGAAACTCTTCAGCCACATTTGGAAGTTGATAGCGGACAAGATGGTAGAAATAAAGTATCGATGGTGACGGGTCTCCAACCGCATCACCCAAAAACCACTTGAAAAAGCCCCTTACTCTTAGCCACCTCTTACGACACCGGTGGGTAGAAAGGGGTAGTGACATCCTAAGCCGGCACTACACGGCAATACTTAGTTGCAGAAATAAATTGGACAGGTAAACAGATATTTCAAATCTATATGAGTTTAGTTTTTAGCAATTCATCGACGAAAGCCTAACCAACGGAATGCACGTGATGTGACATGACATGACATCAATCTATATATTACCGAAATCATCTGTAATGCACTGTGACATGGTATTTTATGTTTAAGGTGGCTTGAACACGGTGCAAGTAGTTATACCATAACATACATACATACATATACTCAAGGCTATATTTCCCTAGAAGGGGTAACCAGAGCTAAGGAATTATAAATTCCTCAGCAACTTTTGGAAGTTGAGTGGGGAAAAGATGGTAAGAATAAAGGTTTTTGGTGGTGGGTCTCCAACCGCATCGCCCAAAAATCCAATAAAAAGCCCCAATACCCTTAGTCGCCTCTTACGACACCCGTGGGTAGATAGGGGTAGCGACATTCTAAGCCGGCACTACACGGCATACCATAACTATCTCGTTAAGCCAATTCTAGTATATATAATAGTAAAAACATATATAGGTATATATTTTTAAGTTATTTAGTACGTTAGTAATTTTAATTTTGTTTAATTAATTAATCTTTTTTATAT
This sequence comes from Bedellia somnulentella, assembly GCA_963576735.1. Classification (NCBI taxonomy): domain Eukaryota; kingdom Metazoa; phylum Arthropoda; class Insecta; order Lepidoptera; family Bedelliidae; genus Bedellia; species Bedellia somnulentella. The sequence goes on along the minus strand of OY755180.1, from coordinate 17,158,287 downwards.
TATAATTGTGTATGTAATTGATCGCAAGTGTGTGTATTCTTTGGATGACAGTCTAGTCCATACCTTGTTTGCCTATTATTTTACGTTAGTCTAAGATTGTTTCCTGTTTTACTCACCTAATGAATAAATAAATAAGTAGGTAGAGCTAGTACAGACGCAAGTTACATGCGCAAACTACTTGTTCAAGCTACTGGCTTGTACGTGGTGCAAATAATTGGAGCAAATAAAGACACGGACTATTCGCGCAAGATATTTGCATGCTAATCATGCGGTAAATTTATGAGATAAAACACTGAAAATTTTCGCGACAGCCGAAAGTCTTTGTAAATATATTTAAAAAAAATATATTATTTAAAAAATATTCACAGCATTTTCCGCTAATACCACGGGAATATTCAGAACACACAAAATCTAAAAATATAATATACCTATAATTCTGGATCTTTTTCTACTCACAATTAATATACATGTAGCTGTGTAGTGTCGGCTTAGAATAGCACTACCCCATTTCTTCCGGTGGGTGTACGTAAGAGGCGACTAACGGTATTGGGGCTTTTAAGGGATTTTTGGGCGATGCGGTTGGAGACCCATCACCAACAACCTTTATTTCACCATCTTTTTCCCACGCAAGTTCCAAAAGTGGCTGATGGATTTTTAATTCCTTAGCTCTGGCTACCCCTTCTAGGGATTTATAGCCGTGAGTATATGTATGTATGTATATTAATTACATATATATACTCACAGCAGACATCATGGGTTAGAATTCTGGATTTATATATGTTACCCTGATTAGGAAAACTGTGAAGTCATCGAAAGATAGCACTATAAACCCGAGAAATAATTCACACTACAACGAAATGTCCACATGTTGCATTCAAACCAATGTTCTAAATATGTGTCAAGGAAACGCAACGAACTCTTAAACAAACCCAGTTTATGTTCACACAAGCTAAACAAGGACGAAATAACGCAACAAAACCAACAAAGGTAATCGACAAATTGACAATATGGCCGCGGGACGAAATGGCGCGAAACTGTAATCAAGCTTCTATTTTACGGCTCTGGTTTCTAGACTTTTTGAACCATACTAGTTCCTAAACGGAGCGACACAGTGTAGGTTACGTCAACTTTCTTTCAAGAAGGTTGCAGGGATTCTGATTTCTTTTCGTTGCGCGATATTTTTGTATCTACTACTACGTTTTTAACCCTTTCCACGCCAAGAGTTTTAGTCAAAAACGTTCATCACACGCCACGGCAATAAACGCGGTTGATTTACTAGTGTTGGTCGATATTGTCGATAACTATCGATCAGTTATCGATAACTGGAGACGGCGGTGCTCCTGCCAACCAATTAAATTCGTCATCTTCTCCCTAAAACAATAGTTGTAAATTACTCACAAAATTCTTATATTTTTAGTAACACGAAATAAAAAATAAAAATAAATTTGATAGGTAGTAAGTTTTTTTTCTAAAGTTAATAAAAGCAAAAAAAAAAAAAAGTCAAAACAAAGTCAATACATCTTTATACCTAGGTATTAATTTCAATATTCCTATAAAAAAAAATAAACAAACACTATATTGTATCAGAACAGAGTAACTACACTAGATTGAGATTGAAAACACTATATTGTATTATAATTTTTAATAACTAACCTGTTGATTATGTATGAACACTTCATCACTTTCAAATTCAACATCATCAGTTCCTTCTAAAATCCTTATCAACTCCTCTGCAGTGGTCATATTTCAATAAATATTAATTTACAATAATAATAACTCAACTTAGCAACGCAAAGATGATAACCCAGTAAATAACATGATTTTGCAGGGTACTTCCATAATTTATCGATATCTCCTACCCTCATTGTACAGCACAAAAAAATTGTTCTAGAAATATCTATCGCCTCTGACGTCACTTCCGTGTCTGATATATCAGACGTTGGCGTACGAGACTGATGCATGATCGTGTCGCTATAGTGTTGTGACATACCATGAAATTTACTGGATTCGATACAAAACACAATTTGAAAATATATTAATTTCTCTGTGGTAAAACTTGGTAAAATAACGTCACACTAAAATTTTCTATGCCCAAAACAAAAACCTGTATAATTTTGACATTTTTAGACGTTTCTTTTTAGAGTACCAGATTTCTGGCTTTGGCAGTTACATTGTAATGTAACATCACTAATGTCTGATATATCAGACATTGGCGCTGAGGGTTCAAATAAAAAAAGAGTCGGATTTAACTAATAAACACGGTTTTGTTTTTAATAATTTATTTTTAAAATAACATTATAATACATTGTGAAATTGTTGTTTTTGATTAACTAAAGTATAAACTGTCTGAAAATTTTATGCATATGTCGTCAGGTACTATAACGATAAGAAAAAATAGAGTTAAATTGGTAAGATTTATTTGTCTGATATATCAGACTTTGGCGGCGAGGGCACGAAACTTAAATGTCTAATATATCAGACTTTGGCGCTGAAAAGGTTAATAGCTGTGTAGTGTCGGCTTAGAATAACACTACCGCATTTCTTCAGGTGGGTGTACGTAAGAGGCGACTAACGGTATTGGGGCTTTTAAGGGATTGTTGGGCGATGCGGTTGGAGACCCATCACAAACAACCTTTATTCCACCATCTTTTCCCCATGCAACTTCCAAAAGTGGCTGAGGAATTTCTGATTCCCTAGCTCTGGCCACCCCTTCAAGGGATTCATAGCCGTTGTGTGTGTGTTTTTAATAAGCGCGTTTGGCTCGAAATCCAGGGGTCTTGGTCGATTCCTAGAAGGTCAAATTAAAAAATCTATTTGTGAGCTTAAAATAAGTATATGAATAATACACGGATTATTAATCTGATTGTACGATAGTAAAAATGAGTCCAAAACTCGGTACTATCACGGTGGCAGTCGTTATTCTTGCATAAGGCCAAACTTTAAAGGCTTTCAAGCTGATAAGGCATAAGCCTTTAAAGCTCTGCAACTTCGAGGCTCTAGCTATAGGGCTTTTCATGCTCTAGCCCAAAAAAGGCTTTAAATATTTGTAGGATTAAGGCGTTCAAAGTTCAATGCCTACAGCGTTAAGCTTTAATAGGTTCTAAGATCTTAATATAATAAAGAAAACCTTAACTAGTAGTCGGATAGTGCATCAAAATGCAAGAAAATGGGCTTTCCTTGTTCCATACCTTTAAAGCCGCAAGCCTTTACGTCATTGGCTGTGATGATGATATCTTACGATTACTATTTTCGTGTATGCAACTCATAAAGTTTCAACATACATACATGCATATATATATACTCACGGCCATAAATCCCAAAAAGGGGTAGCCAGAGCTTCAGAGCTAGAAACTCTTCAGGCACATTTGAAAGTTGATAGGCGACAAGATGGTAGAAATAAAGTATCGATGATGATGGGTTAAAAAGCCCCACACCCTTAGTCGCCTCTTACGACACCCGGGGGAAGAAAAGGTTAGTGACATTCTAAGCCAGCAAGGACAAGTTATAACACACAAGTAAGTAAGTACAACAGTTAAGTACACTGCCAATTTCAAGAACCTTAAAATTTACGAAAACATACCACTATACTGACAAAGCTGTAGGTCAGTTTAGTAACTATGTAAGTGTACGTTGAACGCGAGTATTACGAAACAATGGTCACCGTACAATGATTCATAGAATCAAGATTACGAATATTGCAATAACCACTTAATGCGGACTTGCACTTGCATAACACAACCGCATCATACTTTAGTGAATTAATTATATTAATTAGTTTCATCGGGTTGTGTCAGGCCTTATTAATACTGCCTGGTCGTTTACATATCGTAAAAAATATTTTTTTCTCGCAGACTCTTGAATAAATAAAGAAAAAAAGAAGTTATTTATTGTAAGCATCTTGTATAAAAAAAAATTGGATAAATACATACATACATATACTCACGGCTATAAATCCCTTAACGGGGTTGCCAGAGCTTTGGAATGAGAAATTCCTTAGCCACTTTTAGAAGTTGATTGGGGAAAAGATGGTAATAATAAATGTTTTTGGTGACGGGTCTCCAACCACATCGCCCAAAAATCACTAAAAAAAAAACATTTTATTAACACACCAAAAGTTACAGATACATAGTAAATTGATGATCCTTGCACTAGGCGGAGCCTGTATCGCAGGGATCGGTAAAACAAAAACTACCGAAAAAAGCTTACTAATTAATTGTTTACAAAAAGAGATCTCTAATACCCCATACCCTTAGTCGCCTCTTACGAACACCCACGGGTAGAAATGGGGTAGTGTTATTCTAAGCCGACACTACACGGCTATATATATATAAATCAAGTATAAAAAAATAAAAAATATTAAAACAACATACAATTTAACTTACAAATATATGGGAAGGCGAAGAAGAGCCAAGAAAAGGACCCTGACTCAGCATCAATATCATCAATATCTCGCTTACGGCCAGAAAAACCATGAAAGAATCTCCGAATTCGTTTTAATGGTTTCAAAGATAAACTACAATACCTTATATTTTTTCCCTTGTCTATATACAATTTTTATTAGCTGCGGTAGTGCCGGCATAAAATAGCACCCCATTTCTTCTCACGGTTGCCATAAGAGGCGACTTAGGGTGTTGGGCCTTTTAATTTATTGATAGACAATGTGACTGCTGACTGTAGACTCATCACCAATTATCCAATATAAACAATGTTCTAGTAACTTAATTAATAAAATTTGATAATTGCTTTTATTGTTAATCTATCTTTAGAGTTTAAAGCCCTGGAAATAGCTAGTTAGTAGAACACTTACTTCCCCGACAAGACCAGAGACAGACTGTCGACCTTGGTGACCTTCTCATGCGCGTACAGCTCTTGGCACTTGAGATGCCGAACGTTCCTCATGCAGAGGAGCACCCGACGGAACTGACGTCTGGACACCCGCAGCGGTTTGAACAGCGCTAGGTATACCTGTGGAGAAAGATTCAGTTGTTTATTTATGGCAGGATTTCTTCAAGAAAACTATTATTAGGTGTACCTACATACATACTTATCCTCACGGCCATAAATTTCAAAACGGGTAGCCTGAGCTGCTAGAAACTCCTCAGCCACATTTTTAAAGTTGATAGGGGAGAAGATGGTAAGAATAAAGTATCGTTGGTGATGGATCTCCACAAGCATCGCCCAAAACCACTTTAAAAAGCCCCATACCCTTAGTGACATTTCAAGCCGGCACTACACGGCAATTAGTTGTCTGCAAATTCAATTATTTTACTAATTTTAGATGCGTATGTATTATTCTTAAGTTTGATCTTATATAGGGCTGCCATCCGTCCGGGTTTCCCCGGATTTGTCCTAGTTTGGTGGGCGTCCGGGGGACGTCCGGGCGGGGTTTTTAAAAGAGTCCGGGTGAAACCCGGACTCTTTTGTCATCGAGGGAAACCCACTTTTTTATTGGTAAGCGATAAGTTGAAATAAATCTTAGTAAGAAATTCCGTTACAATAACCCGCATTCAAAAAGCGCGCGGCAAAATAGGTAGTCGTAAATGTCTATTTATTTGTTGACTTTAAGGCACTTTAGCGCACCTAACTTTGTAGTTTAAAATAATAAACGATTTAGTAGTACATTAGAAGTACGAATTATATATTAATTGGATTGGTACCAAAAAAAGCAAGCGTTTTATAATTATTATTTTGTTACCTCAGAAAGAGTGTTTTATCTACACTTATAATAAATCTGTAGAGAGATTAATTCTGTACATGAAATATATTTTCAAAATAACTATCAGGTGGTGATAAGGGATCGATACTTATGCCAAAAATTCAATCAGTAATATTTTTGTCTGTCTGTCTGTCGGTTTGTATGTGCCTTATGGAAGCAAAAACTACTCGATGGGTTTTAACGAAACTTGGTACAATTATTCTTCATACTCCTAGGCAGGTTTTTGTATACTTTCCAGCAGAGTAGTAAAGGAGAATTTTGGGAAATTTTGGAAAAAAAGGGAGAAGTTACTCCGTTTTTTAAGCTTCCGTCGCGTGTGCAGCCTTAATGGTTAAACTTACATAGAAATCATGTATGACGGAAATATTCTTCATAAAATCATCCAAAAAAAATCTTCAACAGTTTATGTCTATCTTTTACGGTTGACTCACAATAACACGTGTAATTCCTGATAGCTTAGCAATTCGGAACATTCTGATTTATTTGTTTACTCTTACTTTTGTAAACCTCTCACTCATCACTAATTTAAAAAAGGTAACATTATTACCTATTCAATAAAAAAAAGAATCATAGAAATCGGTAGAGAAACACCGAAATTATACATAAAATAAGCCATCGCGCCCGTGACCAAAGCCAAATCTTTACTAATTTACATATAACATACTAGATGGCGGCAGTAGTTGCATCCTACATCACGTAATGATTTATTTTTTAGATTGTTATAAATACTTCATAGCGTTTTATTCCAAAATTTGCTATTAAACGGAAATACTGAACCGTTCATAAAAGCGCATTCAAAATCACCAAACTACACTGTTTAGGGAGTGCTATAAATTTAATAAATTGAAAACATTGCGCTAAATTTCACAATGCTTGAGCAGTGACAGAAGAAAAAAACCTCAGATATTTAAAAAAACAACGCTACCCTTGCGAAGCTGGGCCGATCCACTAGTTTTATATAAATGTCTATTATTTGTTGCGTCTACTTGCGTACCTGACTATTTTATAATTATAAACGATTCAGATCCGAGTTACTTGGTCCAACTAATCCGGAGTTAAACCTTAACTCCGAGTTTAATCCTTAGGCCTTAGTCTCTTAGTATAGTTAATTTATAGAAGTAGCTACCTACGTACCTATTATTTAATAATTTGATTGATACCTAAAAACGAGTGTTCAATAATTATTTTGTTACAACAGTAAGAGTTATATTTTAAACATGCGTGCCTACCGACTTCATACTATTTTAATAAGAACAAATAAAAATTAAAAAAAATATGACTTTTTTTTTTGCTACAAATAAGGCGTCCGGGGAAAAACCGAAATTTCGCCCAAATGTCCGGGTTTTTTGCCGTGTTCGTCCGGCGTCGGCAGATCAGGTGATGGCAGCCCTAATCTTATACCATATTCGCTCGTGATTAACATTGCATAATTACATTAAACTTAAAAATAAATAACTTAAAATCTGTTCCATTTTTAAAATAAATGAATATGTAATCTCAGGCGTTTAATAAAAATATTGTTTTGGCAACTACATGCCGCCGCACGCCGCCCGAGCCGGTAAACATATTTTTCCACATCTACCCGCATTTTGACTAGCGCTTGAATAAATAAACCGCTAGGGATATTTCACTCTTTTATTTGGGTCGACTATGCAGCGCTTTTTACTCAACTAAAAAAGCACTTTAATTTTCAAGCGCAAATACAAAAGAATGCAGTTGTGATAAGAACAATATAAAGAATGTAATACAATTTCAAAATTAATTTTAGAAAGGAAGAATGGATGCAAAATAGAACAGTATGGAATTCAGCCTCCGTAGCCTAGCCTAGGTAGAGCAACAGCAGTAGTCTATCAGGTCAGGTCTCAGGTTCGATTACCAGAGGGATATTCAATTTGTAATTTAAACATGGATTTAAAAACTCTTTTTAGAAGGATATTCCACTTGAATAATTTAACTATCGGAAAATTAAAATACCGAGCCTCACTTCATTTACCTGTACATGTTACTCATCAAGATCCTGAGCGAGACGAGGTTAATGAAGTGATGCTATTTCTTTAAAAACACAGTAACCTCGCAATTATCGGGTAGAATCGGCACCCAAAGCCGTCGGTTACGTCAACTATGACGATAGTATCATTAGTCTGCCAACCCTCACTACGCGATCGTGATGAACTATGGACAACTCAGCCTATTCAGGGTAGTTTTTTGTCCCTTGGTCCGGACATGAATGGGCTGTGATAGATGAAAAATAAGAGACGTCCTACTTTAAGACTTACAAAATATACACCTAATATTTATTAAAGTTAAATTCACTTAGTTCAAATTAAAATAAGTATAAAAGCTATTAGCGATTTATATAAAAGTGATACGATTACAAAATTATAAGCACGCTAGCCTTATCACTATAGCCCATCCAAGGGTTATTAAAAGTCCTAAGATCTTCTAAAAGGTACATACAAAGATTAATATATAAAAACTGGAGCTTTGCAATTAGTTCCAATTGAAGTATGCAAACTTATGCAGACAATATCTTATGCAAACCTTTGGAGCTTAATTTACATTTATAAATATTTTCAAAACTTCCTTTTATTTTTAAACTTTGGACGCCTGCCTTTTTGAGCACATTCTTTACTTACATACATACATATACTCACGGCTATATTTCCCTAGAAGGGGTAGCCAGAGCTAAGGAATTATAAATTCCTCAGCCACTTTTGGAAGTTGAGTGGGGAAAAGATGGTAAAAATAAAGGTTTTTAGTGATGGGTCTCCAACCGCATCGCCCAAAAATACCTTAAAAACCCCAATACCGTTAGTCACCTCTTACGTACACCCACCGGAAGAAATGGGGTAGTGCTATTCTAAGCCGACACTACACAGCTACATTCTTTACTTGATCTAATATGTCCTCCGTGGTTGTTCTCTACTGACATTCCAGCTCACATTGGCTCTATATATTCTAATCGGTGATTCATGCAAATCTCGTAAAGTGTTATTTAGGGCACTGAATGCATGTTAAGTCTGACCTAAATCTAGCTCATGTGCAGAGCTTGAGTCGCATTTTTACTTGAAAGTAATTAAATCACATTTTCTTATGGCTAGTAAAAAGTAGAGCTATTTGTGAAATTATTTTTTATAAATATTGCCCAAGTGCGAGTCGGGTCAAGCATAGAAAGAGGTAAGCGAGAGAGAGATAATAAATATAGCATATTTTTTTACTAAAATTCTTTACCTTTTTACTGAATACATCTATCAAGATTCATTTGTAAAGTTTCTGAGATTTTCAGTGACATAGCAGACTCCTAGACACGACGAAACTAATAAGGGTTTAATTTTGGCCAATCCATCTTCGGAAGCATAAAAAGAGAATCACAACAAATACAAAGATTAATTAGACCTTAAAACCAAATTATAATTTTGGACTTTAAATATCTACATCTACACCAATATTATAAAGAGGAAAACTTTGTTTGTTTGGTTGTAATGAAAAGGCTCAAAAACTACTTCACCGATTTTAAAATTTTTTCACCATTCGAAAGCTACATTATCCACGAGTAACATAGACTATTTTTTATTTTTAAAAAAATAGGGTTCCGTAAGATATTTGGATTTTTCGGACACAAACTGAAAAAAATCAACCAAAGAAGTTACTTATTTTGTGTACGCCCTAAACTACAAAAGATATAACCATAAAATGTTTAAATTAATTGTAGATCTTATAAATATCTACAAAAAAGTCCGCAACACACTATACCTATCTATGTCGAGTGAGGCACAACAACCACATAATATATATAAAAGAAAGTCGTGTCAGTTAGACTATTTATAACTCGAGAACAGATGAACCGATCTGGCTGAAAATTGTTGGAGAGGTAGCTTAGAACCAGGAAAAGGACATAGGATATATAACAACACGCTAAATACTGTAAGGGGTAAACAGTGAAAATATTTAACACCATCCGTGCGAAGCCGGGGCGGACCACTAGTACAATATATTTTAGCGCTATAAAAATAATTTAAATGGTTTTTGTTAATGCGGTGTTTACTATTATTACGTGTATGTTAATAATTTGAGTTTTTGAATGATTTCTAGGGTTCAGTCGCAAAAAAAACTGTCTAATATCATCTTGGGCAAGAAGTCAGAACCTTATATTTATTCCAATTAAATACAATCTAAGAAGAATACAAACTAAATACATAAAAAAATATCTGAACTCAATTTGACCACCTCATTTCCGGTTATTCCGTATTTAGGTCCCATGTATGTTTAGCAATTAAATTAATTAGGTACATCATTTTCCCAGTATTCACTAAGTTCATTCACACTTCCAACTGTCATAAACATTCTCAGACAAGGAAGGTTTTTTTTATTTGCGTTAGATTTTTTAACTCTGCACCATGATAATAAGGCTACTATAGCTAAGTTTTCAGTACCTAAAGTATTTACAATGCCAAACCGGCCAATTCAAGATTAAATGTGTATAGTTGCCAATTTTAATGTCGAGATATCATTAAAAAGGATGCTTGCCTTTCATATTACAAAATTTAATTATTATCATTTTGTCATTACATTTTGTTGCAGTAAAATAAACATTGAAGTTGTCCTATGTCCACTTATTTCTTTTCATGGGTGTCGTAAGTGGCAACTTCGGCTTTTGGAGTATTTTTTACGGAGCGATACTGAACGGCACCCATCGCCATCAACAACCACCCTTATTCTTTAATATTATTCTCACTCAACTTCCGAAAGTGGCTCAGGATTTCCCTAATTATTTAGCTCTGGCTAACCATTTTTAGGATTATTAGCTGTGAGTATAGGTAGGTACGAAATCTTTATTTAGTTTACCCGTAAAGAACAAAGTCCATGACCTCAACAGCATTCAACAATAACAAAATTAAAAACAAATACAGCAAAAAGGTAAGTATTTATAACCGCCAACTCTCTCACGATAATTTGAATTAAGAATGCACAGTTCGTTGACTCATATTGTGTCAGCCATTTCCCATGTTGCATATAGTTCCGTTGAAACAATTAAATGACTATACTATTGACGATCGAACGGTTATTGTAAAGTAGATCAAGGTATATTTATTCATTGATCTGACTATTTTAATTGAACTTCTATTGAAATATTATATATACTGAATTTGCCGTGTAGTGCCGGTTTAGAATGTCACTACTCCTTTCTACCCACGGGTGTTGTAAAAGGCGACTAAGGGTATGTGACTTTTTAAGCGATTTTTGGGCGATGCGATTGAAGAACCATCACCAACGATATTTTATTTACCTTATCCTCTATCCCCTTTTTGGGATATATGGCCCTGAGTATATGTATGTATGTATATCAGGGTATATTAATTAATTGATCCGATTATTTTAATTGAATTTCTATTAAACATGGATTTTCAATTGATTACCTAGTAGTTACACTACAAGCATCCACAAAATGAGTATTTACCACTCATTCACATTTGTGAAATAGACAGATTTGAGTTTGCGTTTGGTTAATAGTTACACGATAAAATGATTGGTTAGTTTAGTCAGACATAGCTACATCAGCAGAACTCTCATAGCCATGTGAGACCGAGGAGGTCACGTGAGAAGTGAGAAACACAATAGATTAAATTCTGACAATCTGGAACTAAAAAATTCTTACATTTAATAATCCTAGGCAGTATGAACTATAGCTTTGTTTATTTTCTTTTTTACAAATCTTATTAGTTAAATTTTAATTATTTACTTGATCAAATACATAAGTATGTTTAAAGTTAAAGCCATTGCGAAGTCTTTGCGATTGCAGTTACGTTAGGCCTCTCAAAAATAATCAATAATTGCATGAGAACGCAATCTTCGGCTTATGAATCAATAACGTTATGTTGGGACGACCTAGTAACCGAAAGAGCTTTATCCTCGCTTAATCTTATAGGTGTGGGTAGATGGATCTTACAATACGTTTATTGTATATGCCCTTTGTTCATATTACTATTTACCAGTAATATCTCAATACTCAATCGTTTATTGCATTCATCAATGTGTATAACAGTTCTTATTTCATAATTTATAACAGTTCTACATTTCTTATATCTAAGTTATTTTACAATAAAACTAAATAGGAGAGTTAATATCTAAGTAAACTATACATATTTTTTATTGCAGGTAATGCTATTTTAGATTGTGAAGTTTATTGACAGCTTAGAATACCACTGTCGCCACTCTTTTCTAAGGTAGGTAATAGTAGACAACTAGTTTAGTCACTTCTACTACTGTGTTGGGTGAATCTATCTTATTAATGACAGTAGTATCACTGATACTCTTTATATATTTATTGACATTCATACGTGAACCAAGAACTTTCTAAATCTTTTTACGAAAATTGCAGAGAGAGGAATATGAAATTTTACACACTTATGGTTTATTATCAGAAAGAGAGCACGAGATTTTTTTATTACAGTATATGCACATAAAGTACATTAAATTAATGGAAAATGCATTACACACACTACCACGGGATTTTAACTGAAACACGCGCATAATAAACACTTTGACAAAGTATATGGTGAAGTCAAAATGAGAATAGTATTATAATTGAAACAACTTTTGATTTTCGGATATTTTAATCGCGTATTATTACATTATTTTTAAAGCCCGACGTTTCGAAAACTTTTCAGTTATCATGGTCACGGGAAGACTGAGGTGTTATTTGTCATTATACAGTACTATAAAATTATTAATACTAACTACCTTCACAAAATTTTAAGTTACATTTGCGTTTAATATTTGCTATGTACAAAAAGAGCTAATGTTATCTGGAGTCTTGTTAGTGTTCTTCCCTCGCTTGGTTGTGCTAATGATCGGGTTCCAAGCAGGTGGTAATTGCCAACCATCATCTCTATTGAAGTTTGGATGTTACACCCTTTACAAAAGGTAGAGTTGCACAGACAAAATTAGTACTGTGTTACAGCGTGCTTCCATTAAGACCTACTTCAAGCCGCACCAAAAGATAAGTCAGTTTCTAAGACCTATCAAATGTCAGATCCCTTTACAAGATGCAGGCGTTTACAAGCTAGACTGTGAGTGTGGTCTTTCATACATCGGCCAAACAAAGCGTAGTGTAGCAACTCGCGTTAGAGAACATATTGCTGATATGAAGAATAGGCGTCCTGGAAGATCTGCTTTGTGTGAACACACCTTCGATAAGCCAAACCACCACATGCGTTTTGACAAACCTACAATTCTAGCAAAAGAGAATCGATTGATACCTAGAATGATACGCGAGTCTATTGAAATAAAGAAACATCCAAACTTCAATTGAGATGATGGTTGGCAATTACCACCTGCTTGGAACCCGATCATTAGCACAACCAAGCGAGGGAAGAACACTAGCAAGACTCCAGATAACATTAGCTCTTTTTGTACATAGCAAATATTAAACGCAAATGTAACTTAAAATTTTGTGAAGGTAGTTAGTATTAATAATTTTATAGTACTGTATAATGACAAATAACACCTCAGTCTTCCCGTGACCATGATAACTGAAAAGTTTTCGAAACGTCGGGCTTTAAAAATAATGTAATAATACGCGATTAAAATATCCGAAAATCAAAAGTTGTTTCAATTATAATGTGCAATCGTGAAAATCTTAGAAAATACTATGAGAATAGTATTGTTTGTCTTTTATAATTGAAGGAATTTATACACACATATACTCACGGCTATAAATCCCTAAAAGGGGTAGCCAGAGCTGAGAAATTAGAAATTCCTCAGCAACTTTTGGAAGTTGAGTGGGGAAAAGATGGTAAAATAAAGGTTGTTGGTGATGGGTCTCCAACCAACATTGAAGGAATTTATATAATAATCTAACTGAATTTTTAGTTGAATTTCGATCACTCGACGATCTCTTGTAAAAACATTAAGCTTACAAATTAATATCGGAAATTAAAATACGTGTCTTCAATAATTCGGCGTCATGCTCAAATATTAGTGTTCTATCAGAGTGTAGTCGGCAGTTAATTTACGCTTGCCTTGTATCAATGAGTGTGCTCAAAAACGCAGGCGTTCGAAGTATGAAGAATAAAAAGGAATAAAAACGGTTTGCCAGGATCGTACAAAGTGGCGATCAAAGCCTCTGCCTGCCCCAATGGGAAATAATGGCGTGTGGATATGTTGTCATGTTTTTTTAATGATATAAGTTTTAAAGCATCGTCAAAATAGAGCTGACTGAGTATACATTTAACCCATAGTTGCATATAAGTTTTCATAAGCAATCATTTTTTGCGCGGTCGAAATTTGAGCTGAGACGTATAAAACAATGTGTTATTGTCGGCTAGTTATTTTATTTTCCTAGATTATGTATCAACCAATAATTGTACAAGGTATTGCTAGAAAAAACATAACATAAACGTTCACGCCGTTTTATCCCCGTAGGGGTTGGCAGAGGTACCAATACTCCTGAACTCACATGGCAAGCGCCATCTAGTTTCCAGAGAAGGTACCCACGTTTTGCTTAGACATGTTATGTTATGTTATGTATTGCTAGAAAAGATGACTCAAGATATTAATTTTTCTATTAATTAAGGCTGCCGCTGCCCATCTCCTGAATATCGTAGCAGCTGGCATTTACTGGCCTCTTTTATTATATCTTTTTCTTCCCCAAATCAAGTTCGAGACGAAACGACTGACCAAATTGTTACCTGGTGTGTCTCAAACACAGCAACCTTTTTTTTCTGTTTGGCAAAAGGATACGTCATTTGCGGTTAGTTTGTAGTTAAAATAATAAAATAAACGCGAAGGAGAAAACAAAACGCCGGTCATTTTTTCATTTAGACATCGTCCCCTGACCTGTTTCTGCATAGTAGTAGTAGAGCTATATTTATTTCATGAAAGGTTAAGCATATTCTTAATTATTTGTTTATTATTTTAAGTGAAAAGCCTAAATAATATAAAATAGCAGTACAATCACAGTCTTGAAGATGAACCGATAAAGTTTTGGAGAGTGGATCACGGAACTACGAAACGTTGATTTTTAGTACTTTTCTAAGGTATTTTATGCCCAAGATACAATTGTAGTTGTCTCTATCGCACTCTGCGAGGAAAGGCTTAACAGAGAGGGATAGAATAGATTTTAAAAATACCTGCACTAACATAGTGTTTCCTCTTAAATCCCGCTGGAAGGAATATATATTGATTTGGTAGCGGTTTCATGCAGTGGTACTAATACTAAATACAAATAGATGATACTCGAGAGTAGGGTTGCCTTGCCTACCGTACTCTAAAATAGAGTATCGTCCGCTATATCATGTGGTCGTACTCTATATTCTATAACGCTAATAAAGTACGCTAAAATACTCTTTTTTACAAAATGTTTAGTGTCGTTTGTTATATGCCGCAAGAAGTGTTAAAAAATACCTTTTTAAAAGATAAAAATAAATGACTCTTTTTTTATAAGTGCATACTCTTTATTTACCTCCTTTAAAATCAGATATACTTTATTTCTGCTAAAAAAAGTTGGCAACCCTACTCGAGAGAGGGTACTATACTACTACTACTTTTCGATATACTCTGTTTTTCGTTAAAATTTTGTTGAAAATATCTGTTTGGATGTGAATCGAAAGATTAAAAAAACATTTTTAAATAGATAAGTATTAATTTGAAGCCAATATAGGTAGCAATAGTGATATCGATTGTGAACGGTAACTGAAAACCTTTTTTAGATTTAATTAAAAACAGGTAGTGCGGAAAAAATATAGCGCGTATGTAGAAACACAAAACGCTATGCCGCTAAAGAAAAAAAATATCAAAAATAAGCATAAAATATATTTTTTGTCTCCAATCTCGGTTGGAAATGTGAATGTACAAAAAACAAGCAACTATGGTTAGTATGAAGTGACCATTACCGACTGAGATCTTATTAATGGCAGGAATATAAATAGGCATATGCCTTGTAATGCCGGCTTAGAATGTCACTACCCCTTTCTACCTGTGGGTGTTGTATGAGGCGAACAAGGGTATGGGGCTTTTTTAAGTAGTTTTTGGGCAATGCGGTTGTCGACCATCACCAACGATACTTTATTTCTACCATCTTGTCCCCTACCAACTTTCAAATGTGGCTGAGGAGTTTCTAGCTCTGGCTACTAGCTAAGCTTTGGCTACCCCTTTTTGGGATTTAAGGACGTGAGTATATGTATGTATGAATATAAAATTGAAACTTTTGAATTGTTAGGTTTAAACCAAAGTTTTTGACACAAACTTGGTTCTAATAAATAATGTAAATCTCTGGTATACGCCCCGTCGCTCTGCCAATTGAGCTACTGTGTCAATGGCTGCCAGCGGGAAATTCTTCTATCCTTTGTTTCTTTATACTTTTATGAAGTTTTTGCGTTCCCTACCTCCGATTTTTTTTCGGAGGTCGCGGGTTCGATTCCCGCCTGTGTAGATTTTTTTTTCCTTTATTTATTCTTTATTTACTAGCAATAATCCCTACATGAGGTTTTCATGAACACATATTGTTCAAAAAACAAACTTGGTTCAACGTAACCGATTACTTCTCATTTCCATCCAAACATCAATTTTGCAACTTATTATCGTCTTACGTATTATATTATATGTGGTCTTACCAAGAAAAATACATCATAAAGTGAATGTGCAAGCATTGCGAAATAGCCGCAAGCAACAATTAAAACGTAGACAGTTTTTTAATTCGATGAAGAAGCTCCTTTGTCTTAATATTAATAAAGCATTAAAAATAAAATGTTCTTTTATGTATATTTGATAATCATTGCAACATCTCTGCGAGTATCGATACGACTTCATTTTGAAATCTGGCCTATATACAATACTTTAGGCTTTATACTTTAACTTAATACTACATGCGGATTGTACATGCATGCATTAATTCACAGCTATGAATCCCTAGAAGAGGTAGCCAGAGCTTCAGAATTAGAAATTCGTTAGCCACTTTTTGAAGAAGAGTGGGGAAAAGATTGCAAAACAACGTTTTTGGTGATGGTTCTCCAACCATATCGCCCAAAAATCGCTTTCGCCTCTTACACACTCCCATGGGAAGAAATGGCGTAGAGCTATTCTAAGCTTAGGGAATTGTAGATTTATTAAAACTGTTGATCAACAGCCGTGTAGTGTCGGCTTAGAATAACACTACCCCATTTCTACCCGTGGGTGATCGTAAGAGGCGACTAAGGGTATGGAGCTTCTTAAGTGATTTTTGGGCGATGTGGTTGGAGACCCGTCACCAAAAACATTTATTATTACCACCTTTTCCCCAATCAACTTCTAAATGTGGCTGAGGAATTTCTCATTCCAAAGCTCTGGCTACCCCGTTAAGGGATTTATAGCCGTGAGTATATGTATGTATGTATGTTTGATCAACAAAGAAAGGAGAATGGAAATTTAGTTTGGACATTTTCCCCAGAGTGAACACGAATAGTACGATAAAGTTGTTTTCAATTCGATGGTAAGTATAGGTTGCATCTCTGCAGAAAATGGCAGTACATAATATAATGAAAAATATACATTAATTATTCAATTCGCGTAAACTTGTGTCAATTAGAGTTTGGGTAGGAGTTCGACCGGGCGCGTAAAATGGTATATTTTGTACGAACTAAAAGAAAAACATGACATTAAATTATTGAAAAAAACTTATTAATAAACTAATGATGCGCTGTGATTGGTCGGATTTTTTTCAAACCGGCCAATCAGAAAAATTCACAAGAAATTCAAAAGATGTCACTGTGATTGGTCGGAAAATTTCAAAATAAACTCATTTTAATGGACGCGACGTAGTCGCGCCAGGGTTACCCACCACCCCAGGGTATATTGTCTTTTTCTATATAAACAGCTTAGCCTTAATGTATACCACATCAACTCAACAAATACAATAGAATCAACTACCGCCGCATCGCGTTTGATCTACAATTTTTTAACTAGCCTCTCTTCTCGGACTCTTAAATAGGGTTGCCATCCAGCTTATTTTACACGGGACATGCCCTGTTTTTTTTATGGTTTTTGAGGCATGTTCTCTATTTATTTTCTCGACAACATTTTTGAATAATAATGAGCTTGCACCCTTGGCATTCTTTACTGACATTTATGAAGACAGTCATAACTGTCCTTAATTATATAGGGGCTATATTGATCTGTGTACTATGCTTGTGAATATATATATATCTAAGCAAGATATATAGATAGATAAAAAGTGACATTCAACTTGGCATCCTAGTATTTGCTTTAGATAAGGGAGTACCTAAGTGTCAAAAACAGCATGTTTCATAACCTCAACCTGACTCTGACCTCAGGTTCATAAGACACAGAACTATTGTGTAACAGGTGTCAAATCTTTAATGCATAAAGATAAGATATGATGTATGTTCAAAACATATTACTTATCAATTCCTACTGTTGACTGATAAAGTCGAAGTTATTAACTTTGCTTCTGTGATAAGTGCAGTCAACGGCATATTATGCTCACAGCCATAAATCCAAAAAAGGGGTAGCCAGAGCTTTAGAGCTAGAAGCTCCTCAGCCACAGGGGACAAAATGGTAGAAAAAAATTAATGTTGGTGATGGGTCTCCAACTGCATCGCCCAAGAACATATACCATTCAAGGATATGAGGAACTCACAAGTGAGAATTAAAGGATATTAAGGCTGGTGGCTTTTTTATCTTTCTAGATTTGGTTCATACAATATAAAATTCAATGTTATCATTCCATATTTAACTTGTTACCATTTGACCTTATTACTCTGTGATCATAGCATAATATCATTGTTTTATTATGCTAATTGGAGAGGAAATAAATTCAGTTTTGAACAATATCAAGTGGTAATTGCAAGGAAAGCATTGATTTTAGAGGCATTCATTTCTTTTATTATCTCTATATAAATGAATGTAATATTGTTTGTTACATTAATTTGGATTAGCTGAATATATAAAGATTAGTCTTAAAGATTATAATGGCCGTGAGTAAATGTATGTAAGTATTTTTGTATGACAAATAAACTGGTTTAAGTGGTCTAAAATAAAATATATAATTATAATGCTGTTTTTATATTAAAATATTTCCAGTTAGTTATAGAATTGGTTTCTGTAGATAAGTAATAATTGAAAGATATATCCATATTTAGTAGGGTGCTGAAGGATCATTTCATGTGTTTTTACCAATTTTTTATCCTATTATGTTTCTTTTGAACATTAAATTACAGAAAATCACTTACCTCCTCAATATCCTTCTGAAACTTGATAGGCCATATCAAATAGAAGTGCACCGCAAAATACACAAAATTGATTAACACAAAAGCACCATTCCACAGCACTGCATCTAAGTAACACTCTATGCTCCAGGCCCAGACTGCCAGAAAGGCACTGCCAAGAACGAGGGCTACTCTCAAGAACACAAGTCCACTTGGTGTGTGAGGAGCCAGAAAAGACAGCAAAAAGCAAACGTTAGCGGCCTGAAAGAATATGTGGTTCATTGGCCTCCACTGCTGGCAATGGTTTATATAAAAGTCCCACATGGATGTTCTGTCATACAATGTTATATTTATTGGGTCCACTGACTGGTGCGTTTTCGTAGTTTCTACTAAATGCATTGTCGTTGTCGAAGGTTCGGATGCTGAGCTACTTGTAACTGACGAGTTCTCGCTCATATTCGCAGCAATCACCACACCAAAAACAAACTGTGTTAAAACATAGTATAACATAGTCAAATTTTACACTCCGACCGCACATCGATTCACTACATGTATTTAGCATTTGAACACTGTTTTGCACTGATCAGTTCAGATTAAAGCTAAATCCAGTAAGTTCATTTAAGGGGAATATTTATACTTTCAAATAAAAGCATAAAAAGTAAATCACTGTTGCTAAAAATATTGCAGTCCAGTGGTTGCTGAAAGCTGAGCAACAAAATCAATAAAATATTTGCTGAATGAAAAGGCACTAAAAAACTAATTAACTAATTTAAAGCAGTTTTCATTAACAAATTAGTTAAAAAATATATGCGACAAGAACAAGATGCAAACAATCGACCCAGACGAAATCTGACAACTTCTGATCTGACTGCGATTGCGATTGTTTTTTTTTAGCCCAAGGTTGTTGGTGTTGGTTTCCAGATGTTGTATTCCGTTTACATAAGAATATAGTCTTAAACAACTTTGTTAGTAAAATTTCAAAGAAAAGATAAGGTAAATAATTTATATATATTTAATGGATTTCTATATTTATTATCTTTAATACAATAAATGAGTTACATACAAGCGCTTAAACGCTTCACTTCACCTATCTTCTTAAATGATTGCTGTCACTGTCATGATTGGCAATGGCAATTGTTTTTATTGTCATGTCAATGTCAATTTCAAATTCCTGAATATTGCAAATTTGAGGTTATTTATTTATTTTTATTTTATTCTTCTTACTTATACTCAACCTAAAGTAATTATAAAAATATGAAATATGTCGACTTCAAGCGATATTTTATTATATCCGGAACTATTGTCTAATGAGCAACTGTTCGCCATCATATGCCAGGTAATTTACAGAATAATAACACGAATATTTTTGCTCGTATTTTGAAACGAAATAACAAGTTTTGTATACATTTCAGAGACATTTAAGAATACCTAACTTAGAGCATATGAATAGAGTAGAACTTTTGGAAGTATTTCATCATTATTGTGTTCCGCACGGGCAAAGAAAATATAGAGACACAGGAAGAGGCAAGCTATTGAATAAAGCAAGAAATATTGAAGTTGAATCAAAAAGTTTTAATTTAGATTCTTTCAAAAGTAATAATGAAGTAAATAGTCAGAAGCATTATCATATGGAACGATTAAAACCGCCTCCAGATTTACTGTCAGGACATATCAAGAGGATAAAAATAAGTGTTGAGAATGAGCAAAGAATGGTTATCTCAGAAAAAGAAAATAGTATGAAAAGAAAACAAATTTTAAACACAGTGAGTTTGAAAGTCTTCAATCTAATTTAATAATTTCAATTTAATATACTCGATAAAATGGAATATATTTTCAGATGAGATTATATATTTATCCAAACCAAAAAGAGGGTTCAAATCGTGTATTTGGTCTACACAAATTTGTCTCTTCTGAAGACATTTATGTGGTTAACTCATCATTGTTGTTAATGGTGAGGGAAAACATTGCGAGGAAACCCACATGGCTAAGTTGTGATTGGTCATGTGAAAGTGTATTCTTACAAAATGGTGTTAGGCCTTCCACCTATCACATGAGTACACTGCTCACGCACAACATGGATTCTCTGAACACTACATCACAATGTCATGTGATGTTCAGAAGTATTAGTACCTTTGCCATTCCCTTTGGGATATATACCAAACATTTGAGTCTTGAAAACTATATATTTTATTTCCTTATATGCTATCCATAGATTTAAATATATTTTTTATACTTTCAGGCAGCCACTAAGGAGATACCACCTAAAAAACCAAGAAATCTAATTGCGTGGCCATGAATTGGTTCATGAAAAATACAAACTGATTAGATCTTCAAATTGTTGCAGTACAAGTTATGTGCTTACGAGGGCTGCTATTTATGTATCCGGAACTGGCCACTTACAGAACAATAATTTAAAAAGTAATTACATCATTTAAAAATAGAACTCTTTAGCTTTAGAATACATTTATTTTTATGTGACTGTCAATTGTTTTCACATCGTAGCGTCATTTTGAAAATTGCGTGTCTTCACCACCATGGATTTAACTCGTGAACATTTTCGTGCCATGATTTTTTACGATTTTCGGCGTGGTCTAACTCAAAAACAGTGCATCGATCAGCTTACTTCGACTTTTGGGGATGAAGCACCCTCAAAGACCACTGTGTATCACTGGTTTAGCGAGTTTAATCGTGGACGATCTAAGCTTACTGATGAAATTAAAGAAGGTCGCCCTAAAACGGTCGTTGTACCTCAAAACATCGATGCTGTCCGGGAACTAATAACTCAAGATCGTCATGTTACATATCGTGAGATAGAGGCATCTCTGGGCATTAGTATGACGAGCATACATAAGATACTTCATGAACATTTAGCTGTAAAAAAAATTTGCTCCCGTTGGATTCCGCACAACTTGAGTATTGATCAAAAACAGGCTCGTGTCGATTGGTGCAAAGAAATGTTAAAAAAATACAACCGTGGTGCGTCAAAAGCTGTTTATAATATCTACACAGGTGACGAATCTTGGATCTACGCTTACGACCCCGAAACTAAGCAGCAGTCCACGGTGTGGGTGTTCCAAGATGAGCCGAACCCAACAAAAGTTATTCGTGCAAAAAGCACATTGAAGCAAATGGTCGCTTGTTTTTTTGGTATAAATGGCCATGTAGCTACAGTGCCTTTAGAGAATCGTAAAACTGTTAATTCGGAGTGGTATACGACCATTTGTTTGCCGGAAGTCTTTGAACAAATAAGAAAGACTAACCGACAACGTAGAATCATTCTGCATCACGACAATGCTAGCTGTCACAGGTCGGCCGTCACAACTCAGTTTTTAGAAGCTCAAAAGATCGAATTGACAGGTCATCCGCCGTACAGCCCTGATTTGGCACCCAATGATTTTTATTTATTTCCAAATGTGAAGAAAAAATTACGTGGTCAACGTTTTTCGAGCCGCGAAGAGGCAGTCGATGCGTTCAAAATGCACGTTTTGGAGATACCTCAGTCTGAGTGGAAAAAGTGCTATGAAAATTGGTTTCAACGCATGCAAAAGTGTATAGATCTGAGCGGCGAATATTTTGAGAAGCAATAAAACCATATTAATTGATATATGTTTGTTTCTTTTTTTTATTCCGGATACATAAATAGCAGCCCTCGTATAACTTTTGTCTGATGCTGTGTAAACAGCAGTTTAAAATACTCTGGAAATCCTGCAAAGAAGTGTCAACAAAAACTCTGTCTTCTAAATGTGGCAAACTGAATTATTCTGAACACATTATGCTACTCTTAACTAGTCATATCATAGATACTTATTAAAATAAGATACTCTAAAAGGGGTAGCCAGAGCTAAGGGTTAGGAATTCCTCAGCCGCTTTTGGATGTTAAGTGAGGAAAAAATGGTTAAAAAAAGGTTGTTGGTGATGGGCCTCCAATCCATTAAAAAGTCCTAATACCCTTAGTTGCCTCTTGCTAGAACTAACATGCACACCATATATCCCAAAATAGGGGGCGGATGTGCTGTTATATATTTTAATCCTTAATTTCATGTGATAGGGGGCAGGTCTATCACCTCCCTGTAGGAAAACACCAACACATGACTAAGTATGACTCAGGCATGTGGGTTTCCTGACTTTTTATGTATAGTCCCACCATGAACAAACTTGAAGACACATTGGCATAGTAGATTTGCTCCACATCTGCACTAGAAGTTGTTGTCATGTCACTAAGCTCTCAAGGATTTTACTTTTTAATATTTTATAAACTAGAGATGTGAAATTTCATTCATTCATATACTCACGGTTATAAATCCCTTAACGGGGTAGCCAGAGCTTTGGAATGAGAAATTCCTCAGCCAGTTTTAGAGGTTGATTGGGGAAAAGGTGGTAATAATAAATGTCTTTGGTGACGGGTCTCCAACCACATTGCCCAAAAATCACTTAAGAAGCCCCATACCCTTAGTCGCCTCTTACAATCACCCACGGGTAGAAATGGGGTAGTGTTATTCTAAGCCGACACTATACGGCTGAAATGTGAAATTTCTCTCAAATATGTTTACGCTGAATATCCCGGAAGGGGTTGACAGAGGTACTAATATCTCTGATAATCATGTGACATTGGCTCAAATATAATAGTATATATTTTTTTACTGAAACTGTTAACCCTAGGAACATTTTCTATTTGTACAATTCCCGGTTTAGGAACTGAATATAAAATAATTGTATTGACTCATAAAAATTGTATTAATGGATCTGCATTATTTAATTTGATTTGCTACTAACATAAAATTTTGTTAAATTTTGTCCAAATAGGTTTAAGGTTTAAATACTCTAGGTAGAGGTATATTTTTTCTTGGACCATATGGTTAAATCTGGTTAAACTATCTGTTCTTATAATAAGTTTTGTGTACTTTATTGATCTTAAGTAATTCGTGAATCAACAATATTGGTGATTATTGTTGTTACCTTTGGATTTATCAATGTAATATTTTCAAAAAGCAGGTAAAAATAAGTTTCACATTAAAGTTTAATAAAATAAAATATATGTTGTGATTTAAATGGATAAGAAATAAAAACATGTTGTATAGATGTATAAACATACATACATACTTATACTCACGGCTATAAATCCCCAGAAGGGGTAGCCACAGTTAAGGAATTAAAAATTCCTCAGCCACTTTTGGAAAGTTAAGAAGATGATAAAGTTAAGATGTATAAACTAAGCTCTTAAGTAGGTTTGCAAAGAAGTATGTATGTATTTAGTACAAATTATATGTATAGTTAAAAGTTTTTTATGTTTGAAGTGAAAAAAACATAAGTTTCACAAATTTGATAGTATTTTTGAATGTGAAATGCATTATACTTCCTGATTTATCTCAATGAGAAATAAGTAAATCGATTATAAAATGCATTTTTTTTTATTCTACAATTTTGTATCCTACTCATTTAGCTAGTGCCCTCTATTTACTTATTATAAAACATGTACTCCAGCCCATTTGGTCCCAAGCCAGAATCAGAATTTATTTGCCACATGTTGTATGTACAATGGTGTTTTAAATTATATAGAGTATCAAACATGAGGTCATTATTTACCTATGCACAAAGAGCACTCTTAAACGATTTCGCACTAGTCTGTCAATTATTTCACATAAGTGTCTGGTCCATTTCTATGGGTATTTATTAATCTAAAATACATATCATGGGTCATGACTTATGTCACATAAGATCGTTACGAAAATCGATGACATGGTTACTTGTCTTATATGGTTATACACAATGGTGGTAAGTCTTAGTTTCAGACTTTCCCCTACATACATACATACATATACTTACGGCTGTAAATCCCATGAAGGGGTAGCCAGAGCTAGGGAATTAGAAATTCCTCAGCCACTTTTGGAAGTTGCGTGGGGAAAAGATGGTGAAATGAAGGTTTTTGGTGATGGGTCTCCAACCGCATCGCCCAAAAATCCTTTAAAAGCCCCAATACCGTTAGTCGCCTCTTACGTACACCCACCGGAAGAAATGGAATAGTGCTATTCTAAGCCGGCACTACACAGCAATGACCTTACTGACCCATTTTTGAAGCCACTCTATATAGGCTAGTTTTTAAAATAATTGTATCATTAATTGTGATCGATGTCTCTGCCTACCCCAATGGGAACTAATATCGTGAGTATATGTATGTATGCATTAAGTGTACCCCAGGAATACCCACTGTTGGTCTGGACGCTCGCCACTAATATATTTAAGTTGACCAGTTCATAACAAAGTGAGTCTCTTAGCCCTAACACCCTAACCAGCGGGCCACGTAAGTCATCCAAAGAAAATTTGGCCATAAAGTTCAACTAACTAAAAATCATGTTTCGATATATCAAACCAATTCATGTTTGAATGATCAAACCTTCTTTCAAGAACCTATTTCTAGGACCCTAGAAAATCGAATATCATCCGCCATCTTAAAAACTACTGTCAGTCAAATAAGTCAGTGTGTCAGTGTCATCATTGTCAAAATCAAAATAGTCCGTTGCTTACAAAAAATCATAATCAAATATTTTGTATCAATTTCAACTAAACTTATACAATGAAAAAGTTTGATAATATAAGCATAGGAACGGCAGCAGATGACGACACAAGATTGGATGACACCCGCAAGCGAACTCGGGGTAGACTGACTCAACAAGATGATATGAACAAAGTGCAGTCACATTTCCTAGTAAATCCTAATAGGTTAGACAAAGTTACAAGACGGGTTATAGCCCCATATGCTCAGATTGAAAGGAAAATTAAAAAGGAAGCGGAGAAGGAGGAGAAATATCTTAATTTAGAGAGGTAAGCTCTTTGACTATACAGGATGACCCACCCGCGGCTGAGACACAGTAACACACACACGTAAGGCACTTTTACTTCATGGGCCTACTATAGGACGCCCTGTATATCTTCCAGACCTGATGAGTCGACAATAGTAAAAACAGCGTTTACAGAAATGACATGCCGGTAACAGGTGATAGATCAAGGCCAATTTTGTTATGAAAATATTGTAATTTAACATAACATAACATCATCTTTCACGCCGTTTATTCCCGAAGGGGTTGGCAGAGGTACCAATACTTCTGAACCCACATGGCAGCGCCATCTAGTGTCCAGAGAAGGTACCCACGTTTTGCTTGGACAGTGTACTCACGTGATAGGGGGCAGGCCTATCGCCGTTTTGTACGAATGCACTGTCACATGACTAAGTACAACTTAGCTATGTGGGTTTCCTCACGATGTTTTCCCTCACCGTTAACAACCATGATAAATTAACCACACATATGACTTTAGAAAAGACAAATTGGTGTAGGCCCGACCCAGGATTGGAACTCACGCCCTTCTGTTTTCGGGCGGGTGTTCTACCCATTGGACTATCATGTCGTATTGTAATTTATTATAAATGCCGGGGTGCAAAATTTAAGTACTTTACACCTCAGGACTATAATTACTCAGTAAATATTTTCTACTTAGTAGTGTGTGTGTGACGTCACATTTTCCCATTCCCAAATTTTCAATGGTTTTTTTATCCATGTTGTACACACTAACACATAATCGCTGCGAATAACCATTTAATTCCTTAGCCTCTTTTGGGTGGTTAACGAAAATTTTAAGTTAGTATAAATATTATTCGCAATCTTACCCACCGACCCGGCAGATACAATATTTCTTTCCCTAACATCACGTTAATTAATAAATAATTGATAGCATGTGCGTCTGAATGTTTCAGGTTTACCGTATTTCTGGAAGATACTGTTGACTTGGACTCTCTTTTATACGAAACTGCTATGGTTTTGAAAACAGTCACCAATAGCTCTGGTTTGTTACAATTATTTGTAGAAAAGCCTTTAAGTTATAGATGTGAATGCAAATAATAAAGCCTCCTTCCAAATCCTTTTCTCTCTTCAACGGCATACATACATATATTCACGGCTATAAATCTCAAAAAGGGTTAGTCAGAGCTTCAGAGCTAAAAACTCCTCAGCCACATTTGGAAGTTGATAGGGGAGAAGATCGCATCGCATCGCCCAAAAACCACTTCCAAAAGCCCCATAGTCGCCCCTTACGACACCCGTGGGTAGAATGTGGTTGTGACATTCTAAGCCGACATTACATGGCACTTTCAAATATGTATCAGTTTTTATAAGGACAAATATAGAATTATTTCTAATACTTAGATTTTCTTGGGATATTAGGGAAATAGATGCACATACAGCCTAGAGCTATTATGATGTGAAATCGCAGTTATTTTTGTTGAAGATACCAATTAGCTATATTAATACGTGGACGATATCTTCGATAGTTTTACTGTATAAGATACCACTCATTCAATAACGACGTTCAGTGACGACGTGATAGCTGAATGGGTAGAACACCGGTTAACGTGCAAGCGACTAGTGTTTAAATCCCGGGTCGGGCCTACACCAATTTGTATTTTATAAAGACATATGTGTGGTTAATTTATCACGGTTGTTAACGGTGAGGGAAAACATCGTGAGGAAACCCACATGGCTGAGTTGTACTTAGTCATGTCACCGTGTATTCGTACAAAACGGCGATAGGCCTGCCCCCTATCACGTGAGTACACTGTCTATGCAAAACGTGGGTACTCTGAACGCCAGGTGACAATGTCACGTGATGTTCAGAAGTATTAGTACCTCTGCCAACCCCTTTGGGGATATTCGGCGTGAACGTTTATGTTATGTTATGTTATGTCATTCAATAACTACAAAATAAACCTAAAGATTGCAATAAACGTAAATGCAACGTCCTTTGCATCAACAGCCAGATTTGCTAAAGTTCATGTCAAGATGGAAGGATATTGCATTGTGAAATGGAAAAAAGGAGTGTGTTGATATATTCAACTAAACAAATTGATTAATTTTCAGGTGTTTTCGTATATATAGTGAATGAGGTGACCAATGAGTTGGTGTTGATGCCGCACTTCACTAAGAATCCGACGAGACATGAAGTCAATATACCGATTGGTTAGACATTTACTTGAAAAAAATATAATAATATAACAATAATAATTTATTAAAATTCCCGAAACAGTACATTTAACTAGAAATATCAACATTTCCTGAAATAAGCGTTTCCTAGTAACCGCACTATCAGCTTTTTTAATAGTTAGGATATAAATAAAGTAGTACAACCAACCATTTCCAGTTGAAGGCCAAGTAGCTGCAGCGCATGCAGCCTTCACGAAGGAGTACCTACTGCTGGACGACGTGCCACGTGACAGGAGGTTCGCTGAAGGCCTCAAATGGATAGACGCCAAGTGCGCCCTCTGCATGCCAATTGTGAAACCCGACGGGAACTGCTACGCTGTGCTCGAGCTGTATCGGATGTTTGATCAGCCGTATGATAATGTGAGTTTTAAACAGGATAGGTGACCCACGCATATTCGACTATGTTAAAATAATACCCTAGTGAATTGGCGCTTCAAATTGTATAGCTTATAGGTTTAATGTACCAGAATAACTTAAGTATGAAGTGTTTGATAGATCGATGGGAAACGCAAGGCCATTTGTTTTCAAATTTTGAATTTGTGTAGCCTGAGCCTACACCTCAGTCTTTTGTAAAATCAAAGGCATAGTTCCTTACATTAGGTTATTTAAGGCGAAGGAAAACAATAGAGGCGAAACCTAAATTTCTTGAGTTATACATGTCATGTGGTGGTTTAGCCGTACAATGTGGCAGCGAAATGCTGTCTTTGCACACTGTCCAGACAAAAAGTGCATATCCGAAAACCAGTCACAAAATATCACTTGATGTTTAAAATAACATATGTAGGGTAACTTAGGCAGTAACTGGCCCTTTGAGCACCTTGGCCACTTTGAATGTATGCTGTGCTTGGGCGCGCTATTGCATTTGAAATATAGTAGTATACTTGTATGCAGTGGGTCCTGTACATTAACTTTAAAGGTTATTTAATGATAAAGTCGGAGTCACAATAAAAATATTTTTATTTAAATAAAAATTGGTCATTTTGGTAGTAACTAGCCACAATTTTTGGTAACTGGCATACTAATTTGGACTAACTGGCTACATGAAATTACCATCAAAAACAATAAGCTCCACTAAAGTTATAAGCCTCAAGGCATTCAGAACAAAATGAAAAAAACTATTACAATTGAAAATCAACATAAACAACTTATAACAAAATAGGAACTTCTTTTTCCTTCACTTCTTATAAGGTAAAAATAAAAAATAATAATTAAAAAATGCTTAGCAAAAACGTTTCACATCTGTAGTTTTTAAATATCTCCTTAGTTGTAAAATCCATGTTTGTTTGCTTCTTTTTGCATTGCTTCATATAATGACACAGTACTATCACTTCTATACTCAAATGAGTCTTATGCCCGTCAACAAATAATATTACAGGACGTGGAATATTATTTGCCTCCAGTTGGGGGGAAAAAACGTTTGCTATGTACTCATAAAACACAGCGGTCGTCATCCAACCTGCGTCGCTGCGCCCAATACCCCAACCTGCTGGAACACTTTCAACAATTCGATCGGGTATTCTTTTATATGGGTATATAATCATTGGGCTGCAAGCTAAACCTGCTGCAGAAAACGAGAACATTACAAGTTATGTTCTCTTTTGATGAACTTTTCTCTATTTGGTAAACGTTCTTGCTCCCTTTTTCGGCCAGAACTTTGCCAGTACTGGGACAAATATTGAATCCAGAATGCGCGCTGAGGGTCTTGGATGGCTGCAGTTAAATCAGTTTCATGCATTAACTAGCCATCTTTCTAACCAGGCCAGTAACTACTAAACGTTATTTTTTGTTGGCAAGATTTTGACAAGCAAATAAGAATAATGCAAACAAAGCAATAAGATATAGTTTTGTACCTTGTACAATCTAATAAAATAAACTTTTGCGTAGTAATTGGCATAGGTGGCTAGTTACTATAAAATCTAAGAAAATTAAGTGCAGTTACTGGCCACCATTAAAATTGCTACAAATACACCAATTAGTTGAAAATACTGTATAAAATACGAATATTTACCTTATTAGCATCAAATTGGGCTATCACAAACAACACAGACACGCCAGGAACAGAATTTATTTGTATTTAAAGTTTTCATATTCCTTAAGGAAAAAATAACGTACTACTGCTTAGGCGGACGTAAGATGGCCTACTGTTAAACAATGACAAATTTTTTGGCGCCTTTATTGTTTTAACGGAAAAAAAATACATTTCTCAATAGCTAGGTAAACAAGAAATCTTGTCAAATCACAACAGATGGCGTAGCCTTCCTAGTTTCCTTATTTAAGCAGTTTGTATTGCCGAGTGGCTAGTTATTAGGGGTGGCCAATTATACCACTGTTTACCCTAGTTGGTTCATTACTACTATTACTGCTTCTAACATAGACTAAGATTTAGCTTACATTATATGGGCCTCTTATCATAGTGAAAAACAGAGTAGGAAGATACATACATATACTCACGGCTATAAATCCCTTGAAGGGGTAGCCAGAGCTAGGGAATTAGAAATTCCTCAGCCACTTTTGGAAAGTTTAGTGGGGAAAAGATGGTTAAATAAAGGTTGTTGGTGATGGGTCTCCAACCTCAACGCCCAAAAATCCCTTAAAAGCCCCAATACCGTTAGTCGCCTCTTACGTACACCCACCGGAAGAACTGGGGTAGTGCTATTCTAAGCCGACACTACACAGCACACAGCACAAAAAAGTATGTTTTAAAACAAAGGCACTTATTGTTATAGGGTCAGAAAATTCGCTATCCTGGTTTTTTAAGTTGCGTGGGGAAAAGATGGTGAAATAAAGGTTATTGGTGATGGGTCTACAACCACATCGCCCAAAAGTCACTTTAAAAGCCCCTATACCCTTTGTCGCCTCTTACGTACACCCACCGGAAGAAATGGGGTAATGCTATTCTAAGCCGACACTACACAGCACTATAACAGATACAGTAGTAAGAAGACATAAATAATAATAACATACCCTTGCAAGACACTCACAAATAAACATTTAAAACACTTCTAGTTATCACTTAACCAACTTTTTATACCCAGACAGTGGTATACACAGTGCTAAGCGTATCGTTCTGGGCGGGCGCGGCCGTGCACCAAGCAAACGCTCGCGTCACGCTGCAACGGAGCGAGCACCTCACCTCCGAGCTGGTGGAACTGCTGCAGCGGTACTTCTGTGACCTGGCCACCTTCGACACTATGATCACTGATATGTTGGTGAGACACATATGGTTCATTCGCTTAGATAGTGTCGGTACAACCGCACGTACTTTTGGATATTGTATTTTTTAAAATATCCAAAACTGCGTGCGGGTGAAAAAATAATAAAGACGAACGAGGTGCAATAAGAAGAATATGAGTATGATACGTAAACTAAACAAACATACATATACTCACGCCGTTAGTTGCAACGAAGCGAGCACCTCACCTCCGAACTGGTGGAATTGCTGCAGCGGTACTTCTGTGACCTGGCTACCTTCGACACTATGATCACTGATATGTTGGTGAGATACATAGAAACACGGTAGTTATAAGTAGATATATAACAAATATACAAAACATTCACGTTATTTACAAGTAGATATATAACAAAAACACAGCTACACAGCACCTCACCTCCGAAATGCTTCTGCAGCAGTACTTCTGTGACCCGGCTACCTTCGACACCATGATCTCTGATTTGCTGGTGAGAGGCATATAGTTAATTCGCTTGGATAATGTCGGTACACTTGCACGCACTTCGGGATATTGTAATAAAGAAAAAATACAGAGGAACAAGAAGAATATGAGTATGATACGTAAACAAAAATTAGATAATTAATATTCTTCATTACTCGAAGTTACGGAATCTTTACTCTCTCGTGTACCAATGTCGTACCAAAATGTTGATTAACCTAATGCGATAACTTTACTTGCGGGCGTACTCCGCCCGCGGCATCCTTTGTTTATGCGGAGGCATCCTGTAATGTTCTGCGCTATCTGACACTATCTAAGCGAACATACTAAACACTCATACGGTAGTTACAAGTAGATATATAACAAGTATACAGCTATATAGCTACACAGCACCTCACCTCCGAGCTGGTGGAACTTCTACAGCGGTACTTCTGCGACCTGGCTACCTTCGACACCATGATCACTGACATGTTGGTGAGACCTACATCACAATTAGTTATAAGCAGATATAAAAAAGTTAAGGGAAGCCCACACACTTAGAAACTGCCAGGCCCCTATTTCACCACTCTGACAAGTCAGACAATTGTCAAGAAAAACTATGACTGCGCCGATTTCATATGTTAAATATTCGACACTTGTTTTGCTTATCCGAAATTTTTCCTTAAACGCAAATTCAGATATGTCGAAGGAGAAATTTATTTGTTCTCTAAACATTATCCCAGATATAAATCACAATCAGTGCCACTACTATTGCTTTCACGAGGCGCCATTTTGTAACTTAAAAATACGACAATTGTCACGCAGGCCCTCACGCTAGACTGACACACCCTCGATCTCATGTCAATAATTTCCGACAAATCTACAAATGAGGAGCGTCTGTTCAAAAGGAGCTATTTACATGCTAACCATATTTTTGATAATTTAAAAAAAAAGTTTTTTTCTGAAATTTAGTATGAGGCAAGTGCATTTTTTTAAATTGAGATAATTCATGAGAAGTCTACTTACTTTATGACTAAAATTTTTATTTTGTATCTTTAACAAAGACCACAATATTAAATTATAAATATTTTAAATAACACCTTTTGATCAGTTATTCTGAAAATAGCACCTCTTGTTCTGAAATGATAACAAATAGCACCTTTTGGTCAGTAATTCTTAGAGTATAAGTTCGGTCTAGGAAATAAAAAAAGAAAAATAGAAAGGTGAAAGTAATTTTTATATTCTAATTTGACCAATGTCATGTTCTAAGCAGTCACAAGCTTCATCATGTTGGTGATCTTCATTGTTATTACCGGTTCTCGTTGTTTGCTCATCAAGAATAATGTTCCTAAAGAATAACAACTCTGGTAACTCAGCCCAGCCATCTCCGAATTGCTTCACAAGTAAATTATTCACGTCTTTCTTTTTCTTGCTGTCAATACCTTGAGGTCTCATGGGCAATTGTTCAACAGTTTGGTAGTGCCGCTTGCCTCTCTTTAGAAGATTAATCGGCTTTGAAACTGTTTCAAATCGAAACGTCTCATATTATGATGTTTTGTTTAGAAACTCAGTTCAAATATCTTTTTTTTCCTGGCCTGAATTCGAGTCCTTCTATTTAATTTTTCAGAAACAAAAGAACTGGCGATTCGTTTGTTTTGTAGCAAGTAAATAGTTCTTTTTGTATAAAACCATAAATAATTATCAGAATTACTATGATATTTAGCCCTTTTTGATCAGAATTGTGATTGGTGTTTACCAACCAGTTACAACCTGTTACAATTAGCACCTTTTGACCAGAACCGTAACAAAAGGTGGAAGTTTGAAGAGGAAATAGACACTTTTGACCAAAAATAAATACAGAGCATGATGAGATCTTGGATGGCAAGTGAAATTCATAATAAAAACGTATGAACAATCCAATACGTAAATAGCTCCTTTTGAACAGACGCTCCTCAAATATGTTGAGTTGGAAAAATTGACCTTGTTTCACAACATAATTGTCATAAGATTAAGTTATCGACAATTGTAACATTATGCCTGTCATGTTAAGAACTATTTCTACACGAAATATTTTTCAAACTTATCAGTTTGGTTCTACTTACTGACATATCTCAGCCGACAAATGTCACTGACAATTGTCATGTTGGCGAAATAGGGGCCAGATAGCACACAAACTACGAACTCTTAACTGCGATGCTGCTTTAGACCCTTGTCTATAAAATATCAGATCGAGTATCAAATTACAAAAATAACCGACGTAATCCCATAATCCGACAATATTTAGATGTAGACGTTGATAATAGAAGTAAATATAAATATTTCTTCTCTGTTTTGTTATTTTTTATTAATATTGAAACAATAAAATAATAAAATCAAGTCAAATTATTTTTGATAATTCGCGACATTACTGTGTGCCGGCTGCAAAGGTAGAGAAAGCGGCTAGCATGTCTCGTTTGTGCGTCATGATTTTTGGCAAAGCCATGATATTCGCTGTCATTATTTAGTCCAAAATATATAATAAATTTGTTGCAGGCGATAGTAAAGTCGGTGCTAGGTGCGATGCGTTCAAGTTTCTACATAATCGACAGAGAGCACGTCGGACACCACATCCTAGCCGACATGTGGGACGACGGGTGGGCCAACGAGAAAGTCACCATGCCCAAAAAGAAAACGAGAATCAAGTGAGATTGTTAATATATGCTGAATGTTTATACTCTAGTTTTCACTAGTGAGTAAAAATCGCACAGAATATTAATATTTCAAACATAGATTTATTGTTCTTAAAGATATATTTTCTTAGCCAAAAAGCGGGTACGGCTGTTACTTTATATCACAAATAGTAAACCTTACGCACTGTGGCGCCCCTTGAAAATGGA
Organism: Bedellia somnulentella; assembly: GCA_963576735.1. NCBI lineage: Eukaryota > Metazoa > Arthropoda > Insecta > Lepidoptera > Bedelliidae > Bedellia > Bedellia somnulentella. The sequence continues at coordinate 17,123,817 of OY755180.1, read as the reverse complement.
GGTTTCACAATTTTCATACTACTGTAAAAACATACATAATATGTATAACGTAACATACGTAATATGTATATAAACATACATAATATACATTTAAGTTAATTATTTTTATTTTTTGTTTCCCTTTTAGCAATAATTAATTTAGTTTTTAGTATTGTTACTTTTATTTCTATTGTTTTTTTTTCTCGGTTGTTATTTGAATTTACTTTTAGTCTGTAAGTTGTTATTTTTAGTTTAATTGTTATAGGTGGAGATTTTTAATTGGCATTGCATTGTTTACTTTATTGTTTAGTTAATGTATACGCTGTAAATCTTCCAAATAAAATAAAATAATAAATTTTTACCTTTGCTCCACTCCAACAAACAATGTTTCCAAATAAAATAAAGAAAGAGCCATCTCACAACATTAACGTGAACTGGAGGGCAATTCTCACACGGTAGATATTATATCACTTTCGATATTTATCACTTTTGTGATATTTTGCGATCGATGTTTGACTTGAGCTATTCTCACTCAATTCGATCGATATTTTTCTATTGAAAACCAGCCGATATGATGATATATATCAAAGGATGATATCGTGTGGTCACGATCAGACGATATGATGATATTTGAAGATGTCGTGCGAACGGTAGCCATTTTGTTTACAAATTTTGTTTGAATACTTATAGATAGAAAACTAAAATGTAGGTAAATATATTAAATGGATCATAGATCAAATAGTCTTGGAAGTTGTAAATAATATCTACTTGGATCAACGTTAATTATATTATTAAAATATAAAAAATATATTATTTTTCCATAATAAAATTTCAAAAACTAAATTCGGTTGTTGGATGGTATATTGGGAATTCAGACTTTGCTAGTTACCGGCAAAGTACACTTAAAGGAAAATTCAAACAAACCAAAACATATGTAAATATTGACAAATTCAATATTCAATTTTTTAAGGTGGCTTCAATCGTGTTTGCCACAATTATTTCGCCAATGTTGAGTAAAAATATTGACAGATATGAAGACCTTTTCATATCTAAGTTGACAGTTAAACTGACCTTTCGTTCAATTCATTCGCTTGGATCATTGATTTCGGTCTTCGTTCTTTAATGTCTAAGGAAAAATTACTACCGTGTGCGAGAATACAGTTTCAATCTATCAATAGAAATATATTTCACTTTGTGATATTTTTCACATGACATTGAACACTTGATATAATTTCTATGATAGTAATGATATCGAACTTGCGAGAATTGCCCTCCTGTTTTGTCAACCCCTTTTCTTCGTCTGTTTATTTATGTAGATATCTATCAAGTAAAATCTATCAAGTAAAATTATCTTTCGATCTATCGATATCTAATTATCGACTTTGCATCCAACCAATCATTATTTCAGTCTAAGCCTCGAACAAAGCCCAGCAGCGTTTGTAGCACAGAAACGTCTACCTTTAAACGTGGTGAACGCTTTCAAAGACCATCGGTTTGCGAAGGAGGTGGACCCGGTGACTGGCACGCTGGTCCGACACACCCTGGTCTGGCCTATCACTGATAAGAATGGACTCATTGGTATGATTGTGTTTGTGAAATAGATTAATGTAATATTGTTTCTGCCCAAATTTAATTTGAACAACTTGGTTTTTGCCGAAAGTTTAAAAATATTGTCGAGCTCTGTCCCCTGATTATGTATCTTTTGCGAGTGACGATTGTGTCGCAAGTTGCACGATTGTCGTTGTCAATGTCATAAATTTGTATGCGATCTGACACTTTTGACAGCGACAATATTGCAACTTGCGACACAATCGCGGTCGCTAAAGATACACAATCAGCCCGCCGGAGGGCACGTAATTTCGTTGGTTACGGTAGCCTGTGTCTTAGTCTGCCACACTGGTCAGCGTTGTGGCCAAACGACCCAACCTCAAGCCCGTGACTTCTTCTGGCAGGCAACGATTAATCAATGAACAGAGGAATAAATGGTTATACGGATTGTTAGTGATGAGTTGTAACTATATTGCTGACCGAACACTATAAAAACCCCAGTACTCACGCCTTAACCAACATTGATTGAAAAATATAAAATATGTCAAACTGTAAAATTAGAAGGATTTTTTTGTCATATCATATCGATTTATCGTCTGTCATCGTTGTATGGTTGCCTTTTTATTCTAATTAATTTTCAATTGTAGGGTTAGTCCAAGTGACGAACAAGACGAACACACTACCATTTCTAGAAGCGGATGAGGATATATTTCGAGTGTTCGTCAACTACTGCGCTCTGATAGTGCACTTCAACTCTATGCAGCAGCTAAAGATATACCATGTGAGATGCTTGGCCTTGTTTTATTCTTGCTTTTTATAAGATACATACATACATATACTCACGGCTATAAATCCCTAGAAGGGGTAGCTAGAGCTAAGGAAATAGAAATTCCTCAGCCACTTTTGGAAGTTGAGTGGGGAAAAGATGGTAGAATAAAGATTGTTGGTGATGGGTCTCCAACCGCATCGCCCAAAAATCCCTTAAAAAGCCCTAAGTCCGTTAGTCGCCTCTTACGTACACCCACCGGAAGAAATGGGGTAGTGCTATTCTAAGCCGACACTACACAGCTATATCTATTATAATATATTTTATATATTTTTATATGATGGTTGGGCGATGTGGCTGGAGACACATAACCAAACATACTTTACTTTTACCATCTTTTCCCTAGTGCCGTGTAGTGCCGGCTTAGAATGCCGCTACCCCTTTCTACCCAAGGGTGTCGTAAGAGGCGACTAAGGGTATTGGGGCTTTTTATTGGATTTTTGGGCGATGCGGTTGGAGACCCATCACCAAAAACATTTATTTTTACCATCTTTTCCCCTCTCAACTTCCAAAGGTGGCTGAGGAATTTATAATTTCTCACCTCTGGCTACCCCTTTTAGGGATTTATAGCTGTGAGTATATGAATGTATGTATGTATATACATGTTGGGTTTTATTCATATGCACTTATTGAACATAAATATCGATTTTGAAGAATATCAATAACTATTTTAGGGATTTGACTTATTGTTAAACTAACATGTTCTATAATTAATCCTTCCAATCTCATCATAAATTCCCATTCACGCAACTCTGCCAAACAGTCATTAATAGATTGAAGAACAGAGAAGAAAAAGCACATCCCTGTTGGACACCCTTTGAGATACCGAAATAGTCCCTGTTTTCCCTGTTTACTTTTACACATGCACTGGAATCCTTATTCAGTGATACCAATGCACGCAGATGTGGAGTTCCCAAACCTAAATTAACAAAACAACACCTGTCTTTCTCTTGATATATTAGGCAGAACACTTTTCATTCTTGGCACAACACTTTTCAGCGATGTATTTTATTGTAAAGATTTAATCTATAATAGCTGTGTAGTGTCGAATTAGAATAACACTACCCCATTTCTTCCGGTGGGTGTACGTAAGAGGCGACTAACGGTATTGGGGCTTTTAAGGGATTGATGGGCGATGTGGTTGGAGACCCATCACCAACAACCTTTATTTTCACCATTTTTTCCCCACTCACATTTCCAAAAGTGGCTAAGAAATTTCTAATTTTTTAGCTCTGGCTACCTCTTCTAAGGATTTATAGCCGTGAGTATATGATGATGATGATGATTTAATCTATCCATCCCATTACTTTTCGAAATATTTTTTGCCTGTAAATATTCTATTTTAAAATTGGGATCAAATCCATATATAATAATATTGCTTGGATTTCCTAGTTAGTCTGATCGTTTACAGTTAATGTCAGGGACGAAATCTATTCTTTTACCAATCTCAGGGCGCACTTACGGGTTTTATGGTTTTCATGATTAAAAGTAAGCATAACTGTCACACTAAGAATGACAGCATATATTTCATCAGGACAATGTGAACAAAGTGTATGCAGAGCTAATGCAGCTGCATCTGAAGCCATGCAAACATGACTTCGACGAGCTCATGGATACCAACGGAGTGCTAGAACCGCCTGCAAACTTTAACAGGTGTGCATATTATGACCCACGTTGAAACATTTTTTTGTTCAATGAATACTTTAACCCACCATTTAATTTGTGTTTAGTAATAATCAAATAAAATTTGAAGTACAATATCAAGTTAGCCTCTAGAAAAGTATAATTTTATGACTTGGTTAGGAAGACTTCCTTTAATGATATGTACTACAAAAGCGCCTGAGCAATTTCCAATTCTAAAGCTCGACTAAGCTTTCTTGGGATAGATATTAGGAATAATGCTGTGAGTATCTCTATGTATTATTATGTATTGCCGTGTAGTGTCGGCTTAGAATAACACTACCCCTTTCTACCCGTGGGTGATCGTAAGAGGCAACTAAGGGTATAGGGGCTTTTTAAGTGGTTTTTGGGCGATGCGGCTGGAGACCCGTCACCAAAAACATTTACTATTACCATCGTTTCCCCAATTAACTTCCAAAAGTGGCTAAGGAATTTCTCATTCCATAGCTCTGGCTACCCCGTTAAAGGAATTATAGCCGTGAGTATGTATGTATGTATGTATCTCTATGTATGTAATACACATATAAATAACACCCAAGATTAAGAAACGAAATTCATGTTCTTCATATAAAATATAAATGCCGTCAGCGAGATTCCAATTCGCCTCCACCGATCCCAGAAGCTAGTCGCCTACCAACTAGACTACGGACGTCTTCAGACATCTATCTTAACGTATTCTAACTTACACTTATAATAAAACCCCTTTTTCTCCAGTTGTTCCTTACAGTAGTCTATTTTCTTACGAAGCCTGAATTCGGTATGCAAAGTTTTTTTTTGGTTTTTATTAAATATTTTTATTGGATAGTAAACACGAAAATAAAAGACTAATTTGAATATTTTCCATTTAAAATGAGTAATTGTAAAGTTATGATTTTTTAAAGATTGTTCAACTTTTGTACTTAATGACGTCATCGATCGATAAAATCACGTAGCGACATGCAAATGAAGCGAAATGTTTTATAAAAATGTTGCTGATTGCAAAACATATCACGAATTTGTGATGTCAAATGAAATTATTACGATATTATACTAAACAAATCTATGATTTTCGATATTTTTATTAATAAACTGCAAAACCGTATGTCTTTGAAACAACATTGAAGGTCTAACACTGTTACAGTTTTTTGATAAAATAACAGTCATCTTAGCTTCAATTGATATAATTCCAAGAAAATATTGTTTATAACCATAATATCTCGAAATGGTTTTGTAATCAGCATCACTTTAGTAAAACTTTGCATACCGAATTTAAACTTAAAAATCTTATTCTCCAATTTTAGCTACGACTACCACATCAGCCAAGGCAACAAAGAAGAGATCCCCGGCCTGGTCTGTTATATATTTATCGAGGTTTTTGGAAACAGTCCTTTTGAACGTCCGAAATTGGCCGATTTTGTGTTCACAGTACTTCGATGCTACCGACCGAATGCTTATCATAACGCAGAACACGCTTTCTGCTTTGTGCACACCATGTACATGATATTGACGACCAATAGTGGGACTTTTGATTTTGTGGAGGTAGGTAATAAAACAATATTTGCATACTCAATCTTCGCCAGGGTGGCAGTACCTTTGAATCTGATTCTCCTAAATATCACGTCACATTGGGTTTAGAGTACCCAGGTTTTTCTTTTGCAATGAACTCACTTGATTTGGGACAGTCCCTTTTTGTACGAATACACATGACTAACTACGTCTTAGCCATATGAGATTTCTCACCATGTTTTTCCTCACCATTAAGAACCACCTTGATAAATTAAGTACCTACTAATATGACTTTGAAAACACATTGGAGTAAGTCCCACTCAAGACTCTTATCCACCTCTTTCTGCAAAAGAGATGCATATTTACCATGATAGAGCAAAGGGCACATCGCATCGCATAATCGGGCAAGAAGTAAAACAGTGACTTGGTTTTTTTTTTAAAGAAAGCAAAATTTGGGTTCTTCTAGTGATATTACCCTCTAACTAAATTATAATATTGTTCAAAAATGATGTTTTATTGATTACAATGATATGCTGTGTAGTGTCGGCTTAGAATAGCACTACCCCATTGCTTACGGTGGGTGTACGTAAGAGGCGACTAACGGTATTTGGGCTTTTAAAGGATTTTTGGGCGGTGCGGTTAGAGACCCATCACCAACAACCTTTATTCTACCATCTTTTCCCCTCTCAACTTCCTAAAGTGGCTGAGGAATTTATAATTTCTCAGCTCTGGTTACCCCTTTAGGATATTTATAGCCGTAAGTATAGGTATGTATGTATGTGCAATGATGTATACTGATTTTAGATGATGGGTCTGTTAATTGGTGGTCTATGTCACGATATCGACCATCCGGGCTACAACAACAACTTCCTGGCTCTGACCAAACATCCGCTCTCTCAAATGTATAAATCCTCCACACTGGAAAACCATCACTGGTTCCTGGCTAAGAAAATTATAGAGGTAAGAGGTAATTTTGTCTTTTACTTTTACCATTATATCAACCCAAATATTGGTATTTCTGTAAACTGCTTTGCTGTATAATTTCCCATAACTTAAAATTGTATATAAAATAGTTCTCTATTCATTTGGATTTCGCAGTACCAAGGGGATAATTTATTTCGGCTTTTGTAAATTTTCTATCACAATCCATATTTCACCACCGAAGAGTTCGAGCCTACCTTAGATATGAAGATTCAGCCATAGTCCACCATGCTGTCTTAGGGTTGGTGTAGAAGATTAAAAACTACTTAAAAACTAGCTTAGTTAAGATTCATTACATCCCTTTTCCAAGACAAGAAAGTGCTAATAAAGATCCCCGAAGAAGACCGCGAGCGTATAATGGAGCAAGTTAAATACAACATCCTGTGCACAGACCTGGCGCTGTACTTCCAGATCTTTTCCTTCAACACAGTTCCTTTTTTTTCAGGCCTTGACCCTAATCTCAATAGGTCGATTTTCCATAGACGCCCCGCTGTTCTATTCCGTTTTGGCAGACGACACACTATTATCATTATAGTTTTATTGCAGCTTATAAAGCTCAATATATTCGGTCCACAGGACAAGAAGGTGCTAATAAAGATCCCCGAAGAAGACCGCGAGCGTATAATGGAGCAAGTAAAATACAATATCCTGTGCACGGACCTGGCGCTGTACTTCCAGATCCGAGCTCAACTCGCCGCCGTCATCTCGGAGCGCGCCTTCGAGTGGACGAACGCGGGGCATCGGAATATGCTTAAGGTTGGTTCTCCTATAATACTGGTTATGCTTCTGGATGTACACACATATACTCATGGCTATAAATCTCAAAAAAGGGGACAGAAATTAGAAATTATTCAGCCAGTTTTGATTATAAATAAAGAATAGTTGGTGAAAGTTCTCAGGCACGTAGTTAATTATTCTGCAGAAGTCTGAGCATTTGTAATTGTAATTTCAGGGAATATTGATGACGACAAGTGATTTATCTGGTAATTGCAAACCATTCATCGTATCCAAGAAAATAGCGTCTGCAGTGTACCAGGAATTTTACGACCAGGTACGAAATAGATCTGATATTGCTTAAAATACATACATATACTCACGCCAATAGTTCCCATTGGGGTAGGCAGAGACTATCGATTGCCACTTCGTACGATCCTGACAAACCTCTCTTGCTTGGTTTATATCCATTAATCTTTTCATTTAGCTTTATATATTTATTTTTTATTCTTCATTGCTTAAAATATAACATGATAACCCGTAAATCCACATCATCAACTCGTTAAGCCGTAATGAAAAATAATAGAGCGTTTGTGGTACTGATTGTATAGTGTAGGTACAGTTAAACTATCCTGAACCAAGTAATATATTGTCAAAAAATCGATCAGATGTTAATGTTAGCTTCTTTAGTAATGTTGGAAGATATTTTATGTCCGTATATATGTTAAACACGTCAGGGCGACCGCGACGCGAGCGCTTACTCGGCTACAGAAGCATGCTGGACCGGCGGCGGCGGCGTAGCACGGGCTCGCAGCCGACCGAACATATTTATATGTGTATCTGATCATATTAAATATATCGTCCTACACCATAATCAATTAAGTAGTAACTAGCTCTTTGTCGTATCTCCCTTTAAAACGATACACATATTAGGGCGACCGCGAGCGCGCACTCGGCCACAGCCCTCTCAGCATGATGGACCGGCGGCGCGCGGGCTCGCAGCCCACCGAGCAATTACATGATGTATTTGATCATATTAAACATATCGTCCTATTAAAACAAGGCATACATACATAATTACTTGGGGTCCCCGCATATTTATGTACTTGCGACTAGGGCGACCGCGAGCGCTTACTGGGCTACAGCCCGCTCAACATGATGGACCGGCGGCGCGCGGGCTCACAGCCGACCGGCGACCGAGCAATTATATGATGAACTAGTGGATCGTCCCAGCTTCGCACAGGTAGCGTTGTTTTTTTAAATATCTGAGGTTTCTTTCTTCAGTCACTGCTCAAGCATTGTGAAATTCAGCGTAATGTTTTCAATTTATTAAATTTATAGCACTCCCTTAGCAGTGTAGTTTGGTGATTTTGAATGCGCTTTAATAAACAGTTCAGTATTTCCGTTTAATAGCAAATTTTGGAATAAAACGCCATGAAGTATTTATAACAATCTAAAAAATAAATCATTACGTTATGTAGGATGCAACTACTGGCGCCATCTAGTATGTTATATGTAAATTAGTAAAGATTTGGTTTCGATCACGGACGCGATGGCTTATTTTATGTATAATTTCGGTGTTTGTTTACCGATTTCTATAATTCTTTTTTTATTGAATAGGTAATAATGTTATTTTTTTTAAATTAGGGATAAGTGAGAGGTTTACAAACGTAAGAGTAAACAAATATAATCAGGATGTTCCGAACTGCTAAGCTATCAGGAATTACACGTGTTATTGTGAGTCAACCGTAAAACATAGACATATACTATTGAGAATTATTTTTTAGATAATTTTATGAAGAATATTTCCGCCACACATGATTTCTATGTAAGTTTAACCATTAAGGCTACACACGCGACGGAAGCTTAAAAAATGGAGTAACTTCTCCCGTTTTCCCAAAATTTCCCTTTACTTCTCTGCTGGAAAGTATACAAAAACCTGCGCAGGAGTATGAAGAATAATTGTACCAAATTTCATTAAAATCCGTCGAGTAGTTTTTGTTTCCATAAGGAACATACAAACCGACAGACAGACAGACAGACAGACAGACAGACAGACAGACAGACAGACAAAAATTTTACTGACTGCATTTTTGGCATCAGTATCGATCCCTAATCACCACCTGATAGTTATTTTGAAAATATATTTCATGTACAGAATTGACCTCTCTACAGATTTATTATAAGTATAGATTAATATGAATGTATGTGACATAGTTATGGATGTTGTTTATATGTTCGATCGTATTAAATACATTGTCCCATACACCATGTCATGAAGTTGTACTTACTTTGGCGCAAACTTGATTTGTGTCTGGAGACCCATCATGCTTTATTTTCAGCAATAAAAATGTCTATCTATGTCTAAAATCAATTCTAGATCGTAGGTTACATCTTTTTATGGATTCATATCTGTGATTATACGTATGATGTAATACTTAACAGGGCGACCGCGAGCGCGCACTGGGCTACAGTCCGCTGAGCATGATGGACCGGCGGCGCGCGGGCTCGCAGCCGACGGAGCAGATCCAGTTCCTCACGGTCGTGGTGCTGCCGTGCCTGCTGCTGCTGCAGACCTTACTGCCCAACACGGCGCCGCTGATTGATAATTGCAGGTTTGGGGGTGTCTTTTTATGTTACTAGTATAATGTACTAACAAATACATCTTAGTATCTACCTGTGTAGTGTTGTCGGCTTAGAATAACACTGCCTCATTTCTTCCGGTGGGTGTACGTAAGAGGCGACTAACGGTATTGGGGCTTTTAACGGATTCCTGGGCGATGAAGCTGGAGACCCATCACAAACAACCTTTATTTTACCATCTTTTCCCCACTTAACTTTCAAAAGTGGCTGAGGAATTTCTAATTCCTTAGCTTTGGCTACCCCATCTAGGGGCTTACAGCCGTGAGTATATGTATGTATGTAAATAAATCTTAACTTTACATACTTCACTTACCTTTCCTATATGTCATATCCAACAATTACTTACCAACCCACAAGCATAAGGGAAGTAAAAGAACAAGCAAGTAAAGCAAAGTAAGGAACGAAATCGAAAAACCTACAAACAATAGTAAAAACCGAGTGTGAAATAGCAAACGCAACATTTATTTGTAGCTTTAATACATTTTGTAACTTTTAATGTGTTGCTTCCTTTATTAGTTTTTTTGGTTGAAAAATCAATGGGTTCAATTGATTTTGCGTGCAACGCTTTCTTTGCTTCAAATTGAAACTAAAACATTTAAAATATCGCGCAGGAAAACGCAGGAAGGGTGGCACGAAGAAATCGAACAGCGAGGACAGAAACTATGGCGCCAAGACGACTCTGTACGCAACGTTAAGATTAATAATAGCACTTAACTTGATATTGCTGTTTAAACTACTCATATATTGATATTGTTTATCATGTTATACTATTAAAATAAATATTTATAATGCCCTATATTAGGTAGTTTTTGTTCAATTAGACTAAATGATTCCCAGGGTCGTTTTAAACTTATTTCAGGACAGGGCTTATAAGCATAATAATTCAAGCCAAGTTTAGCCTAACCAAGTACAAGTTAAATATAAAAAATATAATTATTTAGCTTTGGTACATACATACATATACTCACGGCTATAAATCCCTAGAAGGGGTGGCCAGAGCTGAGGAATCTCCAACCACATCGCCCAAAAATCCCTTAAAAGCCCAATACCGTTAGTCGCCTCTTACGTACACCCACCCGAAGAAATGGGGTAGTGCTATTCTAAGCAGACACTACACAGCAGCTTTGGTACACAATAGTTAATACGTTGATCTGGCAGTAACTAATAGGTAGAACGTTTAGGTCATTTATGATCCTCCATTTTCAAGTCCAAGCTTAACGCTTTAAGTGTCCCGTCAGCACAACTTATTCAACAAATAGGCAAACCGTCTTTCATTTTTTGATCATAGTTCTGTTTTATAAAGGGTTTATGGAAAATAGACTGCCTTCTGATGTTTCTTTTCTTCAGTCGCATGTGTAGTTTTGTTCAATAGATTTTCAATGCAAATTGCGACCCCTTACGTCACTAAGCAATGTCCACTTGATCACTGTGCCAAATTAGGATGAAATCGTTCGAGCCGTTTCAGAGGATTTCGATCACAAAGAAGTTGCCTACACGCGTAAAAGAGCTAATAAGTTTCTTAACGGTGTAAAAGAAAACATCGTGATGCAGCCCACAAGACTTAAGAAAATGCTTTGGTTCCAACTGAAAACAAAACTATTTTAGTACAGTATGTTTTCGACTAAGAGAAAGTTCAAGGTGAGTGTAATTTGTTAATAAATAACACAGATTGACATGATAGCAAATTTATTTACTAACCTATATGATGGACAATAATATTATTTATAACCAATAATAATTACGTTAATAGATAACAAAATATCATTTATATGCCGTGTATTGCTAAAACAATAGTTAATCCGATTACAAATATACACAATGCTATATTATATACACGTGTTTCAGCCACCAACACACACTTAGTGACTACTTTTACAAGACATTTTCAATCCGAAATAATACCAGCTTTTCAATTGGCTCAAAAAATATCTTATTTCAGTCGGATTGGAAACGCCTTATTGACACCCTACAATAATGGGGTGACCATACGAACATTTTGTTCTATTAACAATTTCGAAACAATCCCCGCTGTTTTAATCATATAATTTACTTAAATGAACTGATTTGTGGTTTTAATTTTTCAACTAAGTGTATCACTTTATGTCTAATGATTAATAAGAATAGGCACATTTGACAAGTTTCCTTTAAAATTATTTCAGAGCATGGTCTTTCTCAGAACATTTTATTACACAAATAATGTTCCTTTTCTATCTCTAAGACAGTATTGAGAAAATGCTTCATTATAGCTTGTTTTATACTGGGCAAGATCAACTGTCTTTTAAAACTAATGCTAAACGAATATTTGATATCATATTTTCTTTGATTTAGAGACAATTTAATTAAAACTATATTATAAATTAACTTACTCAGATGTCTTTAGATTTCAACTTGCTTTCACATCAGCAACATCAGTAATTTTACAAGACCGCTATGAATGTTCTATCAAATAATATTGTATAAGTTGTTCCTTTTATATGAAAGTGTCTTATTTATAAGACGCTTCAGCACTCAAATCAGATTATAACTACTCTTGCATTGTTTTTTATGACATGGTATAGAAATATTAGTACCTCTGCCTACCCTTTAGGTATATACAGTGTGAATGTTGAGTTATGGAATAATTATTATTGATTATATTTATTGAGTGAAACTGGTCTAATGTTTAGACTTACAACTGTAGTGTAACCATTCCGTGCTTTGGAGGGCACATTAAGCCTTTGGTCCCGGTTACAATTATTCTTACTTGCCTTTCCGAATTAGGGCCCCGGAAGGGATGGAAATGAACCATGATTGTCATTCATAAATAGAATTTTTAGGGAGTTATTTTTGTTAGCTATTTTACTGCTTTAGAGTTTAAGATAACACAGTAACATAGAGTAAGTATTTTAATACATCATACCATGTTATAAAAAGAGTGCAAAAATCTAAAAATATAATGTAATCAAACAAGTGTAATATGATTTAGGTGACAAATATCAATTGATACTTTTTAAAAAATAATAATATATTTTTTCATACTTTAAAACATACAAAAAAATCGTGAGGTATTTTAATTTATTTTGTGATTATAATTATAAATAGTGAATAATTGGTTTAATCTTTATAGATGACAGAATAGACAAAATTAAAATGTCGCAGTTACTAAAATCTACAATGCAGATCAATTAAGTTGAAAACATAGAGATATTTTCTCTTATTTAGTAATAAAATATCATTTTCTATGAACCCAGTATTTAGATATTCCACATTTTAACTGGCCGTATAAATATCTCCAACATTAAATGTTAACTGGTTAACATCTTACTTTAAACATATTACTAAAGTCAAATAAAATAATTCATTTAACCATAGAGCTAAGAATAACCCAGAAGCCCCTATTTTTTTTACAAGATGGAGAGAATCTCATTTCAGTAACGTCAGTTAAATGTTTCTAAGGTATTGAGAAAATAGTTCCCTCCATATTTTGGACCTTCTGCTATTGCAAACAGTCAAAGACAATTTAATTTTTATCATGCCTTAGCCGTACAAAGGTAGTGATAGCACTGGTACACTTTCTGGCAGTATTGTTTCCAGGCTTCCAGGAAATTCTTAATAGTATACATTCCAAAGTTGTGTTCTCAAGCTGAGAAAGCACTTGATAATTTCATTTTCGATATCTACAACATTGTATGCTAATATTCGTATCTCTTTTATTTTGTAGTAAAATCGGTTTTGTCTCACTCGCACCCTACAAGGTTTAAGGTAGTCAAACGTGTTCGTTATGTGATGTCATTACAAATATATTTTTGATGTTATAGTGGATGCGTTAAATTAAGCAGTATCATAATTATGCCGATCAAATGTTAGATGGTACCATTTTATTGATTAAAATTAATTTGATGTATCTAACCATATGATATACTTAAAATACAAGATTGTGTGACAAAACATTTTTATGATTCTTCGTTGTAACTTATGACGACGGTGCAATGTGACAAAAATAAATCTCAGTTACAGATAGAAGAGATACAACGTTTAGAGTAAGATCCCAGAGCGATAAGACATAACTTATTTTCTAAAAGATGAAACTTGAAGTTCTCAGTAGTGTCTCATGTACTCTGTATACCTGCGTGTTTGTGAAGTTTGCACAGTGACACCTGGGCAGGTACCAGGTGCGAAAGGTGACTAAAAATAAGAGTAACTTTACTTAAATTTAGATGGCTGATTTTTAGATATATTTTAAAGAATATCATTCTCAAATAGTATCGCAAGTATCAGACACTTTTCTTGGGCCAAAACTTTTGTCAGACGCTTTAAAGCTCCACCAAAAATAAATGAACTTTACTTATTTTCTAATGTCTGATTTTTTTATACGTTATCAAGATAACTATTACAAAATTATATTTAGTCAGTCAGACAAATTGGAATGACCAAAAATCCACTAAACACAAAAATTATTCGGCCGTGAGTACGAACGCGAGAGCACTATGCGCATGTTTATCAGAGCGAAGAATTTAAATATTCCAAAAAGTACTTACTGCTTTCGATAAAATATTTGCCGTTTAGTGTCGGCTTAGAATATTACTACCCCATTTCTACCCGTGGGTGATCGTAAAAGGCGACTAAGGGTATAGGGGCATTTTTAAGTGATTTTTGGGCGATGTGGTTGGAGACCCGTCACCAATAATATTTATTATTACCATCTTTACCCCAATCAACTTCCGAAAAAGGCTGAGAAATTTCTCATTCCCAAGCTCTGGCTACCCCATTAAGGGATTTATAGCCGTGAGTATATGTATGTATGTATGTTAACCGCCTGACGTACGGGTGACGGCAATTGTTCTCGCGATGGTATTTTTGCATAATATTTGTTCAGGCGTTAAGTCTGAAAATGCGAAACTTTGCATTAGCTTAACTTGGGAATTCATAAATCTACCGACTTGAAATTTTGGATTTCAAGTGTGTGATTACGATTTCTAGGTGACAAAAATTTCAGCGATTTAATCCTATCCAGAGGTTCTCGAATGGGGGCCTGAAAATGCGGCGAAACGGTTCCAGTAAAGGATGGTACGGCAGTGTTTGCTTTGCGCTCGACTTGGCGGGGGCACTACCGTGCCCCCAGATCTATATTATATACATTGCACGCACATACACAGAATGTGAGTTAAAGAAGGAGAACCGGGTTACTATGGACGTCTCACTCGCTCTGAAACGCATGCATAATGCTCTCGTGTCCGTACTCACGGCCAAATAATTTTTATGTTTAGTGGATTTTTGGTCGTTCCAATTTGTCTGACTGACTAAATATAATTTTGTAATAGTTATCTTGATAACATATAAAAAAATCAGACATTAGAAAATAAGTAAAGTTCATTTATTTTTGGTGGAGCTTTAAAGCATCTGACAAAAGTTTTGGCCCAAGAGAAGTGTCTGATACTTGCGATACTATTTGAGAATGATATTCTTTAATATATATCTAAAAATCAGCCATCTAAATTTTAGTAAAGTTACTCTTATTTTTAGTCACCTTTCGCACCTGGTACCTGCCCAGGTGTCACTGTGCAAACTTCACAAACACGCAGGTATACAGAGTACATGAGACACTACTGAGAACTTAAAGTTTCATCTTTTAGAAAATAAGTTATGTCTTATCGCTCTGGGATCTTGGACTATTGTTGAAATCGCGTAATGCCCTCTTAAAACAAACTTCAATATAGAATTCACTAATAATCTCAATTTCTTTGAGTAAGTTTGATAATTTGACGAAAAAGTTACACGCCTTATAGTTAAAGTCCCTGATATCTGAACACCCCACGACCATGTACAGAGTTAAAATTAACAGTAGTAGTCTCGTGTGATGTTTAGATGACCTTTCGGCAAAATGATCTACTTGTTCATTGCGTGTAACATTTTTTTCGTCTATAATGTTATTGTATAATAACAACAGTCTTACATTTGCCGTGTAGTGTCGGCTTAGAATAACACTATCCCATTTCTACCAGTGGATGATCGTAAGAGGCGACTAAGGGTATAGGGGCTTTTGAAGTGATTTTTGGGCGATGTGGTTGGATACCCGTCACCAAAAACATTTATTATTACCATCTTCTCCCCAATCAACTTCCAAAAGTGGCTGAGGAATTTCCCATTCCAAAGCTCTGGCTACCCCGTTAAGGGATTTAAAGTCGTGAGTGTATGTATGTATGTATGTCTTACATTAGCTTTATCTAGACCTTTGTGAAATTTACCAATACTACAGAAAAAGGGGTCTACTCGCGTATTCGAAATCGATATATGCTCATTTTCTAATAATAAGAAAAAAAAACCTGAAAGAAATATTCCCGTTTGCTTTAGGTTTTTATTGTATTGATCTTCTACAAATGTCACACATATTCAGGTTCTGTCAGTTTGATTCAAGATCTTTTACATTTATATAAATTGGCGCCATAAAGAGTAGGTTTAAAATAACACTGGGTAGATTTTTGGTGGGATCACCAATTCACAATCACTTCCTAAAAATCTTATTTGGTTGTTTTATTTGACACGAGTGTTTGTGTGCAGTACGATTGCCTATTTATGAGATTATAGCCGTGAGTATAAGTAGTTTATAGAACCGGCAGACTGGTGATATTTAAATTAGGCCCTTTATGGCTTGTTTGTAAATATTTATCTGGGATATTTAGCTGTTGTTATTGTCTTGAAAGTATGCGAATAAACCTTCAAAACCTAAATACCCCATTCACAATATCGTTTAATGTAAATAACTATACACTTATTCTTTAAATTAATGTTTTCAGTTTGTTATGTAAGTTTTATACAAACAAATAATTGTTTTTATTTAAAATACATAGAAACAGTTAAATAGCTATCAAGGTGTTGTCTCAGCTTGAAGTTTGAATTGGAGTGAGAGTATCAAGTATAAATAGTAAAACAATAGCACATTTAATGTAATAAATACATATTATATATTGTATATAATATACAATAAGTATATTGATTTATAATCTCGCCCGTAATTGTTTCAAACTCAGAATATCTAAGAAAATATGGACTGATAGCGCGAACTACTAAATATATTTAAAAATAAACAATTCACTATCTTACCTTATTTATTTTTTTACACTACCATTGCAGTTTTGTTCAATTTAATATGACGAATTATATTTTTCTAATTTTTACATACAATATTTAAGTGTAAGAAAATTTGGTCAACTTTAGAGTATTCTAAATGTTCACATACATTATGCGTAATTCAGCGGTCAAGTAGTACAGTAATACAGAGGATACAATAGGTTAACAAATTCTTTACGTTTTAAATCAAATCTATAACACACTAAAGTCACAAAACTCAGCTGCTTAAGCCAAGTCTGATGAAAAACACACAAACCTAATCTACACAAAGTATTCCGCACTGTCAGACCAAATTTTATAGAAATCAAATCTACCCTCCAAAAAGTGCAACGATCTCCAAATCAAACATGTGAAAACACAACTTACTACCGCCGCCGTATCACCTAAGATTACGTGTTCCGGATTTTTCCCGGGACGTAGTTCCGATCCACGTTCGGTTCCTGCAGGAACATGTGCAGACACCGTTCGTTCTGAGCCAGCGGGTGGCCCGCTATCTTGTTTATAAATACTTCTAAGCCTGGAAATAAAGAAATAGCGTGAAAGTTCATTAATGTAAAGAATGACAGATGTTTATTAATTGCCTCAGGACATAAATGGGATTGACTAACAAAATATGTGAAGATGATTTGAATAAATATTATTGAAAGAAGAATGATGGAGAATTAAGTTTTTATTTTTGTTATTCATAAGATTAGAATAAATCAAATAAGTTAAAAGAAATCTTAGTTCGAAAGCCTATTATAATGTTAATGATTATATTAATGGCTAGTGGATCGGCTCAGCTTCACACGGGTAGCGTAGTTTTAAAAAATATCTGAGACTTCTTCATTCACTGCTCTTTGTGATTTTGAAAGCGCTTTTATGAAATGTTCAGTATCTCCACAAATAAGCTGAATTTCTAGTTGAGTTGGGAGAGTTAAAGTTGAGTAAAACGCTATGAAGTATTTATAAAAATCTAAAAACCTACCGCGATGAAGGATGCGCGCTACTTGCGCCATCTAGTATGTAATATGTAAATTAGTAAAGATTTGGTTTAGGTCGCGTGCGACTATTATTTTTCATGCATAATTTTGGTGTTTCTGTACCGATTTCTATGGTTTTTTTTTATTGAATTGGTAATAATGTTAATTGTTTTAAATAAGGGATGAGTGAGAGTACTATAAACGTAAGAGTAAACAAATATAAGCAGAATGCTCCGAACTGCTAAGCTATCAGGAGTTACACGTGTTATTTTGAGTCAACCGTAAAATATAGACATATGCTGTTGCGGAATATTTTTTAGACAATTTTATGTATGATATTTCCGTCACACGTGGTTTCTATGTAACTTTAACCATGCACACGCGACAGAAGCATAAAAAATAGTAATCTCCCGTTTTCCCAAAATGCCCCTTATCACTACTTTGCCGAAAAGTATTCTATAACCTGCCCAGGACTATGAAGAATAATTGTGCCAAGTTTCGTAAAAATCCGTCGAGTAGTTTTTGTTTCCATAAGGAACATACAAACCGACAGACAGACAGACAAAAATTTTACTGATTGCATTTTCGGCATCAGTATCGATCCCTAATCACACCCTGATAGTTATTTTGAAAATATATTTAATGTGCAGAATTGACCTCTCTACAGATTTATTATAAGTATGGATAAAATGGCTTGGTGTCATCAGGGCTCTGTGCAGGATGTTTCCGGGCTAACACCAAAATTGTAATGGACGTAAAAAAGATGTGTGTTGAAGAGTTTCTTACGGGTTCTTCTCTCAACAAAACACCTTCCGAATCCGAAGTAAACTTAGTATTAAGTTGAAATTTGACGTTCAAAAAACAAAGATTTATCTTTTTACTTTGAAATAAATGATTATTTTATTTTATCGGAATACTTTAAGATGGTTGATTTGTTTAATTTTACATAAACTATTATTTACGTAAGTACAATTCGTAATAGTAATCCATATTCAAAATCTGATATACCGTTCACGCATCACACAATTTCTCACTCTATCACAGTAAAGATTTACGAGCTCAATACAGAATTCGAACTTCGATTTGAACTGAGGTGGGATAATATCTTCCACTGATCTCTGAAGGTTGTTGAATGCACTTAACAATGTTATAATTGCATTCTAAAAACACTAATGGTTAAACGAATTCAAACGGCGATAACGAGGTCATGACCGCACGAATTGATCAAGAGTATTTGCTTTAAATGCATTATTTTGTACAAATAATCAGTAAACGGATCAACGCGTTCAATTTATAGAACATAAAATAAACATAATAACATATTCATCAATTAAGTCATTAATAGGAGTTCGGACTGCCGAACTAAAGTGAACCTGGGCCGGAAATGTCTTTCGAATGCACCCGGAAAAGTGGGCTAAAACAGCCACTGAATGGGCGCCTACAGATGGACACCGGCGTAGTTGAAGGCCCAGGAGGAGATGAAGGGATGACCCGGCCAAGTTCGAACCAGGGTGGTTCTGTACAGATTCAGACAAGGATGTGTGGGCTCAAAATTGTGAGGCTTTTGCCCAGCAGTGAGAAACATTTAAGGCTAATAAAAAAAAAAAACATATTCCGTGTAGTGACGGCTTAGATTGTCACTACCCCTTTGGGGGATGGTACCCTACGGGTGTGGTAAAGAGGCGACTTAGGGTATGGGGCTCCTTTAAGTGGTTTTTGGGCGATTTGGTTGGAGACCCATCACCAACGATATGTCCTTTATTTGTACCATCTTCTCTCCTATCAAATTCCAGATGGGGCTGAGGAGTTTCTACCTCTGAAGCTCTGGCTACCCCTTTTTGCGATTTATAGTCGTGAGTATATGAATGTTTGTATATTTTTTTTAATATATAAAATAAACATAGTCGTAGGATTAATAGATTCCTTATGTCTAAATATCTCGTAGTCCCTATTTCCGTGTTTGTTACAAAAACGTATTCACTCCAAAACCAAAGACTTGGTTCTATTCCCAAAGATTTCGTATTTCGTGTCTCTATTCTTTAAATATAGAACACACATACATACATACACTCACAGCTGTTAATCCCTAAAAGAGGTAGCCAGGGCTTAGAATTAGAAAAGGTTGGGTGATGGGTCTCCAACCGCTTCGCCCAAAAATCTCTTAAAAAGCCCAACACCCTTAATCGCCTCTTTTCTACATCCACGGGATGAAATGGGGTAGTGCTATTCTAAGCCGACACTACACAGTGTAAATATAATATGGCGCAAAAAAGTTTAGCTAACTGTCTAAAGATAGTTTTTGAAAAGTAGCACAAGGCTCAACAAAAAAAAAGTTATTTTTGAATTCTAAAGCCCTCTCTAATATCTAAATAAAAAAGGCGATGAACACTACCACCAAACACACCATTCAACCATAAAAAAATTGTTTCACAAAATCTTATAAGGGATGAGAAGTGATTGTGTATACTACCCTTCAAGACCGGTTCCGACCACTAGTATTTCATAGAAGCAAGCCAAGTTAAGTATGCATTTTAATGTCAGGTCTAAATTATAACTCAAACTCAAACATTCACACCGATATCCCCGAAGGAGTTGGTACAGGTACCAATACTTCTGAACATCATGTGATATTGTCACCTAGTGTTCAGAGTGGTACCCACGTTTTGCTTGGACAGTGTACTCATGTGATAGGGGGCAAGTCTATCGCCGTTTTGTACAAATACACTGTCACATGACTGAGTACAACTTAGCCATGTGGGTTTCCTCACAATGTTTTGTGAATATGAAATGGATTCTTATTTTATGTTATTTTTTATAGATAGTCCATAATTATAAAAATAAAGTATGATCCTAATAAATAAAGAATGAATAAAGGAAAGAAAAACTTCGACACAGGCGGGATACGAACCCTTTCGAATTTTTACGAATTCTTTATTTATTAGTAATAATACCCACATGAGGTTTTCATGAACAAAAAGATTTAAATTAAAGTATGATCCCCCTATGGTAAATTTTAGGGGATTTATATTAATAGACCTGATAGTATGTATAACTCTTTATTATATGTTTTTTTCTATATTTAGCTATCTTATAATTAACCAAATGAATACCTTTTCTACGATCCTCAATAAACTCTTCTTCAAATATGCCATCATCTCCGCGGAATGGTAGCTGTCTCTTGAGCGCTTTGCCGGGTAGGGGCGGAACTACAATCTGTAACCAACATACAAATATTAGTATAATATAGAGTACTAGGTTTTATAACCAACTTCATTATAATCACATTTCAATCCGAACTTTATTTTAACCATCTTTTCCCCACTCACATTTCCAAAAGTGGCTGGGGAATTTCTAATTCCTTAGCTCTGGCTACCACTTCTGGGGATTTACAGCCATGAGTATATATATGTATGTATGTTCAATTCAAATGCTGTTGTGCCTAAAATATGCTCCTATGGCAACAGTAAGGTGCTAGTCATTGTATTTATGTTATTCACCATTCCTTTTGACTTTATTATGAAAATACAACCTGAAAGTCACTTCAGGGGAATTAACCTTATTACTTTTTTAATGTAGTGATTCTCTATTACTCTATCATGTGAGCATTAAAGTACTAACAAGTAATTTGCTCACTCTTTAAAGTTTTTTAATTTCTAACAATGGTCCCATTGTAGTAAAATTTTACTATAGAACAAATTATGCTTTACCCAATGACAAATATGCAATACAATGATGGACTGACTTGACTAAAAGTTGAAACCTGCTTGGAGTGCAGAAACAGGATTTTGTCACAAAAAGGAGTCTCTAATTGAAAAAAACTTAAAATTGATCTTGTAGTAACTCTTTTAACCACACTTTCTTTAACAAGACTTCTAGTAGTGAATAGATTTCTAACTGTGGGTGTCTTAAAAGGTCATTTTGGGTGATAGGGCTTCTCTAGTTATTCTTCGGCAATGCGATTGAAGACCCAACAGCAACAAACTTTGATTAACCACCCTTTTCCAACTAAACTTTCAACTCTATTCCATACCTAATCTCAACCTAACCAGACTAACAATAAATTTTGAGTATATGTGCTAAGTGTTTTAAGCATGAAGAATAAAAGAGCAGGTATGAAAAGATTGATGGATATGAACTAAGCCAGAGAGGTTTGCCAGGATCGTACAAAGTAGCGATCCATAGTCTCTGCTTACCCCAATGGGAAATAATGGTGTGAGTAGGTATATGTATGTATGCACGTGCTGGGCTTGTGTGTGTCAAATTAATGTATGGTAGTGTGTGTAATGTTTGTTTTATTGGTTTAGGTGCCTTTTAATGCATCAAAAAATTTCATACTTGTTGATATGTGCCATTTTACCCCATTTAAAAAAAAGGTGGTTCTCTTTACTTGAAACGTATTAGCAGAGCACAAGTTAAAAGACAATTAATGGTTTTATGTCCTGTATACTAACAATGGTTTTTTATTTATGTACTGTATAATTACTTCTTGAAGATACTTCTTCATCATGTATATATAACAAATTCCAGTTCATTTTGTTTGTAGAATGTATCTTTGTTATTTAAAACTAATTTTTTATGGTATTAGAATAAAGAAAATTAAATTTTTAACAATGTTAAAATAAGATATAAATAATGATGTCTGTTATCTCCTATCACAATAATATCTATACAAACATAATAAACCAAAAGTGGTGGGCGTATGTCCTATCTAATTAGATAAGTGCCGAATTGACCGAACAAGATATTGGCCAACAAAAAGTACTTGCTTTCAATAACCTTGACGACTTGTTTTGAAAACAATTATTGTGAAAATGTTTGCAAGTTTTACCTTACTGTCTCTTTCCAATTCATTTCTTAACCATTCAAAATCACTGTATCTTCGTCGCACGCTCGATTCCTTAACTTTGAACACAGGCAGATTCGTCTGTAAAAAGGAAATGAATAATATGAATCATTGTGATTTAGCGGCATAGAACTGTCAATCGTTTCCGCTTCAATTATGAATAATAACATTATATTAAGACCCCACACTGACAACTATAACCAGAACTTATAATTTTAGGATAATTAATGCAAAAATGCTCACCCTCATCCTCACTTCATAGTCGGTAAACCGTTTTTTTCCGACACCCGTAGTTACAGGGTTCACCACGTCAATTTCTAAGAAGTTTGCTGGTGCAGCATATGCATCATCCAATGTTTGTTTTTTGACGTTGAGGCGCCTAGTTGCATCGGCTGTTGTATCCTCAGCCATTTTCACTAAATTCCGCAATAATTAACAATAATTGCAAATACTGAACGAACAGTCTGCCCACTTTACTTACACAAAAATGACACAGAGAAAGAGAGACAGACTGAGAAAATTGAAAATAATTATTGACGTCACAGTGACATTAGTTTTTATAAATATCAAAGTCAGGATTTCAGTTTTGCAGCCACAAACCAGTGGCCTGCGTTGCGTTCAACTATTATTCCGCATCCAAAGAGACATCCAAACCACAGTATCCAAGCTGGCCCATTGAAATTTTGCAATCCAGTTCCATACAAAATCACATCTTTACACTATCCGAGAAGAACCCTAGAAAAACGGCAAGTCGAACTCAGTTCGACTTAGGATTTAATCAATTTGATTTAGGATTTAGTTTACTTAGATAATGTAACGCCTGAGATAAGGTACTAAACTAAGCTGCATGTTGCAACAAATCTAAACTCCCAAATAATAAATCTATGGCGAAATTACTAAGTTATTGTTATATTTATCAATTATCTATACTTATAATAAATCTGTAGAGAGGTCAATTCTGTACATGAAATATATTTTCAAAATAACCATCAGGTGGTGATTAGGGATCGATACTGATGCCAAAAATGCAATCAGTAAAATTTTTGTCTGTCTGTCTGTCTGTCTGTCTGTCTGTCTGTCTGTCTGTCTGTCGGTTTGTATGTTCCTTATGGAAACAAAAACTACTCGACGGATTTTAACGAAACTTGGTACAATTATTCTTCATACACCTGCGCAGGTTTTTGTAGACTTTCCAGCAGAGTAGTAAAGGGGAATTTTGGGAAATTTTGGGAAAACGGGAGAAGTTACTCCATTTTTTAAGCTTCCGTCGCGTGTGCAGCCTCAATTGTTAAACTTACATAGAAATCATGTGTGACGGAAATATTCTTCATAAAATTATCTAAATAAAAATTTTCAGCAGTTTATGTCTATCTTTTACGGTTGACTCACAATAACACGTGTAATTCCTGATAGCTTAGCAGTTCGGATCATTCTGATTATATTTGTTTACTCTTACGTTTGTAAACGTCTCACGTATCCCAAATTTAAAAAAGGTAACATTAATACCTATTCAATAAAAAAAGAATCATAGAAATCGGTAGACAAACACCGAAATTATACATAAAATAAGCCATCGCGCCCGTGATCAAAACCAAATCTTTACTAATTTACATATAACATACTAGATGGCGCCAGTAGTTGCATCCTACATCACGTAATGATTTATTTTTTAGTTTATTATAAATACTTCATAGCGTTTTATTTAAAAAAATGCTATTAAACGGATATACTGAACCGTTCATCAAAGCGCATTTAAAATCACCAAACTACACTGTTTAGGGAGTGCTATAAATTTAATAAATTGAAAACATTGCGCTGAATTTCACAATGCTTGACAGTGGCTGAAGAAAGCTACCCGTGCGAAGCTGGGACGATCCACTAGTCATATAATATAATTTAAATTTAGACTTATAGCATGTATTTCAATTTCCTACTTTGATTATCAAGGTCTCTTATAAAGGACTGTACTGTAACTAATTCGTTGGCCAAGGTAACTTTCAGCCCTAGGATCACCACTGACTTCCATTACAGTCTGTTCTCATTTATTTTACCTTTGACATAATTTTTGATTTAAGTGATGTTAGCATTACTTGCTGTGAAGTGTGTCTAGTGCTACGTGGTGTTCTTTGCTTTTTTTACTGCTTTCGATATTATTATAAGGTATATCATGCCGATAAGAATTCAGAGTAGCGCTTGAAAAAATGTCTTAAGGGTAGAGGTAAAATAACTGCGAACGGACTGTAGATAGGCTGAGAGATTTGTAAAGAAAACGCGCGGCGCGTTTCGTTGCCCCATGTGCCAAGAGTAACATTGGCGAAAGGAATATTTATGCGGTATGTTATGTACCTTTCGGCATGTCTACGGTATTGGCAGCAGGCAGTACTTATTCACGACGCCGACCCTGATGAATGGCAAGGCGCAAGGGTATTAACACAGGTTGCACCTTGCACCCCTTTTTAAAGCCCTACCCTGAGGTCCTACCATTCCTCCAAGCAACAAAGTCATACCGTCCGGCCTCTTGCCATGGTCCCGTCCACATAATGTCAATTTCCGAATGTCATTGTCAATGTTAAACAAGGAAACTGTTGTCAACTTGTCATGTGCTATTTCTGTCATAATAAACTTCTATCTGTGAGTTAAAGTAAGGTTTACGTTTCCACGTGAGTTATTAAATATTATATTTATATGATGTATTAAAAAGTCCAGCAACAATGGCAGACGAAGCTGCTTTCGATAAAAAGAAATCTCACCGAGCAAAACATGCGGGACGGAAGGCAGAAAAGAAGAAAAAGAAGAATCAAATAGACCAATCTAACCTAAGTGCCAAGCAACGTAACCCTAAAGCTTTTGCTATCCAGTCTGCTGTACGTGCTGAGAGACAGTTTAGACGGCGAGAAGATGTTATAGCAAAGAAACAACATATCCCACAAGTTGATAAAACCCCTCTGGAACCCCCACCAATAATAGTAGCAGTCGTAGGGCCTCCGAAAGTAGGAAAGACCACCGTTATTAACAATCTAATTAAAAGCTTTATCAAAACAAACGTGACAAGTACCAACGGACCTATCACCATAGTTACTTCCAAGAAGCGCCGGATTACATTGATTGAATGTAATAATGATATTAACTCTATGATAGATATAGCAAAATGTGCTGATCTGGTATTACTGCTATGTGATGCAAGCTTTGGATTTGAAATGGAAGTGTTTGAATTCCTTAACATTTGCCAGGTACATGGAATGCCCAAGATCATGGGAGTGTTGACACATTTGGATATGATAAAGAATGCAAAAACATTAAAAACTACAAAGAAAACTCTAAAACATAGATTCTGGACTGAAGTGTATCAGGGTGCTAAACTGTTTTACTTATCTGGCATAATCCATGGAGAATATCTCAGGAATGAGATAAAAAATCTGGCCAGATTTATTTCTGTAATGAAATTCCGACCTCTCAGTTGGAGAATGACACATGCTTATGTTTTAGCTGATAGGATGGAAGATATAACAAGTCAAGAAGCTATAAGGAAAGATTCCAAAGTTAATAGAGATGTAGTTCTATATGGTTATGTGCGAGGAGTACCTATGTTGAAGGACACCATGGTTCATATTGCAGGTAGGTTCCTGAGTTTGTAAACTGAGATTATACATAACTTTATACTATAAAATTCTACAGATGTTGTAAGCATATTTATCCTGTTTGGAATATAACCATTATTTTAACAATATTGCCTGGACCATGAACTGAGTATATTCTGTCATCTTCGCTTATTCTAAGCTTTTGTTCTCAAATGAAGGTCACTTATTATTTCCAGTCCCGCCACAACTTCCTATCCCCTCATGGATCCCCATGGATGAAGATATCCATCTTGGAAATGAGGCCTCAGAGAGAGACATGTTTTCTTCACAGATTATTTGTTTTCACAAATCATTTTATAACTTTTTTAAGTCTTTTGGCCATACATTTGAGTAAACTTTGGAGCCCCATATCTCTTAATGACGAGACATAGAGGAAGAGCCCGAGGGACCTTATTTATTTTTATATCCTCTGCTGAAACCAATAATCAAAAATGCAATACACACTTATTATTTTTTGTGAAGTGTCATCCTCATAGTTACTTATCCCTTTGGTACACCCAAACCTAAATAGACACTATGAGGTGTAATCAATTTAGTTGAGTTTACTATATAGTTATTCTCAAGTTTTCCTTGTATTTTTACTTTATGTTATCATATAATTTTAGTTTAGTTACTTGCTACACTCTCTATAACTTAACATAAGTGTTTGCTGTGGCAATCTGTAATTGGATGTATTCCTGATTTTATGGTTTTCTGTGCCATGGTTTTGGTTACCCATCCATCCATATACACACTGCTTAAACCCATGCAAGGGGTAGCCAGAGCTTAAGAATAATAAATTTCTGAGCCACCAATTTATGAATTTCAGTGGTTGATAATCATACATACATATACTCACGGCTATAAATCCCTTGAAGGGTTAGCCAGAGCTAGGGAATTAGATATTCCTCAGCCACTTTTGGAAGTTGCATGGGGAAAAGATGGTGAAATAAAGGTTTTTGGTAATGGGTCTCCAACCGCATCGCCAAAGAATCCCTTCAAAGCCCCAATACTGTTAGTTGCCTCTTACGTACACCCACCGGCAGAAATGGGGTAGTGCTATTCTAAGCCGACACTACACAGCATGATAATGATAATGATGGACTCCAAAAATATATCTCAGAAATAACTTAAAAAGCCCCAATACCCTTAGTCACCTCTGATGAACATGAACACCCATGGGAAGGAATGGGGTATTGCTATTCTAATGCAACACTACACAGCTTTTCTGGTTATGTGTGTTGTATTCTTGTAGATTGCCAAAATATATAAACTTATTTGGTAATTAACAGCTGGCTGTCTATCATGTGAAAACACTGTCAAGCCAGATATGCATACTGAGATGGGATAATAAAATAATAATGTGATGATATTAATCTATTGAGTTAATAATCAAAATAGAATCACAAACTATTATTATTTAAGATTTTTATATTAGAAGTTACTTATCACTGACTTATTTTTCAGGTGTCGGGGACATGAAAGTCAGTGAACTTTCTCATCTGCCTGATCCCTGCCCATTACCAAGCAGTGATAAAAAACGACATCTCATGGAAAGAGAAAGACAAATATATGCCCCTTTCTCTGGGGTTGGTGGTATTGTTTATGATAAAGATGCAGTATATATAGAACTGCAAGGTTCGCATTCACATAAAAAAGAAGATGAAGAAACAAATGAGAAAAAAGCTCTGCTCAAAAATGTAGTTGAAACTACAGAGACAGTAGATGAGCAGATGAAAGAGTCTGGTTTTCAACTGTTTAGTGATGGTGCTGTTATATACCCTGATATGGTTGAGAATGATGAATATTTGCAGTCCACTAAAGGAAAACAGAGTGACAGCAGCTCAGAAGAATCAGCAAGTGAAGATGATGAGTCTGACAATGATAGTGGCATTGATCAAAGTGAGCAAGCAGATGTTAATGTACCTTGGGAAAATGACGATAATATAAATGATGCAAATGAGGAGAGTTCTGACTCAGCTGGCAGTGATCAATCTGATTCAGATGATGAAAATTTTGCCAATAAGTGGAAAGAAAAAATGACAGAAAAGGCAACAGAAGCATATTACGAAAGACAGAACACATCCAAAAATATAATGAAATTAGTATATGGTGAATTTGAGATTGGTAATAAAACAAAAGAGTCTAAGAAAAAACAGGACTCAGATAATGACAGTGATGATGAAGAAATTGGAGGAATTTTCAAAAAAGTCACATCTACTCAAAAAAAGATTCAAAAGGAAAAAGAAAATTTAGATTTAGATGAGTGTTCTTTGTTCTATTCTCATAATACACCTCAATTTAGAGATTGGACTAAAGAGCGCAACAAACAATACTTGATGAATTGTTTTGTTACTGGAAAAAGATCAGCTGACGAAGATGCAACAGAGCTTTTAAAATTAGATGATGCAAGTGATGGTGATGAAGAAGAAGTGTTTGGTGATTTTGAAGACTTAGAAACTGGTGAAAAACATACAGGTGATGAGAAAAACAAAGATGAATCGAGTACTCAGAGCAGTAACAAACGTAAAGCAGACCCAACTAAAGCTGATATATTAAATAAAAAAATGAAATTAAAAGCTAAGTTTGATGCCGAATATGATAACCCAGATAGTCATAGAATTACAGGTGATCATTCTCATTACGAAAGTTTGAAAGCAGAAGCTTTGAAGCAGAGTGAATTAAATAAATCAGTGTTTGAAAATCTTGATAATGGTTTACGAGTTGAAATTGAAGGTTTTAGACCTGGCTTATATGTGAGAATGCTTTTTAAAAATATGCCATCTGAGTTTGTTACAAACTTTGATGTTAGTTATCCAATATTAATTGGAGCTCTTAATATGGCAGAGCAAAATATTGGTTTTGTTTCTTGTAAAGTCAAAAAGCATAGATGGTATAAAAAGATCTTAAAGACAAATGATCCTCTCATAATTTCTCTAGGATGGCGTAGGTTTCAGACATTACCAATCTACTCCAAAATAGAAGACGATTTAAAGTGTCGGTATTTGAAATATACGCCAGAACATGTAACTTGTAACATGCATTTTTACGGACCAGTTACACCACAAAATACTGGATTTTTAGCTTTACAGACAGTTAATAATGATAATAATGAAATTAAGCAATTAGGGTTTAGAATAGCAGCCACAGGTAGTGTTAATGAAATCAACAAATCAACACAGATTGTAAAAAAGCTTAAATTAGTTGGCACACCATTAAAAATTTATAAGAAAACTGCTTTTATAAAAGACATGTTCACAAGTACACTAGAAGTGGCTAAATTTGAAGGAGCAAGAATTAAAACCGTATCAGGAATTAGAGGGCAAATAAAGAAAGGTATAAATAAACCAGAAGGAGCATTCAGAGCTACGTTTGAAGACAAAATTCTTATGAGTGATCTTGTGTTTTGTAGGACTTGGTTTAAAGTGGATGTGACGAAATACTATGCTCCAGTTGTTAATCTACTATTGGAGAAAGGTGCTAAGAATGCTTGGCAAGGAATGAAGACTAAAGGGCAATTAAAACGGGAGAAGAATATCAAAAATGATGCTAATAATGATTCAATATACACAGAAGTCCAAAGACCTAATAAAGTTTTCAAACCACTTGTAATACCTAAAGCATTGCAGAAAGGTCTCCCATACAAATTTAAGCCCAAAGTGAAAACTACAACAGAGGGTGGCCACAAGAAAGATATTACGAAGAATCGCATAGCAGTGATAAAGAGTCCGCATGAGCAAAAAGTGGCAAATGTTATGAAGATGATAAAAACCAATTTTGAGAAAAAGAAGGAGATACAGAAACAAGCAACCGTGAGCCGGATTGCGGCGCATAAGAAACTACAGGAAGCTGAGGAATGGAAGAAAATTAAGAGACAGAAAGAGTTGAAAAAGAAGATTTGTAGACATTTGAGTAAGATGGGAAATAAGAGAAAACCACAAATGTGATTATGTTAAGTTTTTAAAAAAATAAAATAAAGTAATTATGTGAGTTTGTTTTACTTTACATCACTCAGCGATAAACGTTTTCGGACAGTCAATATCTTTTATAAAGTTTATTATAGAGAAAAGTAAATTATGGAAATGGTCGATTAAACAGATCACGATACTCTTGTATATATAAGTTACCTGTTCTAAGGTTCAGCTCAAGCAACTTACTTCTATAAAAAATACAAAATATTGTTTCAGTTGCGCTTATTTGTTGTGGTAGTTGTGTGGTGGTACGAACACCGGGCAGGAAATAAACCTTAGTTTTATTATTTTCCATTTCCCTACATGAAGAATAACTATAGTACCGACCATTAATTTATTTTTTGAATAGTTGCATCTTATATTTATTTTCCTTTCGAGAAAACAGAATGATAAAGCCGAAGTGACGAGTGGCTCAGTTTATTTGTTGTACCAATATATATCACCACACAGTTGTGTAGTTTTGGCTTAGAAAAGACAACCCATTTCTTCCCACGGGTGTTGTAAGAGGCCACTTAGGGTATTGGGGCTTTTAAGTTTGGCAATACGGTATGAGTATGATATCTCATACCGTATTGTATTGCCAAACTTAAAAGAAACTACATCACTTTCAACCTTTACTCGACTTCACCACTCAACTTTTAAAAGCGGCTGACTAATTTCCAAGTTTAAATCTCTCGTTGTTTCTTGGAATTTATAGTAGTGAGTAGAGGTATTCCCCACTGACCAACAAATCCGTACAAATTTTTGAAAATCCTTCCCCACCGTACAATTCGTTGTACGGTTAATATATCACACTCTCAGAACGAAAGAGGCTCAACTCAAAATAGGGATATTGAGTTACAATCCTAGAGAGACATAAAAAGGTATGCTCAATCCGACGAATAGTAAAACAAAGGCACTAATTGTTAAAAAAACAGGACAGCGAATTTTCTGACCCTATAACAATAAGTGCCTTTGTTTTAGAACATACTTTTTTTAAGTCTCTCTATGAATGTAACTCAATATCACTATTTTTAAGTTGAGCCTCTTTCGTTCTGAGAGAGCGATATTATTAAAAAAAACCAAATCGTTCCCCACCGACTAACTGTTTTTTTTGACGGAAACAAGTAAGTACATGGTTTTCATATAGGACTGGGTTTGTACTTTTTTTGGGGTCATAAAACTGAATACATACATACATATACTCACGGCTATAAATCCCTAAAAGAGGTAGCCAGAGCCACAGATAATATAATACTATCCAGAGCTGAGGAATTAGAGATTCCTCAGCCACTTTTGGAAAATTGAGTGGGGAAAAGATAGTAAAATAAAGGTTGTTAGTGATGGGTCTCTAACCGCATCGCCCAAAAATCCCTTTAAAAGCCCCAGTACCCTCAGTCGGCTCTTAGAGAGGGCGCACACGAGCAACTTTTGTTTTCGCAACTATTTTGTCCTTTGTTTTTTAGTATGAAGATTTCCCGAAAGTCGCGTCGCTACGTGTGCGCACCTTCATACTAACCCATAGACTTGATGAAGGAGACAAAATAGTTGCGGAAACAAAAGTTGCTCGTGTGCGCATGCCCTAAGGGTATGGGGCTTTTAAATTGGTATTTGGGCGATACGGTGGGAGACCCATTACCAATGATACTTTATTTCTACCATCTTCACCAAATGTGGCTGAGGAGTTTCTAGCTCTGAAGCTCTAGCTGCCGTTTTTTGGGATTTATAGCCGTAAGTTTTTTTGGCGATACGGTTGGATTGTGAATGTGGCTGAGAAGAAAAGTGGCTGAGGAATTTTTAGTTCCTTAGCTCTGGCTACCCCTTCTAGGGATTTATAGCCGTGATTATACGTATGTATGTATGCTATAACATTCATCGAAGCTTTCGACACGCATTCTGAAGTAACGAAACTTTTTTCTGGATATTCTTTCAGTTTCATCAATATTGTATGAAATTTTCCTAGTGTCCGCCCCTATCACTCCATAATGGATGCACCCAATGTTGCCTTTTTCGCTGCCATGTCGGGTTCTAATGGATAATGCCCAGACTAAAACCGTCTCTTTGAAATCCATGCTGATGACTGCATTCATTTTTTAAGAAAAAGTTGTGTTGCTGTCGCCTTCGTGTGTTCAAATCGCGACGAGGAGACGGCGACGGAGACAAATAAATTGCCGTGCAAGTACATTGCTCGTGTGTGTTGGCTCTTAAGTACACCCACGGGAAGAATTGGGATAGTGCTATTCTAAGCCGACACTACACAGCTATACATACTTACTACATATACTGAATTTAGCTACACAGCTACATTTAGTATATGTATGTATCTTTTATATATACCTTTCTTTACCATAACCGAAACTACTTCGCTAAGTACGGTATCCTGCCTGGTATCTATAAATTATTGGTATTAAGAAACTTCTAATTCACACTTGTTCATATCCCATTTTTCTTTTTTTCGAATGGGTTGATTGCTGCTGGCTCTGTGGCCTACGCGGCTTTACCATGACCTTATGTGTGCGGGGCAAAGGTAGTGTACAGTCGCCATCAGATATATCGGAGCGGCCGAGGTACTCAAATATATCTGAGCAGCAATAAATTTCAATAAATTCTTTACGGTAAATAAGGTCAATAAGATCTGAACATCCAATTCGCCACAAATATATGAGCAGTGGTTTTTCAATTAAATCTGAACACTCAAAGAGACAATAATATCTGAAAGCACAACTCGTCAAAGTTATCTGCTCAGACAGGGTGATCATAAATATCTGAACATTTAGGGAGAATATACCTTAAAGCACTAGGCATACAGTTTAAATGAAATCGTATCAAAACGAGTAGGTATACAAAATAGAAATCTACGTAAAGCAACTTTACAGTCTTGTAACAAGAAAGACATTTGAATAAAATATTTGCCAATTGCATGTATTTTATCAAATACTAGTGGTCCGCCCAGGCTTCGCACGGATGGTGTAAAGTTTTTATACTGCTTACTCCCTACGATATTTAGCATGATGATATCTATACTTATAATAAATCTGTAGAGAGGTCAATTCTGTACATTAAATATATTTTCAAAATAATTATCAGGGGGTGATTAGTGATCGATACTGATGTCAAAAATGCAAGCAGTAAAATTTTTGTCTTTCTGTCCGTCTGTCGGTTTGTATGTTCCTTATGGAAACAAAAACTACTCGACGGATTTTAACGATACTTGGTAGAATTATTCGTCATACTCCTAGGCAGGTCATAGTGTACTTTTCAGCAGAGTAGTGAAGGGAAATTTTGGGAAAACGGGAGAAGTTACTCCATTTTTTAAGCTTCCGTCGCGTGAGCAGCGTTAATGGTTACAGTTACATAGAAATCATATATCACGGAAATATTTGCCATAAAATTGTCTAAAAAATATTCTTCCATAGCGTATGTCTATCTTTTATGGTTGACTCACAATAACA
Source organism: Bedellia somnulentella (assembly GCA_963576735.1). Lineage (NCBI taxonomy): Eukaryota > Metazoa > Arthropoda > Insecta > Lepidoptera > Bedelliidae > Bedellia > Bedellia somnulentella. Next base: position 17,090,030 of record OY755180.1, on the reverse strand, counting down.
CGTGTAACTCCTGATAGCTTGGCAGTTCGGTGCAACCTGATTAGATTTGTTTACTCTAACATTTATAGTTCTCTCATTCATATCTTATTTAAAAAAGTTTACATTATTACCTATTCATTAAAAAAATAATCATAGAAATCGGTATAGAAACACCAAACTTATACATGAAATAAGCCATCGCGTCCTGTCGTCGCACGTGAATACTGAATCATGCTGGATTATTTTTTAGTAATGGTTGCGCGGGCAAAAGATAGCCGTGAGTATATGTATGATGTATGCAAAGTTTGAAATTCTGATTCTTTGTTTGCATGGGTTTGTTGTCGGAGATACTGAACCGTTCATTAAAGCACTTTCACAATCACAAAGCTAAACTATTCTGGAGTGCTATAAGTGGTGCTAAATTTCACAAAGGTTGAGCAGCGATTGAAGAAACCTCAGATCTTTTTAAAACTACGCTCCCCGTGCGAAGCTAGGCCAATCCATTTGTATATCCTTTGTCCTTTTCCTGGTTCTAAGCTACCTCTCTAACAATTTTTAGTTAATAGTGTTACTAACACCACTTTCTTTTATATATTATAGATTCGCAGATTTATTATGGTATAATTACGTATATAAATTGGCAATACAAATACGACAGGCGAGACCAAAAAAAAGTACAACGGTGTGCGTAAATGAATGTGTGTGTGTGACATTAGTGTGGCGGATCCCATACTAGCCCTATTAAAATTAACAAAAATTCACGTATTTGTTATTTTTGCCCAATTGTAAACTTTACAGTAATTGTAGTACTATGATGACACAAGATATTTTTTATCATATATTTGCATTGAAAACTTTGGTTTAAGATCATATAGATCTGTAATTATTTATTACACAGTAGACAGAAGTGTAATACAGTCTTAGTTTGGACATAAATGGCTAATAATTTTGTGTTTGCCAAAGAATATGTATTCGATTTAGATTTATTTTTTTCACTTTGATTAAGTTATTAAATATTAATCACTTAATCAAAAAATCATTAAGGTTAAATAAGTCAATTATTTTCTTTCATGTTTTATGTCAAAATCGTTGTAGGAATTTATCGTCTCTGAGAGGTCCTGCCTTTGTTGACGTTTATGCTATGGCGTTTGTCACTTACTGCTAATCCATGTGCTTCTATATCTATGGTAATATAAAAGCTGCCAAATGAAAATAAGTACGAATGCTTTGCAATATTTCATCCACTTTCGTGTCAGTCACCATGGCCTAGCGGTTTAGTGAATAGAAATCATAATTGTAATCCGTTGCGTCAGGGTTCAAATCCTAACTTGTGTTTATTTTTATCAAGAATTCATGTTCTTTTTTTCTATATTATTTATTAAGTCTTAAGATTTATTGTCCTCATTTAATATAATGCTATATATTACGTTATAATTATATATATGAATACGTATAATACGTTACAGAAAACTGCATTTATATTTATGCTACCCTGGTACATACAATGTAAAAAATGGCATACATGTTTCAAAAATTCTAAGTTATTTTACCTCTTGATGTTTTTGTACTGGTGAAAATTATACAACTACAAACCCATTCCTCTATTAACACCATGTGCTTACCTGTTTCTGTCAAAAAATGGAGTTGGTCAGTGGGGAATGACTTAGTATTTTTTTTTTAATAATATACTAACCGTACAACTAGTTGGGACCGTACAACCAGTGGGGCATACCTCCCAGCAGAAGACTCTTTTTAGTTTTGACGTTGATAAAACCAAATGGTGGTTGTGCAGAAAATGTATTCTAGCGTAGTACGATTAAGAATTTTAAACTGTATGCTTAGTGACTTAAGGTATATTTTCCCTAAATGTTCAGATATTTACGATCACCCTGTCTGAGCAGATAAATTTGAAAATTTGTGCTTTCAGATATTATTGTCTCTTTGAGTGTTCAGATTTAATTGAAAAACCACTGCTCATATATTTGTGGCGAATTGGATGTTCAGATCTTATTGACCTTATTTACCGTAAAGAATTTATTGAAATTTATTGCTGCTCAGATATATTTGAGTACCTCGGCCGCTCCGATATATCTGATGGCGACTGTACAGTTCTCCAAAATTAATAATGCGCATAGAAATCTTCGTCACTATTTGGCAAAGATCGTGTTCCCCGAGCGTCGTGAGACGATATGTATATAGAGTGGTGAAGTGCATGTCATAATTTATCAGTAACGGAATTTGATTCAATGACTCCATGTCGATTTTCGTGATGTTCGATAAGTCCAAAATGGGAGAATATCCACACGGTTGCGATTATGCTACAATCTTTGTTGGATTGATTTACTTCGAATTGTTTAGTACTTTTAAAACCTTGTCCTTGATGCCTTGAACCATCGTGCAAAATTTGGCTGTGATCAGATCAACCGTTTAGGAGGAGTTCTGTGACAAGCCTAATACAAAAGTCGGGGGTAAATGGATAAAGTTAAAATTAATTTCACATTTGAAAACCCACCCAAGAAGGGTGCATGATAACAGCTCTATATAATGGAGAACACAAATGGGTCAAAATATCTGTACCAAATACACTTGAAACTTTAGTATATATACCATGTACATTACAATATTTTTTATTTCACGACAATACATGCACTAATTCCGATTCAGCGACCTCGAGCAGTTCAACCCCGTTTTCAAATCTTCAGAATTAGCGCGCTTTATAATTTGACGTGACAACCCGTGAGTCGGCCGGTCATTGCCACGCGCGAAGTCGGTCCGTTGGGAATGGCGCGATTGTTTCTTGATTTATTCCTTTTATATGCTTGATGAAAATGCAGTTACATAAATGATAGGTACTTCTGCCAACCCAACGGGAGTAACTGCGTGAACGTTTGAGTTTTGAGAGTTGAGTTGTTACAAAAACTTCCTGCCTGATAGCTGAAGTAAAAGCTTAAAACCACTTATAGAAATTGAGAAGAATTAATTTTACAGAGGATTATTGTTGTTGGTGATTGTTTTATATTATCCATGTACTATCACCACAGAATAGCACTAACTCGTTTTTTCACAAGGGTAAAAAACCGTGACTTAGCAAATTGGTCGCTTTTTCTCACCAATTACCAACAACCATTATTATTCAATCTTATCCCCACTCAAGTTCTAAAAGTAGCTAACGAATTTCCAAAGCTCAAGCTTTGGCAACCCTTTTCTCAATTTTATAGTCGTGATTGTATTTGTATTGCTGTGTAGAGTCAGCTTAGAATAGCACTAGCCCATTTCGTACATACAACAGTGGTTAAGGAATTTCTAATTCCTCAGTTCTAGCCAGAACTTTTTAAGGGGTAGCCACCCCTTCTAGGGATTTATGGCCGTGATTATATGTATGATTATATTTTTTGTATTTAAGTGGCTTTTGATAGTATTCTATAATACCTTAGAATAATAGACACATACAAAAACGTTTATTCATAAATATATTCTCGGCAATAACTCCCTAGTTGGCGTAGACTGAGCTAAGGAATTAGTAATTCCCCAGCCACTTTTGGAAAGATAAGTGGGGAAAAGATGGTGAAATAAAGGTTGTTGGCGAGGGGTATCCAACCGCATCGCCCAAAAATCTGGAAAGGGGAAGCCAAAGCTTCAGTATTAAAAATCTTCAGCTACTTTTGGAAGTTGAGCGAAAGGATTGTAAATAAGGGTTGTTGGTGATGGGTCTCCATCTCCACAACGTCTAACAATCACTTAAAAAGCCCCTATACCCTAAGTCGCCTCTGACGACAAACCCGTGGGAAGAAATGGGTAAGTATTTTTCTATGTCGACACTACACAGCAGATGTGTGCCTAATCACAAATCTTTTCATCCCCCTAAGCAAATGTTTATGTCTGCTGTCAAGGATTAAAGCAACATGAGGGTTAAGGTCTCCCACAGAGTAGTCTAGGAACACTTTTTTTCGGACTGACAAGCTGCCTACTTTAGAAACAGCAAAAAGACCCAGAGATACCATAAAACAAAGTACTGTAATATTGTAAAATAACGGCAAAGATAATTATTTGCAAGAAAGGAAAAGTATCTGCGATAATGAGGGTTAAACTTAATCCACCAAGACTTTCATTCTGCAGGCTTGCCCGTAGAAATAGTACATAAATTAAATATCAAAACATCAGCCTTTGAGCACCACCCGATACTTATTGTAACATAATGTAGCTACAAGTCAATTACTAGATATGGTTAAAATGACTTGAAGGTTTTTTGGGGAAAATAACATAAAAAATGTATGAGTTGATTAAAAATGTTTTATTTGGAACAGAGCCGGTCGCCTCACGCGTTTTATTACAACTTTGTAAAAACGTCTGGTCACAGTGTTGCCAGAATAAAAAACAAACCATATGTTACATTGTTCTATCATGTGAATACAGATGACCACATAGCGGCCATACAATTCTACCGAATCCATAATTTATCATACAAAATAAGTTGCCACATCAAAAAGCTATACACTAACAAGTAACTAATTTATAAACACATTATACTGCGTCGTAATATATGTTTTAATATATATATATATATATATATTTTAATAGTGAAACAACTGATGTGTATGAATGATATTATGAGACTTTTCTTGTATCTCTCAACACACTAATATACATTTGGTTACCTTTGCCTATAACTGTGACATCGGTAATGTAAAACTACAATGAAACGCTGACTAGCCGGCACATAAAATCTACTAGCACTGAATACATGTGACCTCGTTCTAATTACATACCAACTATTTGTGATTTTGTACCAATGTGAGTCCAACCACTCGCTCGTATTATACGAAAGCACGCTACATCGATTACACCGAATATCGTAATCGTCAACAATTCTCTCGAATATACAAAACCGTTTTGCAGTCGCCGCCATCTTTAAAAAGATGTGATTCCCGCCATACTGGACGGGACCATAGACAATATACAAAATGGCAACATTTAGGAAATTTGGCAATATTACAATATTGTCCTGACGTGTATATTTATATAAGTAGTTACCTAGTTATTGATCGAAAGAGATTACTGTTGAAATATATAGTTTATATTAAATACATGATTACTATACGTGATCATGATCACATAGAATGCCACACTCTTCCATTAGTTAAAGTTAATTTTAATACTGTTATTTGTTGAATGTCGTCGTACAATTTTCGCATTTAGCTTTCAAAATATAACAAAAATATTTATATAAATGTCTAAAATAGAAAATTAACCTTATTTTTCACAGTTAAAGGAATATAATCTCTATCAAACAACCAATCAGATAAATTTATCAATAAAAATATTTTCTATTAATTTCTTCACTATAATAACTTACACTTTGAATAAATAACTTAGTATTTAAATATTTTTCACTTAGCGCAAATCAAGTAAAAAAATCTATAATAACTTAGTCGGTTTCTGAACAGTTCCTAACTATTTCTAGCTAAGTATTGCTAAGTTCCTTATATTGTTGATAAATGTTGCAGTCTATTTCTGTACATACAAAGTCCTACTAACATGTTATCAAAATGGTTATGTTACATATGGTAATGGGTACATCACAAGTACGAAAATCAGGCCAATGTTAGCGCGCCCTATTATTTTAAGACACTTATGAATCGTTATTGAAAAATGTTGGTAACTCAGAACTTTAAAGGCACGACTGTCAATGAAAGTATATATGGTTTTATATTATTAAGTTATAGGGCTACGCCAACATTGGTCCGTAAAAAACATGGACGCTCTTATATTTACAGCATTTGAATTTATAAATAATCCTAATTAAGCAGGTCTTTATTAACTGTATTGCCATTGCGTTTTACAAACAATGTTAGTACCACGGATACCCATCGTATAACTGCTTGTATATTTATACATATTAGTTAAAATGAAACTAATATTTGGCATCAGAGTATGAAAATTCTACATGTGTATATTAAGTACATAGTCGCTAATATATTAGTCAGAGCGATTTTTTATAATAATCGAAGCGTTCCTCTAAATATATGTGTCGTCACCGGTTACATTGAAACTATATATTTAAATGGCATTATCAACAACAACTTCAATCCTAACGGTGGAATTGTGAACTAAACAAACTTCAATGCACTGACAGGAGCTGTCATAGTTTGACAGTTTTTGTTTTTATTAACACAGTCTTGGGGGCGCAAGTTCATTCAGCCAGTTCGAAACACTGTCACACTAGATTATCCGTTTAGTTCAGGGTGTGGTGTCAGGAAGGTGCTAAATTGTGTTCAGAGGGATGCCCTCTACTGCCTCTTTCGGTTCCAGTCGCAATTAGGTTGGCGAATTCCATTTCGAGGATTTGTCTCGCCTGAAAAAAAAGCAAATACGTATAAGAACCTAAAACTGCAAAAAGTTTTATTAGTATCTACTTAGTCTACCAAAACTAATGAGGGGTTTTAATGAAGGAAGACATACATACATATTCTCACGCCGCGCCGTTAGTTCCCATTGGGGTAGGCAGAGACTATCGATCGCCACTTTGTACGATCCTGGCAAACCTCTCTGGCTTCGTTTACATCCATCAATCTTTTCATACATGCTCTTTTATTCTTCATACTGCGGACACCTGCCTTTTTGAGCACATTTTCTATTTGATCCAAATGTGTCCTCCGAGGTCGTCCTCTACTAACATTACCTTCCACATTGGCTCTATATATCTCTTTCACCAATTTACTGTCATCCATCCTCTCTATGTGCCCAAACCATCTCAACATTCCTTTTTTTTCTTTCTTACAATATCATCTTTTACACCACACTTTTCACGAATCACATCATTCCTCACACGATCACATAACCTTACATTAAACACTTTTCTGAGGGATCTCATTTCTACTGCATTCACTTTACTTTCATGCTTCTTCTGCCACACCCAACATTCACTGCCATACATAAGCGTAGGAACGAGGACAGCATCATGCACAGCCATTCGGGCCTTTTCAGATGAATGAAAATAAGGAATGAAGGAATAAGCGCAATTTATTCTTTACTGATTCAAAGAGATAGTATTGCGTGGTATTTTCAAGAGATTTTTATCGCACGGATCCTATCTTGCAATAGGTGTGTTAAAAATAATAATAAAGCCTTATATAGTCAGCCTACGAGAGTAATATCCCATATTACCCTACGGGTTTCGCACGACACGACTTTAGGTATGTGGCTTTTGATGTTAATGTTAAGTGATGTGGTTGGGAAACATTACTAACAACCCTTGATGATATTTTCCACTTTCTACATCCAAACAGGCTTGGGGACCAAATAAAAATAATAATAAAAAGTATTTTGCTGCGGTGCACGAACTCGGCGTACAAAATATATAACAGTATATAACACACACATCATTTACATTTAAGACTTAGTAAAAAAACATCTATATTCATCTTACAAATGAAGCTTCTGACGGAGATTGAACCCAAAACCTCCGTATCGAGAAGCCTATTCACGATACGGAGTATAAAATTACAGATAATAGTATAAACAGTACATAAGAAGGTTAAAATTATAAATGTTCAAAAGTACATAAAATAAAATAGTAAAATTAAATTTCACCTGTGTATGCGTGGTAGGTATTTGCAAAGCTAACGCCATACTATCCGCGTCGAAGCCTTCGTCCAACGCGATCAGAGCACCGTGGACACCACTTTCCGTTAAATTGTTGGCGTATTCCTAAAAATAATAAAGTATTAATTAAGTATGTAAAGTAATTTTTTGCTATTTTACAAGATTTTTGATGAATGCAGATAAAGCTCGAGAGTGCATTGTCATATACGATAATATTCATCACTCTCATTTCATTCATCATCAGAATAAAGATTATTCATCAGAAGAAAGGCTGTGTAGTGTCGGCTTAGAAAAGCACTACCCCCTTTCTTCCGGTGGGTGTACGTAAGAGGCGACTAACGGACTTGGGGCTTTTTAAGGGATTTTTAGGCGATGCGGTTGGGATTACCAACAACCTTTTTTCTACCATCTTTTCCCCACTCAACTTCCAAAAGTGGCTGAGGAATTTCTATTTTTTTTTTGCTTCGTGACGAATTGGCCTAGACCTCGCTTTTATAACATACCCTTTTTATATTATAAATCGATAAAGGACATCAAACTTAACAACTTTGCCTATGGAATGCCTATCTAAAATATTGTAATTTTCAAAAAAAATAATAATTAAAAATTGTCGTACCTAGTTCAAACTGAGAATGTATAGAATAAGATTCTTTGCTTTAGTGAAAATAAGAAATAAAAAAAAAACCATCTGATCTATGCTTTTCGCGCTGTAAATAAAAACATAACATCTTTCGGTGTTTAGTTTGATCGAATTATAATATAAAAAGGGTATGTTATAAAAGCGAGGTCTAGGCCAATTGGAAAAAACTGGAAAATACCGAAAGAAGTTATGTTTTTGTTTACAGAGCGAAAAGCATAGATCAGATGTTTTTTATTGTATTTCTTATTTTCACTGAAGCAAAGAATCTCATTCTATACTTTCTCAGTTTGAACTAGGTATATGATATTTTTCATTATTAAATATTGAGATAATAACAATATTTTAGATAGGCATTCTATAGGCAAAGTTGTTAAGTTTGATGTCCTTTATCGATTTATAATATAAAAAGGGTATGTTATAAAAGCGAGGTCTAGGCCAATTCTATCAATGTAGTACCTATGATACCTTAAAGTTAATAGAATTTAGCTGGACGCACTCGTTGCTCTACACGACCACATATCTTCACAGTTACTTATCTGCTCTGGATATTTAACCGACAATGCTATATATATTGGCTTATGAAACTGTTACATATGATCTCACCTTACTTATTTACTTAGGTCAGTTGTCTTACTGGTCATTGCATTCATTTATGGTCCTTCGAGCCGGTTTAAACTAACTTTTCCGATCTACTGGCAGCAAGGGAACGGTCAAAAAATCTTTGGGGGAAACTTCTGTAGTTCTGTATATGTCTTAACTGATGATAATGATGTGCTGTGTAGTGTCGCCTAAGATAGTACCAACCTCATTACATTCCATGGGTGGGTGATCGTTAGAGGCGACTAAGGGTATGATAGACCCATCACCAAAAACATTTATTTCCAAATTTCCCCAATTAACTTCCAAAAAAGGCTGAAGATTTTTCTGATTCTGAAGCTCATGTTACTTCTTTTAGGGATTTAAAGCCGTTATGTATGTATGATGATGATGATGAGCAATATGATAATGAGCTTTGTAGTGCTATGTACGTAAGAGGCGACTAACGGTATTGGGGCTTTTAAGGGATTTCTGGGCGATGCGGTTGGAGACCCATCACCAACAACTTTTATTGTACCATCTTTTCCCGACTTAACTTTCCAAAAGTGGCTGAGGAATTTTTAATCCCTTAACTCTGGCTACCCCATCTAGGGATGTATGTATTCTTTCTTTTTTCTATACTTTCTAGTTGATAGAATTGCAGCGAGCGCTGGACGCGCTCGTTGCTCCAGACGAGTACGTCGACTAAGGATATGATAGACCCATCACCAAAAATATTTATTGTACCATCTTATCTCCACTTAACTTTCCAAAAGTGGCTGAGGAATTACTAATTCCGAAGCTCTGGCTGCTTCTTTAGTGATTTACAACCATGAGTATATGTACATACATACATATACTCACGGCCATAAATCCCTAGAAGGGTTAGCCAGAGCTAAGGAATTAAAAATTCCTCAGCCACTTTTGGAAGTTGAGTGGGGAAAATATTGTAAAATAAAGGTTGTTGGTGATGGGTCTCCAACCGCATCGCCCAAAATCCACTTTAAAAGGCCCCATACCCTTAGTCGCCTCTTACGACACCCGTGCCATGGGTAAAGAGGAGTAGTAAAATTCTAAGCCGGCACTACACGGCACGGCACGACACAACTTTTCCGCTTAACTGACACCACAGGATCGGTCACAAAATTATGGGAAAACTTCAGTTGTTCAGTATATATTTTAATAGATGATGATGAGCAATACCTTCAAGTTGATAGAATGCAGCCATCGTTGAACGCGCTCGTTGCTCCAGACGAGTACGTCTCGGCCACCGCATTCGGCAGCTCTTCGACGTTCCTCTAGGCCTCGTGCTGAGTAGCCCACGCGTTTTAGGAGAGCCACGCCGAAGTGCAAGGACGTTCTGGAAGGTATCGAGGGTTAAATTAGTTTAGTGCTTGCCCACGCTGGCTTATTCATTTATAAAGCATTCACGTCCCAATGAGAATGATAAAATTACAACGGTCGGACTATCAATTGATATGTCAAATAAAAATGATATTCGGGCCATAGCATATTGACTTAGTTTAGCGATCTTACAAATAACGAGATTTATGTCAAAATATCAACTGTCACTATCGTGGATAAAAACACCGGAGTATAAAACGGGGTACCTCAAGGAAGTATTTTGAAACCCCCTTCATTGAATTTTTTTATAAATGAACTACAGACCCTCACGGAACCACATACCTATGAAACCCATCCACCATTTTGAGCTGCGTCCGTAGGTCCCGCTTGGTAAGATGTTCTAACATCCGAGCGTCGACCAGACACTCCATGAACGTCGTTCTGTACTGAGGTAGACCTGGAATTGCAAACCATTTTATTGTCTATGTGGGAGTCATGTTAGAGCGCACACTACTGCGGACTCACTCGCACATAGCAGCGTCTCACTCATATTCCTACATCGCACAGTGTAAATGTTTTTCGAGTTAAGCATATATACAAAGTATAAGTAGGTACACAGCAGGGTGTACTGGCCAGTATATCTTTGCTGTTTCCACATCTACATGTAGTCCAACCGTGATAGCCCAATGGGTAGAACATCGGTTATCGTGTAAACGACTAGTGTTCAAATCCCGGGTCGAGCCTACACTAATTCGTCTTTTCTAAAGACATACGAGTATGTGTGGTTAATTTATGAATGAATGAATGACTGAAAATACATTTATTTCTATTAACTACGACACAAAACGAACATACATTTAAAATTTACAAAATGAGTTGCATACATCATGGTTGTTAACGGTGAGGGAAAACATAGTGAGGAAACCCACATGGCTGAGTTGTACTTAGTCATGTGACAGTGTATTCTCTCACGTGAGTACACTGACCATGCAAAGCGAGGGTACTCTGAACACCAGGTGACAAAGTCACGTAATTTTCAGAAGTATAAGTACCTCTGCCAACCCCTTCGGGGATATTCGGCATGAACGTTTATGTTATGTATTTCTGGTAAAATGTGCCTCTATTAATACTATAAATGTGAAAGTTTCGATGTTTGGATGTTTATATGTTTGTGGCGAAAAGGCGCTTCAAGTACTCAATGTATATGAATGAAATTTGGCAGAATGCTAGGTAATGACCCAAGTTAACAAATCGGATACTTTTTATCCAGGAATTTGACCAATAAAATATTAAGTAAGTAAATTTTTTATTTGGTATTAAAAACAAAAATATAAACAGTAATTAACAGTTAAAAACAACCTGTAATACTACCAAAAAGTTGGCTCAGCATAAAATGTGCCCAGCGCAAGTCTCGCGAACACAAACACTGAGTACGCTGGTTTTCAGCAAACACCTCTAACTTTAATCTACTAAATACTAAAAATATATTCACGCCTTATTCAACTAAGAGTACCGGAAAAAAACGCCTAAAGTTTTGTCATAAGCAAATTTGACAGTACGAAGTCTGTCGGGTCAGCTAGTATGATATAAAACCTTTTATTAATATAGCATTACTCGACAAATGGGCAAATTGTAATAGAAGTTCCTTCGCAAGTTACAGATTCGCACCTTCATGAAAACAATATCTTCAACATACATATACTCACGCCTATAAATCCCTAAAAAGGCTTCTATGCAATTAAGGTTAAGGTAAGTTAAGGTAAGGTAAGGTAAGGAGCGTAATAACTTTTGTAAATCAAAAGAAAATTTTGGTTTGAATTACATTTGTTACCAAATTATTACATGATTCGATTCGATAGTATGTGTCAAATATATTTTGGCTGCACTCCACACGCATGAATGTACCAACATTCTTCTAAAACTGCTCTTATTTTTTCAATTTATTTCCATGCATTAAAAAAAACAACACAACAAGTCGAAAAATCCAAAATCTTACCTAACGAGGGTAACCAATAGTTCCCGAGCCACTCATGGTTCATATCACCGAAGGCTAACGCGGCGCAGGCGGTTCCTCGCGGCGCTGAGGGTGACGTGAGGGAAACCATTTCTTGGATCGCCAACCGCAGTTTTAGGCGATGAAGGGGATTGCTTATACCTGTTGGGTAAGGGTTAATGTTAAGAGATTATTTAGTCACGTAATCACAAATTGTTCAGATCAAGTTCTGTGGATCAATAGCTCAAGGATCATTTTAAAGTTTTCTCTCGAATAAACTTTTATTGGTTTTCGATAACCGTTAGCAACACATTTGTTGCTTTTACTCGTATTCAAAGCTCCATTCTCTAATTAAATACCCTTTTTTATTCTATTGTGTTCAAATCATTGCTACTGGAGTCATATAAATGTGTGAAGGGTCGTATTGGGGACGTTCTTATTGATAATTAAATAAAAGAGTGGACTGTATAATTAATGGTTTATTCAGCCTTTACAAAGAGATAAATTTATAACACGTATTGACGGTGCGAAGGTAGGAGCGCAAGGGCCGGTCCGTTCCGTTCGTCCTATGTCGCTCGTAGCGGTGCGGTCTCAAGCCCCCTCCACGCGTCTCCACCCGCGCGTAGAATTGTATTCGCGGACAAATGTGTGCGTTTTGATAGCGACACTAATGTTATTTACAACTTAACCGACGTTTGTAAAATATACTTAATCATGCCTTTAACTAAGGCTTTAAAAGTAACTCGAGGATATGAAACACACTGTTATATTGGTAATTACACCGTCAAGCATAAAATAAAAGTGCTGAGGATTGTTTGCAGTTTAAATAGATTGCTAAGCAGTTTGCATTGACGACAATGCAAACTGCTTACTCGTAATTTATTGATTAGTTAATTATTCAGATTGGATTGGACTTTTGTATGATTAAGAATATTTGTAGTTCAATTTTATTATTTTCAAAAACGGGTTTCTCTGAAAAAAACAGCTTAAAAGCTATTGCTGACCTACCCCGTAACAAAACCACAACAGACTTCCACTTCGTCAGCGAGATCTAAATACCCCCTATTTGTACCTCATTTGTCTGTTACTAGCATTAGCCTCCCGAGAGACACGAACACGGCGCTGTGTGACATAAGTCTCTTAATCGATTCCTGGTAAGAGCTTCCACACAATTTAGCTTAGGTACACACCATTTTATTTTAACTGGTCGATTAAATAGTCCGATGGTATGGGAGTAAATCGTCCTAAACTGAGTCGCTAAGCTTATAGAGTCAGTGGTATGTGAAGGTGAGTTAAAATTTCATAGTCAGGCGGAAAATACTAGGATATAAATCAATAATTGTACTGTCGTATAGAAAGCGCGGTAGGCGGTGTAATTTGGAAAAAGTTTGTCTGTATTATTTATTACAATAACAAAAAGTGCGAGCGGATGTACCAACAATAAGCGTATGAACTATGTCAGTATATGTATGTAGGTGTAGTAGTGTATAGTGTAGCAGTGTGCGTGTCGTACCGATCTCCCGCTGTATCTCCTGGTCGGACAGCGCGCTCATGATGGCGCCGCTCTTGACGTTGGCGCGGCAGGCGGCCACGTACCACGCCGGCATGCCCACCCACAACTCCAGCCAGGCCACCACGGTTGGACCGTTCCATAGAGCGAAGGGTGTTCCAGCGCGCATCGCTTCACCGAGGAGCTCGTGGCGGTAGTCGCGTTCCCTGATGGAAAATTAATCATAAGTGAAAAAAGAGATAGGGGTGACTTGCACAAAGTACATAAGATATTTATTTGTATTGGTTCCGAAAATTACATCTAGACATTATTACATACCATAATCATTCACGCCGAATACCCACGAAGGGGTTGGCAGAGGTACTAATACTTCTGTACCCACGTTTTGCATGGACAGTGTACTCACGTGATAAGGGGCAGGCCTATCGCTGTTTTGTACCAATACACTGTCACATGAGTAAGTACAACTCAGCCATGTGGGTTTCCTCACGATGTTTTCCCTCACCGTTAACCATGATAAATTAACCACCATATGTCTTAAGGAAAGACAAATTTGTAAAGGCCCAACCTGGGATTTGAACACTAGTCATTTGCACGATAACCGGTATTCTAGCCATTGAGCTATCAAGTTGTCATTTTAATTATTATTTATAAAGTTGATTTCGCTTACGTATATAGTCAGATACAAAGTTAGACTTTAATTATAAACAAAATATATATTTCTTATAAGAATACATATTTCATTTCATAATCCTTATCAACATTTCGCTGTTACAATAAAGATATTATTTCAATAAACTTAAAAAAAAACAATTGCTTAAGTAATTGCTGAGTATAACTCCCGCGAGTTAACATGACACCTGGCTCGACAAACAACCCTCCCCCCGCTATCCCGCGCAGCGCCCCGCTCTCGCCAGTAGCGTTAGCATCTCTGGACGTGCGCAAAATGTGTCACTTCAGTGAAAAGAAAGATATATATCAATTGGGGGTACTGAAGTATATCTTTCATTTACTGTCACTGAAGCGAGTTATCTGAACTATTAGTATGTGAAGTATGATATTGATGAATTGATAAGAGTCCATTCAAAAACTACAATAACGATAATAATACATACAATATTTAGAATTTCTTTAAAGCATAAACATAAACGTTCACGCCAAGTATCCCCGAAGGGGTAGGCAGAGGTACTAATACTTCTGAACATCACGTGACTTTGTCACCTGGTGTTCAGAGTACCCACGTTTTGCATGGACAATGTACTCACGTGATAGGGGGCAGGCCTATCGCCGTTTTGTACGAATACACTGCCACATGACTAAGTACAACTCAGCCATGTGGGTTTCCTCACGATGTTTTCCCTCACCGTTAATAACCATGATAAATTAACCACACATATGTCTTTAGAAAAGACAAATTGGTGTAGGCCCGTACCAGGATTTGAACACTAGTCGTTTGCACGAAAACCGAGTGCTCTACCCACTGGGCTATCACGGTTTCTTTCTTTCTTTCTTTCTTAATTTCTTTAAAATTGATATTTATTAATAAGTAGCCTTGTCTATCAACCGAAATGAATAAAAAAAGCTATTAAGTTCTAAAATAAAATATGCTATTCATTATTCAGTTCTGTTTTTTCAATTTGTTTAGTGGTAGTCATAACTAAGTTGGGTTATTGGTAGCTTCATACTGTGTATATAAATTGCATAACATAATAAATAACTCGAATGTAAATCCGAACACACATAAATAACTGTAAGATATTTTAAATTTTCAAACAAAACATGAGCAACAAATTGTATATGCATTAATATCTCAAGCTGAACTATGACATATTTACACAAAAATATGATGCATGATTGCGTGCCTGTTTAAGCACTGGGAGGTCTGAGCTGTTGCCGCGCTTCCGTTCATACTTTTCATACTTCACTCACTGTCATACTTCGCAGTTCATTTCATTCAATGCTTCATTGAAGCGCTTCTGTTTCGTGAACTAAATGAACTAAAGACACATTCGAACGTGAAGTGAACTAAAGATATATTAGTTCAGTTTAGTCACAAACTATATAGAGATTACTACGTAGTTTAGTAAGTAAGTAAGTAAGTAAAAGGTTTATTTGGTATTAAAAACAAAAATTATAAACAGTAATTAACAGTTAAATAAATGATACCAAAAAGGGTCTTGGCTCAGCATAAAATGTACCCAGCGCAAGTCTCGCATCATCGTCATCTGATATAAAAATAAATTTGCAACTCAATAAAAAAATAATTGTTCCCCATTTAAAAAAGGTCAGCTGACTTTTATGCACTCAGTACTTTTAACAAACGTCAATCGAGCCAGGTGTCATGTTAACTCGCGGGAGTTATATTTATAGCATCTGAATTTTGATACTTGGATGATTTCATAGCAGCCTTTAGAATAATACAAACATATTCAAAAGTATGATATGAATGACTTAACTCTTTTTTTTTAAGAAGACCACTTTCTTACATGGTCGTGTTTTAAATATTTATAAGAAAGTGTAAATTTGCTGTGTAGTGTCGGCTTAGAATAGCACTATTCCATTTCTTCTGGTGGGTGTACGTAAGAGGCAACTAACGGTATTGAGGCTTTTAAGGGATTTTTGGGCGATGCGTTTGGAGACCCATCACCAGTAACCTTTATTTTACCATCTTTTCCCCACTCAACTTTCAAAACGTGGCTGAGGAGTTTCGAATTCCTTAGCTCTGGGTACCCCTTCTCAGGATTTATAGTAGATCGTATAGTATGTATGTATGTAAATAAACCAACTCACTTCGCTCGTCAGCCAACGCGGCGTGTCCTAACGAAGACGCTGATGACATTTTTCTGTTTTTTTTGCTGAACCTATGGTTCCGGGGAGCTAAATGTTGATCGATATAGAAAATGTATTGATATAAGTATCACTTAAGGGAAGAAGAATCCCCTAGCATATTCTGGTTGCAAGTTATCCTGCTAGTCAGCTAACAAAATGCTGAAGACATCGATCTGGTTGCACTTGAAGAACTTGTTTTTGGGAAGCTATATGAAGATAATGGGTATTGGAAACGGACTTACATGAAAACCACTTTACTTTTCTTCCCTTGCGCTCACTGACCTTGTTGTTCCAGGTACCTAAGTAATAGTTATTGAAAATGTATTTATATAAAAACCAACTCACTTTTTCTTCCCCCTCGCATATTCTGGTTGCGAGTGATCCTGCTCGTCAGCCAACGCTGCGAGTCCTAGCGAAGACGCTGATGACATCGATCTGGTTGCACTAGCTGAACTCGTTGTGCCGGGGAGCTGAATTTAATTGAAAATATAAAGTAAGGAAACGAGGACACCTTATTTTGGTGATTCAGCAATTAAAAATAGTTAATATAGAATAATTGAATCTACACAAAATTTAATGGTAACCAAAAGAGGTTTAATACAACAACCTTAAGCACTTTCCTTCTTAAGGGTTTTTGTTGGGATTTATATTAGACTGAATATTGTGAGCCCCTAAAATACCCTAAATATAGGTAAGCACCTTCAGAAAACCCTCAATCTTTATAGGTGAGCGTAGTAAAACCTTCCAATTTATAGGGTTACCCGTATAAATAGGAAAGCCAACTAAGAGGTTAAGTCTTTTGAATTGAGTTTCCATTACGTAAGGTTTCTTTTTCAATGGTTACGACACAGTGACATAACAATTTATATACGACAGATATATTTATAATAACAAAAAACATAATTGTGCCGTGTAGTGCTGGCTTAGAATGTCGCTACCCCTTTCTTCCCACGGGTGTCGTAAGAAGCGACTAAGGGTATCGGGGCTTTATATTGGATTTTTGGGCGATGCGGTTGGAGACCCATCACTAAAAACCTTTATTTTTACCATATTTTCCCCACTCAACTTCCAAAAGTGGCTGAGGAATTTCTAATTCCTTAGCTCTGGCTACCCCTTCTAGGGAAATATAGCCGTGAGTATATGTATGTATGTATGTAAAAAACATAATCCGCTAACAAACCTGCATCCCCGCCTTATCCTTCTTGCTAAAGAATCTTCCTAGTGAACTCTTGATACCCCGTTTTTTCTGTTGGTGCAACGAGGCCATGACGGCGCCCCTCCCCGCGCCCCCCTCCCCCGCGCCCCACGCCGTGCCCAGCGATTCTTGCGATGAACTGTATATTATATTTAAATGTTATTCACTTAATTTAAATGTTTTTGCTCATGTGGGGATTGTTACTGTGGAGGAAAAGGGAAGATCTTCCGCCAGGCGGTGGTATGCCTGGGGACCGCGGTCCAACTGTATTAAGTTGAAACTTGTATATATAGTAAATGTTTTAGAAACTTCGATTGCGCGATGTACGATTTGTATGGCGAGTCTTGATGACGCGTGTGACGTGTTGCTGTGGAATGTGATTCTTCTTGCACTGTCAGCGTTTCTATGTAGTGCGCGTCATTGTGTACTGATAGCGCGTCGCTACATTACTAATAAATAAAGAATAAATAGTGTAAAAGAAACTTAGGATATAAGAATTTCGCACTGGCAGCACATGGTAGCTCAATTGGCAGAGCGACGGGGGCGTATACCCGAGGTCGCGGGTTCGATTCCCGCCTGTGTCGCAAAAATTTTTCTTTCGTTTGTTTATTCTTTATTTATTAGTAATGTTATTCACTATTAATTAGCTGAGTATATTTTTATGCTGAAACTCTAGCCACCTCTTCTAGGGAGGAAAACATCGTGAGGAAACCCACATCGCTAAATTGAACTTAGTTATGTGACAGTACAACACGGCGATACTGATAGAACAAAACGTGGGTATTTTGCACACCTAATGACTATATCACGAGATGTTCGCAAGTACACCTTTGCCATCCTTCGGGGATATATGGCGTAAACGTTTGAATCTTGACAACTTTATACTCCAGTAGTTACAATCCAGCGTATCAATCTAATTCTAGCTATATAAATTTAAAAGCTATCGGAAAGTTACTTCATGATATTGGCTTTGTCTAGCTGCCTTATAATCATTATGCGATTAAAGTGCAAAAAGCTAAGAATAGCAATGAAAAATTGTTACAAATTATGTGTTGAGTAACTGATTGATAATTTAGCCAGATTTATGAGGTCGCAGTTACAAATGAGCAATATTTATTGGGATTTAAATTAAGAGATAGCACAAAATTTTCCATATTCTGCGTGTAAAAGTAAAAGTGACTAAATGAAGAAATAGGATAAAAGTGCGAACTAAAAATGGAATTACCAAGGTTTAGCCAATATTAGGATACTACTTCAAATAGATGAAAGGGTCACACTTAAAAATAAACATACCAGTTTAATCCATTCAAAAAGTAGATAAAGAAATAAACAAAACAGGTAATTCCATTTTTACTGCGTTTATAACAAAAACATAATTCAAGTTCGTCATATATAACTTGCTGATTTCACTAAACCAGGATGATGGAATAAATAATAATTATTTACATATTTATACAAATTAGATTTCACACACAATTTATGAGGCATATAATTAAATTGAGTATCGGTACAGTCACACCATATGCTATTTGCAACCATATTGCTTTCACTTAAAGACGATAATCGCATATTGGTAATCTTTAGTCGATTCACTATGATCGAATTTGATTTTTGGAGTATTGTCTTATTCTTTTTAGGGTTTGATTTCGCTTGATTATTAGATTTGGTTCGAAATTTCGTAGTTTTTATGTATTTTAGATTAGATTGAGTCTTCCACCTGTGTATTGGCATCCTCGCGAAGCTTCCTGACATCATTGAAGTCCTGGCAGCGTGGAAATGGATAAATTTAATGTGAAAAAGAAAAAATAATAAATATAAACATTAAAATTTCAATCATTCGGGCATATAAATATATTTTCATTATCTGAACACCCTACTCACGACGATTACAGTTTTAAAGAGATTATGAGACGATGCGGTTGAAGACCCATATGTATGAACAATGAAGAGCAACGAGTGGTATACTAACGAGTCATACGGCGGCTGGTAGTGCACTAGTCGGTCTCGTTCCGCGTGTATCGCTCGCGCCGCTCGTTCCAGTCGCAACGACCGCGCCGTGAGAGGAGACTGCGCGCTGTCCAGACCTGTACTACCCGGGCCTGGGTCTTCGCATAGTTGGAGCTGGAAAATACGGTAGTGTTTGTATGTCTGTTAGATAATTGAATAAACAAAGCATGAAATTATTGTAATGTGCTACTAGACCCATGTTAAAGCACTTTGATCCAAGTGCTTTAACGGGCTCAAAACATAAACAATCCAGAGTCGCGTCAGTCACGTCAATCACTTGCACAGTAGAGACAATTAACTGTCACTATTTTTACATAAAAAGGGAGGCTAACATACTGAAAACCCCTTATTCCATCACCTTGCACAACTTGCACAACTTTTCACAATTGAAGAATCCCAAGAAGACACGGAGAAGACGCGAAGTCATTTAGACTGTTCAATTAAATACTAAGCTAATTGTAACAGTTTCACAATAAACAAGTCGCAAAAAGAAGATCCTATTATTTCTACATCATTGGCGCCCGAACAAAAACTACCACAACCGCAGCAGCACGAGAGAAAAGGAGGACTACGCCACGCCACGCCAAGCCGCCGGTGAAGAAGCCAGGTCCAAGGGTTGGACACAGCAGCCATCCCACCTGCCAGCATCTTACCGAGGAGAGTGTCGTGAGCCAATCATTCCTTTCTTTTCCTCACCTTAAAACCCCTCACCACGGGCAAATTAGTCAAGATAATCAATAGATAATCAATTTACATCCATTAATATCTCAGCAATCCCTTTGTATTTTACATCAATCTTATCATAAATCTATTTAATTACCTAGAAAGCACATTACTTCCCATTTATTTCTTAAAAATTTTGAGGTTAGAATAGATTCTCAACGGCATGGTCCACATGATGAAATTAAAGTTGAACTGATTGCACAAGGCAATCACCACTCAGCTATTTCTGAGCCACAGCCGCTGGTTTCTGTGATCCAGTGTATGACATAGGCCTCCCATGTGCTACAGAGTTAGCGCATAACATTTACAAAGATAATTGCAACTTAACCTTACAGCAATTCATCTAACAGGCTCCAACGCCTCACCAAGTGGAATCAGCGCACTCTATTAAGGACATCCAGGTTATGTTTCATACCACATGTCAACTTAAATAGTTTCTTAATCATATCAATATCAGAATTTCAGCCTTGTCTTGCATTAATTACTTAGTTTTCAATATTTTAACTTCACTTTGGCATTTTAGTGTTTTTGTAAAACTAGTGAGCAACATAACTAATTTTACAAAACCACATGCTCTTCACTTAGGTTAATCAACCATATATTTTCTACAGCCATCAAGTGCACATGTGAATCATTGACTCACTTTGCTTATATACATTCACTCAATTAAGTAAAGGCAGCAGTTAAGGTACTCATACCTCACATGTGCTGGCAACTCTAGCAGCATATCAATCAACTCTTCACTTAATTCAATTAATTTCAATATACAAACTTAATATTGGTTAGTTTCATGCCAGTTTCCGCTCTACCAAACGATTCAGGGATATATACTTACTACTGTTTCAAACAATTTCAGTGAACGTGAACTTCACCGAGGAACGCAGGCCTGCATCATTCAGCTGCTGCCTGTTGTCTCCAGCGGCGTCACCTTCACAAGGAGCGTAAACCGGTTTACAATTTACTTTAATTTTACATTCTTGCCACACCCTCGATACACAACAGTGTTACAGGCGTTGGGGACACCTCTCTTAACCTGAGACCACATCAGTGCTCAGCGTTAATTCGTGCCCGCACTGGCACATACTCACATCTTCACACCTTTTTGGTGTTGCCTTCCATAGCAAAAAGGCATTCTAATGAAGCCATTGATGTTTCAAATATCACTCTTCCCTCAGCTATCACATTAGCTGATCCTCAATTCAATCAACCACTAAAGGTTGACATTATGATTGGAGGCGATCTATTCTGGGATCTACTTGGCTCCGAAAGGCTCACCTTAGGTCCAGGCCTACCCATGCTGCATCATTCACAGCTAGGCTGGATTATAGCTGGCAAGATTTCCCATTCATTACCACAAAATTCACAAACTTGTAATTTTGTTAGTAGCAGTTCTTCTACCAAGTTAACTAGAACTCATAGACTAAAAACTAGACGTTTCTGTCCTCTCAGCCCACTCAAGGCAGCAGATTACCGTCTTGGTGATACTTACACCTTACCAAAACCAATTGGTTATTAATAACCTAAGTTGAATGAATTCATACACAACAAACATTCAACAATTGTTTATGGTTTACTTTTAATTTACATTTATATACAAATATTTTACTTTATACAATACTTATACACTTTACATCATCCTACACATGGATCAATCATTATTTGCTATTTTATTATGTCTTTCCTTCTAGATACAGTAAGCAGCTGACTACCTAAAGGTCATTGACATCGAGGTAGTTGACCTTACAAGTTCATCGACTTTGAACTTTAGCATATATATTTTTTTTTGGATTCATTTATCAGATGTATTTGAATCAGTGCGATGATCAATCACCATGATTATCATCATCATCAACGGTGGTCATTATCAACGGTGGTCATCATCATAATTTCTTTAGGCTTTTATTTTCGCCAGGGGAAAACCCACGGAAATATTTTGTGACAATGAGCGAAATTTCGTTGCCGCAGCTAAGGAAATAAATTCATTTTTTAACGACAATAAAGACTCATTTGTGCAGTTTGCTAATGTTCAAAATATTAACTTTAGATTTTGCCCGGTTTACGCCCCTAATTTCAACGGAAGCGCGGAAGCTGGCATTAAGCTTGCTAAGTTTCACATTAAACGCATCATGGGTAACACCCACCTCACATTCGAGGAATTATCTTCTCTTTTTGCCCAGGTTGAGGCTATCCTCAACAGTAGACCCATCGCTCCCCTTTCCTCCTCCCCAAATGATTTGGCAGTTCTCACACCACTTTCTCCTCGGCAGGTCACTCACGGCTCTTCCATCACCGAATCTGGCAGACTTACCGACGAAGAGATTGGATCGCTTTCAACTGTTGGAGCAGCTACGGCAAACATTTTGGAGGAGATGGCACAGGGAATATTTATCAGAGCTACAACAGCGAACTCAATGGCGAGTAAGATGTAGAGACTTGCGCATGGGTGATCTTGTCCTAATAAGCGAAGATAACTCTCCACCTCTGTTATGGCGAAGAGGGCGAGTCACTAAACTATATCCAGGAGCAGATGGTGTCCCGAGAGTGGCCGATATCAAGACCATGCAATCGACAGTAAGGCGAGCCATAAATCGCTTGTGCCTACTTGTAGAAGAAGATTGAAGACTCGTCTTCAATGGCCCCCCAGTATGTTAAAGCACTTTGATCCAAGTGCTTTAACGGGCTCAAAACATAAACAATCCAGAGTCGCGTCAGTCACGTCAATCACTTGCACAGTAGAGACAATTAACTGTCACTATTTTTACATAAAAAGGGAGGCTAACATACTGAAAACCCCTTATTCCATCACCTTGCACAACTTGCACAACTTTTCACAATTGAAGAATCCCAAGAAGACACGGAGAAGACGCGAAGTCATTTAGACTGTTCAATTAAATACTAAGCTAATTGTAACAGTTTCACAATAAACAAGTCGCAAAAAGAAGATCCTATTATTTCTACATCAACCCGGTTAACCATAGATCACCCTTTCATAGATTCGGTATTAACAGAATCATATTTGCTATTATTTCTTTGTAGTTGGTAGTAGCATTTACTTTAAGTGCTACTTTAAGTCTATGCAAAATCATATGTAAAGTTTGCACATGGGCTGTCTTTCATGCGCATTTTATTATGAGGTTATTTATGTTCAGTTGCCAACAATATGCGATGATGGGGTCTAATATACAAATAGAATAACTCCATCACACAAACATAAACAAAAAGCGGTGACTACAAACATTACAATGGAATAGAATAATATAACCTCTTAGCTCTATAAAAATTAAACGCACAAAAAAAACACTAGTAAAACAAGGAATATAGAATTAAATATTCAGCTAACACAATATTGCACTAAAACAAGCAAGGGGTGTGAATTTTTTCTTAAATTATTATATTTTTTTATATAGGCTACTAATCAATTCATAACCACACAAATAAATAGTAAAACATGTGAAATCAAATCTGCTAGTACAAACCCAACTATTAATGACACTAAGAGCTGTTGTATAGCCGTTGTTGAAAGCTATTGCTGTCAAACTCTCAAAGTAATTTAACTGCTCGATCGGTTCGTGTAAGTATGTATTCAGAAGACTACAGTTTACAACTCTCGCATCAATCTCGATTGCTTGACTAATATTATTAAAAACGGAAATACAAATTTATAAAATATTCTGGCTCATTTAATGGCTATTATGCAAAATAACATAACATTATTCTATTATTAATATATTACCGCTAAAAACTTATCCATCTAATCCAACAACACACTAAAAATCAAGGAATATGCAACGAAAATTTTCGACTACCAAAACACACTAATAAAAAACAATAAATACGCAAATGTATGTTTTATCTTATTTTTGCTGTGTAGTGTCGGCTTAGAATAGCACTACCCCATTTCTTCCGGTGGGTGTATGTAAGAGGCGACAAACGGTATTGGGGCTTTTAAGGGATTTTTGGGCGATGCGGTTGGAGACCCATTACCAACAACCTTTATTTCACCATCTTTTTCCCACGCAACTTCCAAAAGTGGCTGAGGAATTTTTAATTCCTTAGCTCTGGCTACCTCTTCTAGGGATTTATAGCCGTGAGTATATGTATGTAATAGGTCTTTACCTATGAAATTGCCGTGCTGCAGTACTGGCCATTTCAAATCAAAATAATTTTTGTTTGACTAAGAATTCTAATTTCAAATTAATTTTATTTTAAAAACATAACATAACATAAAACATAACATAAACGTTCACGCCGAATATCCCCGAAGGGGTTGGCAGAGGTACTAATACTTCTGAACATCACGTGACTTTGTCACCTGGTGTTCAGAGTACCCACGTTTTGCATGGACAGTGTACTCACGTGATAGGGGGCAGGCCTATCGCCGTTTTGTACGAATACACTGTCACATGACTAAGTACAACTCAGCCATGTGGGTTTCCTCACGATAAATTAACCACACATATGTCTTTAGAAAAGGCAAATTGGTGTAGGCCCGACCCAGGATTTGAACACTAGTCGTTTGCACGATAACCGAGTGTTCTACCCACTGGGCTATCACGGTTGCTTAACATGGAATTCTTTTTCCAAAAGTAGTCATTTGTTTATTGATTAGTGTTACGTTTTCATCGCATTTCAATCTTTTTCGTCATCATGGATACGTTAAAAATTCGAGTAATTATGGAATATGAGTACCGTCGTGGCAGCAACGCGGCACAAGCGGCACGCAACATCAATGACGTTTACGGAGCTAACACTACAAACCAACGCACCGCCTGTTATTGGTTTGCTCGCTTCCGTTCTGGAAATTTCGACCTGAAAAATGAACCTCGTGGTCGTCCGAAGACTTTGGTCGACAATGACGAATTAAAGGCGATTGTGGAAGCTGATGATACACAATCTACGGCGGAATTAGCAGCAGCTTTTGACGTTAGCGTCAAAACAATATTGGTCCATTTGCGTCAAATTGGCAAGGTAAAAAAGCTTGACAAATGGGTGCCCCACGAACTCAATGATCGCCAGCGCGAAGTACGCGTCGAGACGTGCCTTGCACTGCTCAACAGACACACAAATGAAGGAATTTTGAACCGCATTGTTACCTGCGACGAAAAATGGATTCTGTTTGACAACCGCAAGCGCTCAACAAGTTGGTTGGATCCTGGTTCAGCACCTAACAGTGCCCTAAATGAAAACTTACCCCTAGAAAAGTGATGGTCACTGTTTGGTGGTCTAGCGCCGGTGTGATTCATCACAGCTTCTTACCAAACGGGGTGAGCATTTCTGCAGAAGTGTACTGTGAAGAACTGAACACAATGATGGAGAAGCTGGCACATCTCCAACCAGCATTGGTCAATCGCTCGTCTCCGCTGCTCCTGCACGACAACGCGCGACCTCATACTGCACAGCAGACGGTCTCCAAGTTGCAAAAACTGGGGTTGGAAGCTCTCCATCATCCACTGTACTCACCAGACCTTGCGCCTACAGGCTTCTACTTTTTCCAGAATTTGGATAACTTCTTGGCGGGAAAAAAATTTAATACCCGAGAGGCAGTACAAAATGCCTTTGAAGAATTTGTTGCCTCCCGTCCAGCTGATTTCTTCAAGAAGGGCATCAATAAACTGCCACTGCGTTGGCAAAGATGCATTGATTGCATGGGTGATTACTTCGATTAATACAATTAAAAAATACAAGAAAAAAAATCGTTTAAATTTTTTCATACAAAACGGCAATTTCGTAGGTAAAGACCTAATATATTTTATCGTATCGAAAAAAACGGCTACCAAAACACTAATGAAACATATAACGTGAAATACTAACAAACAACGCTGTACAATAAACACGCAAGCAAACATCGCTACAAAACAAAGACTACAGAGCTAGCAGACAAACACATCGCAGCTAGTAGTGGTGTACCTGCGCGGGCGGCAGCGCGTCCGGGTGGTGCGCGGCGCGGTAGTGCGCGTGCGCGGGGGACATGGCGGCCGGCGCCTGACACACACATACATACGTTACTACTCTTACATATGCTCGTAGAGATACTACACTCGCAGACACTTTTCATTGGGACACACGTCAAATAATAACATGAAGATATGACGTCATTAAACACACGTTACTTTGTTATTGGCCATAAAAAGTGGAGGGTCAATGACCTCTCACATATTAATTAACACGGAGATATGACTTCTATTTAATAACGAATTCTATTTTAAATTTTCCTATCATACACATATAAAATTGTATATACCTGAATATCTAAAATACTGAGTAACTGAAATACCTCCATAAGTGACATTTTTTAAACCTCTTGTTATCCGAACCAACATTGATAGCATGAGATGTCTGTGAGTAACTAGGAAGTTCAAACTGTATACTGGCAGGATTTTGAATAACTATTAGTCCC
This sequence comes from Bedellia somnulentella, assembly GCA_963576735.1. Taxonomy (NCBI): domain Eukaryota; kingdom Metazoa; phylum Arthropoda; class Insecta; order Lepidoptera; family Bedelliidae; genus Bedellia; species Bedellia somnulentella. The sequence continues at coordinate 17,063,235 of OY755180.1, read as the reverse complement.
TTATTTCTCATGTGTCATACTCTCTATCCCACGCCACATACTACAAGGGCAGGTTTTATTAAATAGGATAATAGATAAAAAAACTTACCGTATGGTATTTCTGATGCGGCGCTAAATGGGGTCTGCTAGGGGAAGCGGCTAATGGAGGGGAATCTCCTCTTCGAGATAATAGGTTCATATGTTCGTAACTACCGACCTGGAAAACAGAATAGCAATTAAGTTAAACTGACTGAAAGAACCTAGAATTGGTGCATATTTTTTATATTTTTTTCTTTTATCCGAACTTAATAATTTGCCTGTGGGCAGCTTTAAAAGCATCCCTGCAAAAAACGCTCAGGATAACACTTACTTCATACTCCGATTTTTCTAACCTCGTTTTAGTGGTTTGTTTTACCGCCTGTATGTTACACTTTTCTATTAGTTATTGTTTGACATTATACACGGCAAATAGTACAAGTGATCTATTTGAACCTCAAAAAAACATGTCAACCTTAAAAACCTCTTGAATATTTTTATCTCATAGAATTATTATTATTTCCTTTCAAACCTACAAACATGCCAAAAACCTATTTGTAGCTCGAAAAACGCTTACCCTAGACTTAATTTCCTCAACCCTCGCTTCAGTAGTCTGTTTTTTCTCTGTAGGAGTCACTTGTATGGAGAATTTTTATTGCATTTATCTTTGAATATGCCAAAGAAAACCATTTAAACACTCCTTTCGGTATAAATGCTTACCCTAGACTCAAGTTCCTCTGCTCTTGCTTCTGTTTCTCTTTCTGTGTGCGGCGTACCGTATTTTTATCGCATCAAGATGTTTTTTGCCTATAAATATGTCAAAATCTATTTGCACCTCTAAAAACACTGTTTGTCAAAAATGCTTACCCTAGACTCAAGTTCCTCTGCCCTTGCCTCAGTAGTCTGTTTCTCTTCCTGTATAAGTCGTATTTCGGTGTTAATTGCGTCCAATTGTTCTTGCAACATGAGTGCTAAGGCCGCTGCGTCTGTGTGACCGCCTTCTGCACCCTCTGATTCTGAGTTCTGTAATTAGACACGTTTTAATTAATGTCAAGAGCTTTTTTGTTATACTATAAAATTTGCAGTTTAAAATCTATATAGGTCCAAAATTAAATTTCCATTTCCGATAAAGAAATATTTATCAAAATCCTGTGTATGTTTACTCTGAACACCAGGTGAAAAACTCACGTGATGTTCAGAAGTATTAGTACCTCTGCCAACCCCTTCGGGGATATTCGGCGTAACGTTTATGTTATGTTTATCAAAATCGGACTACTTTGTAAAAAGAAATGCGTGGTGAAGAAATTTTCAATGTATCGCATATTTTTCTTTCGAAATCAACTACCCTGCCAACAGTAATGCATGATCATACAAAACATATATGCGTCGAAATAATAACCTCCCCCGTTTTTAGTCGGTAAAAAATTTACAATATGCTATTATTAGGCCTAGTTTATTTTTTATAAGCCACTCCGGACAATGGATCAAGACAAAATATATTAAAAGAAGATATAACTCCATCTGTTTGATTGAGTTAGAGTGTAACATACATACATATACTCACGAACATAAATCCCAAAGAGGGGTACCTCTTTACAGCTAGATACTCCTCAGCCACATTTGGAAGTTGTTAGAGGACAAGATGGTTGAAATAAAATATCGTTGGTGATGGGTCTCTAACAGCATCGCCCAAAAACCATTAAAAAGACCCATACCCTTAGTCCGTTTTAAGGGAGTTTTGGGCGATGCGGTTGGAGACCCATCACCAACAACCTTTATTCTAGTATCTTTTCCCCACTCAACTTCCAAAAGTGGCTGAGGAATTTGTAATTCCTTAGCTCTGGCTACCCCTTCTAGGGATTTATAGCCGTGAGTATATGTACCCTTAGTCGCCTTTTACGACACCCGTGGGAAGGAAGGGTTAGTGACATTCTAAGCCGGCACTACACGGCATAGTTAGAGTGTAAAAGTCCTAATAAATAATTTGCTATTTGTTTACCGAATTCCTTCCTTTTTGTAATGCATTTGGAAACCCATCACCAATGATAATTCGATTAACAACATTTCCTCTTCTCAAATCCAATGTGACTGAAGGAAAATTGCTGTTTTCTTTATATATAAATAATAATAATAAATTATTTAGTTTTCAAAAGCACATAATATTCTTCTTAAGGGCCTCCCCGCATTTTGCAGCTATTGCGCTCACTCTTACGTCAAATTTACTGAGAGTGACAGGGACGGAAAAAACGCGCGCGCAGGATAAATGTAGTTTATTTAGTTTTATTGAATAACTATAATGTTTAAATGAAAAGTTAAACATCAAAGTTACAGATCTTAAAGCTACGCGTATATAGACACATAATGAGTTCACATGTATGTTATGCCAGTGGAGCCTATACGGTTTTTATGAAAACAAAGCATGTTCCAATTCAATTTTTTTCATCATATTTTTTAACAAATTAATAAAATGTTAAACATCAAATTTTAACACCATGAACTAATCACCAACATATATTTTATTCATGTCATATCAATATCATCAAATCAGACTTTATAGAATTTCCAAACAATCAATATCAACCTATTTTTCCGGGGACGCCCTTAACCTAGTTAGTTATTTAAAGTACAAAGTATATCATTTTCATGTTCCTGAGCTAGGTAATTTACCTGTATTTCAGGCAATAATAACCCCATGCAATAATATGCGTACACTACACAACATGTCTATATATATAAATTACGATATTAACTTGTTTCAAATGACATTTATTTATCTCATTTTCCCCTTTAAATAATCATAATATTACCTCAGCATCACTGGATACGTCGTATCCTTGTTGCACATTCGCCATCACGTGAGCTTGCTGTAATTTCTCCCACGAACCGTCCAGCTGATAATAAACAATTACATTATTTATTGGAACTTTTAAGTGATTGTTGGGTGATGCAGTTGGAGGCTCATAACTACATTTATTTTACAATCTTACAAACATACATACATATACTCACGGCTATAAATACCTAAAAGGGGTTGCCAGAGCTAAGGAATTAAAAATTCCCCTGGAACATATTCTGCGGCGGCGCGGTCGGTGATAGAGATCTGGCCATTGCGTCCGTTTGTTGAATGTTGAACGCGATCTCTTTTTGTACTATTTTATTACTAAGCCTTTTACCATTTTGTGCTTATTGTAAATAATTGGTTGACTCTTCTTTGTATGTATCCTTACTAATATTATAAATCGGAAAGTGAGTTTGTTTGTTTGTTTGTTCCGCTTGCACGCCGTAACTACTGAACCGATTGCTTTGAAATTTTGCAGACGTATAGTAAGAAGTCCGTATTGAATAACAGGCACATAATTCGGGAAAAAAAAATATTCCTGAGGGAAATCGTGGGAATGAGTTGATTGAAGTTTTCTTATAGTCGTGCTTTATACCGCAGTCCCGAAGTCCACGTGGGCAAAACCGTGGGTGGAAAGCTAGTGCATAATATAGATTAATAATAAGCTGATAATAACTGATAATACCTTTCCCTGAAACATATTCTGCGGCGGCGCGGTCGGTGATAGAGATCTAGTCAGCGCGTCCGTTTGTTGGATGTTGAACGCGATCTCTTGTTGCAGCATTTGGCGTTTCATCTGAAAAGAGGAGTTGGATACTGAGATTTATTAATTAAGCAAACGTATATTTAAAAACGTTGCTACAAAGGCGGAAGAAGAATGACGAATGTGAAGGAAACAAGAGAGATTTGTTAAAATTGTGCAAAGTGGGTATTCGCAGTCTTTGCCTATCCCAACGAAAGTAAAGGGCTCGAGAATAGGTAGGTAGGTGTAATTATAGCTGACTCGTGCAACTTGGATGCGACACATATTGGTTTGATAATGCAATACGGTTAAAGGTGGGGCTTAAAGTAACTGAATTCAACAATATCTATAACTAAGAAAATAATAAATTAGGACCTTTTCCGCGCCTTCCTTTCGCGGCGTCAAATAGTTATCACGACAAATAAAAATTATACATTTTTACACATAAAATGTTATTCGAAACCATTTGATTCATTGATTGTAACTTCGTTATAAGTAACACATTTTAAAATAGAATAAACTACTATTGCCAATATACCTGTATTTAAAAACTGTATTAGCCATTGCATGTCTGGACACTGTATTTACATGACAGGGAGCAGGTAGTTTTGTAGGAATACACTGTCACTTTATTATGTATAACTACATCATGTATGTTTTCCTTCCTAACTCTTCTTTCTAAGTTACAACTATTTTAAGCTCAAAGACATATGTCTTGGTCTCAAAAATTTGTTATATTGTTTGTATTTTTTAGTTTTAATTTCTTATGGTTAATATTCAAAAGTTCACGCCATTACATACTTGGAGTGTTAAATTATTTTTTCATTTAATTCGCAAAAAAATCCCTTATTTAATAAATCAACAACAAACCTGTTCAGTCTCCATCCTCCATTTAGCCAGCTCTTTGAGAATATCTTGTTTCTCCATCTGCAATTCTTCCGCGTACTTCCTCGTCTTCTCCAACTCTTGAGTGAGGGCGTTCTTTTCGTCTAGCGAGTGCATTCGCTCTTTTAGGTGTACTTGTAACCTGGCAAAAGATCGAATCAATGAATAAACTATACATGGTAATCTGACAACTCACAGAAGGAATGAAAGAGTAACTGACGATAAAAGATTGAATGTACGCTACCTGACATATTCTTTCTTAACTACTTTTACTAAGATATGATTTAAAAATATTCGAATTATGAACTATCGCTATCTGCCAAACTTACAGTTTACACGTGGACGAATGAATGAGAAAGCCATACCCGTTAAACTGACAGCGCACAGAATAAACAAGAATGAATGACAGATACATGAAATAAATATATGAAATAAAAATACTCTAATCATGAGATAAGACTACATCAGTAAATCGACTGGTACTAGTTCCTTCTGAACTAGTTTGGTGTATTGGTGGCTAGCGTATATTTTAAACACTAAACAAATGATGAATAAGCGATAGCGGACAATCTGTATAAATGACTATAGTATACCTGTTAAACTGACAGCTCACAGTTAAACAAATTATTATTTTTAAAATATTTAAAAAACGAACGAAAAAATGTTTAATGAAATAATTAATATCCGACAAATGAATGAATGAATGAATGAATTTTACCTATTATTCAACTTAGTTTATCAACAGTAACAGACAGCCTATTGTTGTGCTCTTCATTTTTCTAAACCACTTTGTTATATCACTTCCTCACTCCTCACAGCCCATATACGTCCTCACCAAGGGGCTCGAGCCTACCCATTATAGGGCGATTTGGCCATAGTCCAACACGCTGGCCAATTGCGGGTTGGCAGACTAATGACTACTACCGTTTTGTTATTTTTTACCCACTTTTCAAATCTAAATGTAGATCATATTTTATTTCCTATTTATGGGTTATGTCTATATACTAAGTTAAGTTTAAGTCTAAGTTTAGTTAGTTTTAACTGCTAAGTTTTTCTTCTTTGTAAGTATTGTCGGAATTTTCTGCGGATATCTGTCACTGGCCTTATGTTTGTACTTTGTTAACCATTATGTTATTTTAAGTTATATGCTGTTGATGTCCCAAATAAAATAAATAAATAAATACCGTAATAGTAGCCGGGACCGAAGGCTTAACGTGCCCTCCGAAGCACGGAATCATCTTAATTTTCGGATAATCAGGTGATTCAGGCCTGCAATATCCTTCCATGTAAGGTTATCACCCCCTGGGAATCGAACCCGAGCTTGAAACCAAGCGCTTAACCGCGAGACCACGGAGGCAGTTCAGGACCTCAATATCGCTTACTAACGTTTATTTTCACAAATAAACGAATCTTGTCAATCTGGGAGCTCAAAGAACGAATGAATGACAATTGTTAAAGATCGTTATCTGTAATTCGACGATTATGTTCCTCATTAATCCGAAGTCGTTGGTTGAGTCTCATCAGTTCAGCATTCTTCTCAACGTTTGCTTTTAACTACTCGTTATATTGCTTTCAAACGTTTATTTTAATGCATAAACTAATGATGAATTAAGAATACCTTCAATTTAGCTCACAGACCAAATGAACGAATGAATGACCTAGAAATGAAAGAAAGATGTATGAATGATATTGAATATAAAAATGAAAGAAATATTACCTGTCATTCGACTCAGCAAGCAATTTATCAACCGTAGCAGATAGCCTAGTATTATGCTCCTCATTCATCCGAAGTCGTTGGTTGAGTCTCATCAATTCAGCATTCTTCTCCTCAACGTTCGCTTCTAATCTCTGGATTCTTTCTTCAGCAGAGCCGTGGCGCTCCTGGGCCTTATGGACAAATATACCAGATTTGTATTTATTTTAATTTAGTAAGTTTATATGGGTATAGCATTCAGATCAAGTTGGATTTTAGATCATTAGAATAATGAGTCGTGACTAGGGAAGTAATTCGACTTATATATTCATAAACATGATTGGTCTTAGCAGGGATCGAACCCGCGACATCAATCCAGAAGTGAGTCTCTTCACTATTGGTCCGCAGACTTTGCGTTGTTTTTATAGTTAGACTTCTCACCACCTCATACAAAACACCAATTTGCATTGCCTTGATTTCAGACTGCACTTTTTTATATACATACATATACTCACGGCTATAAATCCCTAAAAGGGGTAGCGAGAGCTGAGAAATTAGAAATTCCACAGCCACATTTGGAAGTTGAGTGGGGAAAAGATGGTAGAATAAAGGTTGTTGGTGATGGGTCTCCAACCGCATCGCCCAAAGATCCCTTAAAAAGCCCCAAGTCCGTTAGTCGCCTCTTACGTAAACCCACCGGAAGAGTGGGGTAGTGCTATTCTAAGCCGACACTACACAGCAGAGACTTTTTTATATCTTTTATTATATATTGTTTTGCATTACTAAATCAAAGGATTATTAAATATTTTGCTACGAGTTTAATTTATGATACTTTGCTTGCGCTGATTAGGTAGGACTCATAATATAATTATAATTTTACACTGTGGCTTTCTCATTGTCTCTCTGTGGTATATCATAAAAATCAATCGTTTTCCTTATATTAGAATTTTAAATCTGCCTAAAGATTTTTAAATAAACTGTTCATTAAACAAAACTTATATATTTTATGATCTATCAATCGGGAAGCTATGGTATAAGTTCCTCTGTGGTCACACGAAGTCACTTACTACCAGGTATGTTATAAAATCTCCCTGAGATAACCCATGTCATAAAAAATAAATTATTAATATTAATAACACCCGAGCTAGTCTCTGTGTCAAAGCAGACATATGAATAGAAGCAGCTAAATCTAAGAATCATTCCATCTATTATAAAAAGAAGTTAATGAAAGTATTAATGGAATATTTTTTCTATATCATATTATTTATTAAAATATATCATATTTTAATTCAAATATAATTCTCTATTGAAGAATATAGACTAGACTAACTATATCGGCTAAGATTGCCTAACAAAAATTTGGAGCCTAAGACTCTAATAGAAAAAAGTTGAAACAAATTAAATAGATAAAACAGTCTAACACGAAACCACACGTAAATGTGTAATCAAAGTTTCCAAATACATTTTCAACCTGGTTCAGCGCTTCCATCCTCGCTTTGAGCTGCTCCTCCATTTCCGGTAGAGAAGACATCTGAGCCAACTTCTGCGAAGACAACTCTAGCTTCTCTTCTATCGCCGCTATCTTCTCTTCTTGGAGCTGCGAGGATGATATTTACAATGGGTTAATGTTTATCATGGATGACGGTTGAAATCGTTTTTAGTTGAACAACGTGTATGTAGTGGATTGATTGGATTGATGAAATAAAGTATTTTTCTGTGATCTGTAATTATTAAGTGTCATGAGTTTTATGGAAATACCCTCAAACCAAAAAAATACTTTTTATATTTTTTTTTGTTAGATATAGAAAATGGCTATTATAGTAAGGTGTATAACGTTACTTTATTAGAAAGAAAAATAATTATACTTTAAAATAAGTAATTTAAGACAAATTTAGACCTTAATATGTTACAATTACAAAAACTATTATTTACATTTAAAGGCAATGAAACAGTGAATAATTTTTCACCATACGTGTCTATGTGAATATTGACAAATGGCCAAGTCACGTATTTTTAATAAGGTGTTGAGTTTGTGAAGATAGGCTTGTAGATTAAGGGTGTGTAGGATAAGAATTTTGGCTCTTCATGAGATCTAACAATTTTTTGTCAGTGCGAGTGTATGGTCTCGTCTTGGAAACATTTCACATGCAAATGATTTTCGTGGTATCACACTTTTGGTGAGTTTTGAAACTTTCAACGAATATGTCATCTTATTTCAAGACTTACAGTTTTAGCCGATTTTTGTTTTAAGTTAGACTAGTTAGGAAATATTTAAGATATGATTTTACAGAATTGACTGGTTAGTGATTTCGCCCTTTATTTTGGGTAGTACTATTATATGATTGATTCGACGATAAGAAAGCAATCACTCTGAAAAACCTTATAGCAATGTACTGAAAATGATTATGTCAAAGATGTATTGCTTAAATAATATCATGCTGTTATAAGTATCAATTTAATTTATAATACTAAGGGCATGTATGAAAATAGTAATTAAATGAAAACAAGGTTAGATTGTTGCTAAGCCAGAAAAGTATCAAATGGAGTTCTATAGTCACTGTCTACCCCTAATAGCATGGCTATATGCATGTTTATATGTGTAAATATGTTAAATAAATTGTTCTTACCTTAAGCTGCGCTTGCTTATGTTGTAGTTCCTGTTCTAATTTTTCATTGAGATCGTGTAGTGAAGTCGATTCTCGCTGGGCGTTCAGGTATCTCTTTTCTAAGGTGGCTATGCGTTCCTCCTGAAGGATAAATTATTTAATTTAGAATAAATCATCACTTTGTTACTTCAGAATTCTTTTAAAATCTTGGACTTAGCTTAAAAAAACCAGACATGAAACACATAATGCGGTTTCTATCTTGAACAAGTTCTTGAATTTAACCATAAGGGAGGATTAATTAAGGCAAAAGACACCTGAAGATATCCCCACGACAAAAAGTAAGAAAAAAACAACATAACATAGGAACCGAATCCCAACAAATCTGAATGGCTGATTTAAACCTGAGGATTATGTGCCATAACATTAGACTCGTCATAAAACCAGGTAGGAAATAGTATTTAAAACAGTCGGAAACTTGCCTTCCTAATATTTTTGCGTGGAGTAATGTATACAATGTGTGTGATTGATAAGTCTTGCCTAGCCTCAGCATAGGTAAATGACGCAATTATGTTGGTTTTTAAATATAACATAATACTCTTAGATCTCTGGCGGAATCATTATTTAGCAATATCACAAATCCCACTTTATTATTTTATACATATTTTACTCTGGTGCATTTCACAACCTGATCCTCTTTCTGCGCAACATTCTTTCTCAAGTCTCTCTGCAACTTGAACACTCGTTTTGGTAATGTGCCGGAAGAGATTTGTAAGGATCGTTTTAGGATGCGATTTCATAAAAAGAAGTGTTGTTCAGGAACTAATAGAATAGCTTCAGTAACCTTACATACGCTTTTATTGTTTCTTATAAAGCTGCTCGGACATCTCTCAAGTCTCTCTGCAACTTAATACACTCGCCTTGTTTCTTCAGCACCTCTTTTTTACCTTTGGACAGTTTGTCTTCAAGATCGCTCACTTTGAGAAAAAATTAAGCAGCGGGATTCCGAAGTTAAGTGAATAAAATAGCATGTGTGTGACTGATTTATGTGACGAAAGAGGTTTGTCAGAATCATCAAGAGCGCGAATAAACAAAAATTGTGCGAGGTCTATGTCTTGTTAAAGAGCTTGTACTAACCTCTAAAATACAACTTTCTTATCCTCTCACATTTCTGGTGTATCGCATCCTAACACTGCCTACCCCGATATCCTAAAATCTAAATAACACTGAAATTACCTGATCCTCCTTCTTCGCAACATTTTCTCTCAAGTCTCTCTGCAACTTGATACACTCGTTTTGTTTCTTGAGCACTTCTTTCTCAGCTTTGGACAGTTTCAGAACGGTGCGAATCCACCAAAATTGTGCGAGGTTTATGTCTTTTTAAGGAGCTAATGCAATCTTTTCACTAACCTCTGAAATACAACTTTCTTATTCTCGCACATCTCTGGTGTAACGAAGTCTAAAACTGCCTACCCCAATACACTAAACTCTTAGTCACAACTAATTTTACCTGATCCTCCTTCTGCGCAACATTTTCTCTCAAGTCTCTCTGCAACTTGATACACTCGTCTTGTTTCTTGAGCACCTCTTTCTCAGCTTTGGACAGTTTGTCTTCGAGATCGCTCACTTTATTGTTTAGTTCGGCCACTCGACGCTGCCACGAACTTAGTTCAGCTGACTGTAAACGTATTAATATGTTACACATTATATGAAAAATGGTCAATAAATTGGATAATATTACAATAATACATGATATCATAAAACGAAAGCACTTAATTATAAATGATATCCTACTCGGAGGCGACATAACATGTTATATCAAAACGAATTCCAATAAAATTTTAATAAAACTAGTTCAACACTGTACTATATTAATTATTATTCTATGAAAATTGTAACAATATGAACATGTAATTTGTCTGAGCAGTATAAGTTTGTGTGATGCACAGGCTTACTTATAGCATTATTTAGTTAGTTGCGAAAGCGACAAGAAACATAACAAAACGAATATGGCAATAGCAACAAGATGTGAGACCCTTTTAAATATAAGCTTTTCATCGCAAAACTTAGGCTTTTTAATTGTGAGGACTTAAAGTTAAGGCCCTTATGATGTCGATAATTTGTGTGATGAAGATTCATGCAATGACAAAATGAACCCATCAATAAATAACATAACATAAACGTTCACGCCGAATATCCCCGAAGGGGTTGGCAGAGGTACTAATAATTCTGAACATCACGTGACATTGTCACCTGGCGTTCAGAGTACCCACGTTTTGCATGGACAGTGTACTCACGTGATAGGGGGCAGGCCTATCGCTGTTTTGTACGAATACACGGTCACATGACTAAGTACAACTCAGCCACGTGGGTTTCGTCAACAATAGTCGCTTGCACGTTAACCGGTGTTCTACCCATTGAGCTATCACGTCGTCAATAAAAAGAACACTTTATTTGCCTTAATAAAGCTAAGCAAAGCTTCCTACCGCGTTGAAATAAATCATTGGTGTTTAGTGTCCTTTCATTAGCAAAAAGTGATGCACTATGCCTGCCATAAATAAATGCGACAGAGATTGCAACAGTCGCTGTTTTATTTCCCCATTTTATTCCTCAGTGGCGAACGAGCGTTTAACACAAGTAAAGTAAAGCATGTACAATTTACACATTTTTAGAACAACCAAGCTAACAATATTTTGTGGTAAAATTAGTTTAAAATGGAAAGCTTTTAGCATTTGTATAATGATAATGACGTTATGAAAGTGCGACTCGGTATAGTAATGGTCTGCTTAACGATGAATATTTTTTTTTGTATTGTTATTTTGCCGTGTAGTGCCGGCTTAGAATGTCGCTGCCCCTTTCTACCCACGGGTGTCGTAAGAGGCGACTAAGGGTATTGGGGCTTTTTATTGGATTTTTGGGCGATGCGGTTGGAGACCCATCAGCAAAAACTTTTATTTTTACCATCTTTTCCCCACTCAACTTCCAAAAGTGGCTGAGGAATTTATAATTCCTTAGCTCTGGCTACCCCTTCTAGGGAAATATAGCCGTGAGTATATGTATGTATCATATATTTTGATACCATTCATTTACTATTAATACTTAAATATATAGTACACATATGAAGCAACAACAACTATGATTTATGGTTAAGAATACTAATATTAATGAGCACCAGTGGTCGGAAGGAGATAATGATTAACCAGAAATGCGACATGTTTTGTCTGATGTTAATATGAGTAGATAGAATATGTGCCTTATAATTAATAAATTAATGTTCCTTTTGATGTCCCTTGATTCATGAGTTAATTTAACAGTCTGTCCTTGGTATTTACTGTATGTTTGTTCTACAAACACTGTTCTGGTCTCATACAGTTTGATTGAATACTGCGGTGCTTTCCGACCTCTGATAATCACACAGATAACATTCAAGATGACAACAGTTCTATTTACGATTTTAAAAGTTTTTTTTCCTGAGGTTAAATTCTTTTTCAGTCCATACTTCATTTGACATTGAAAGCAAACTAAAGCATTAAATTCTACAGAACGCTCAATTTTACTACAAAATAACATGAATATAAAAACTACAGGTGGCCGAATGCAAGATGACAGCTGATCCAATTAGGTTGATGATAAGGCGATTCCAGCTGAATCATGAAGGCTGATAACTAGGTGATTCCAGCTGATGATAAGGCAATTCAAGCTAACGGAGGCTGATGATAGGGTGATTCCGGCTTAACCATGGAAACTGATGCTAAGGCGATTCCAGCTGATGATAGGGTGATTAAGAGCTAACCTGTTTGGCTATTGCGCTTTGTAGCTCACTAATTTGCTTGCTACCCTCACTGTCGCCTGTAACGCTTTGCTCCTGCGACCACCAATATTATCGATATATGAATAAAACACAGATCATGCCACTTCGTTACACATAATACACGTTAAAATAAGACTGGTTAGCAGTTGCTTGCAATGAAATAAGTTTCAGGCATTTATCTTTAATATACAATATTCACTTCCTAAACAGCAAAATTGCTATATCAGCATAACCCACTGAGTTATCATAGTTGCTAATTAAAATTGTTAAAATATGGCGCAAAACAAATCTAAATATTAATAATTATTATAAAATATTCAATATTATTTTATTTCGATTCCATTAGTAAGCTGTAGTTTTTACTATTCAATGAAAGCCTTGGTATTCAATAATAATAACACCTTCAACATTTTATTTCATGATAAATGATAACCAGACTGATTTTAATGTGCTTTTAACATAAGACATAAATGTATCTAGAAAAATATAACTTATTAATACAACACAGAGAGTTTAAATTGCTTCAGCGCATTCAAGGACATTGAAACATTCACAAAGCGTCTATACATCTAGAGTTTATTTGTTTTGTGTTAAGTGTGGACAAGAAAATATCGCTTATATTAAACTCAACTTTTTCGTTATAAATTATTTTAGTATATACGTAATATACTTTAAGAGTATGACCTAATACATAAATGTAAATTTGGTTAACTTATTAATATATTATTTGCAACTAGCTGTCTGTACCAGTCGCATTAATTAAATTATATTTTTTATTGTATCAGGTCCACCCAGATATAAAAATATGGCAAGATCGGATCGGAATACTTAAAGATATACCACAAAAGCATTAAAAGATATCTCGATAAACTAATACTTTAATAAAAACATGAGTGTTGAAGTATTTCATAGGTCATCACTTTTATAATAAAAATACTCTGATCCGCACATCTATCTACATCTCGCTCAAACGTATAATTTTATGAGCTTATTTAGTCTTTATCCCCTGTATATATTTTTAAAAGCGCAAAATCCACACAAAATTCTACCTTATGCTGAACTTGTTCGCCATTCTGTTCGGGCGAGCCGGTCGGTATCGTGCCGTTTTCTTTCGGCTTGTCGTCCCCGCTCGATTTGTATTGTTGAAGCTGAAATATTTGTAATGCAACAGTTAATATTTATTTATTTAAATACAGGCAGATGTTACATATTGAGAAGAAACAAACACAACCGTCGTTGTGAGAATGAAATTGTATAAATACGTAAGTTCAACAGAAAATATACTGACTTATACACTTTTTAAACTCTCATGGTTTGTAGGCATATCATTTCAGCCCGTGATCACGGTACCAGTCGGTGTGCCGAAACATCAGGCAAGCGATTTAAAAAAAATATTCGTTGGTTAATCCCAATTATTATGTATAAAATATACTTACTTCTTCTTTGGTCAATGCTAGTTCTTCTTCTAAGGCTGTATTCCTTTCTAACGCTACCCGTAATCGCTCTCGGACCTGAAATTATAAAAAAAATTGGGTGCCTGTATAAGTCAGTATACGGGCGAAAGTTTTACGTGACAAAAAATAATTTTAATGTGAATATTCATTCGCACAGTAAGAAGAAGGATGAAATTATGTCTGTCTCTCTCGCTCTTAGGCGGGCTAACCATGCCCGAGTGGAAGGGACGCGTGCCTCTCACTCGCTCTCATTGTGAGCGCATAACGTGAGTGGAGCGTAACGCAGTTTCTTGAAGTGTCACCCGGCAAACCAATTTATAAGACGTTGTCACGTCAAAAGAAGGTTTAAATAATATAGACTTACGTCACCGGTCGTAACATCTTATACCTACTATAATAAATGGCTACAATACCAAAAAAGAAGAAGCCGACTCAACACAGCTACAAAGATACGACTGTCTTACATATCCTTCCTATTTGAAAGATGAATACATATTGATGATCATAAGTGAAATCACCACCAAAATCTGTAGAATTTTACATATGTATCCTGGGCAGAAAACTATTATATTAACTTTGTAAATTGTCAAATTAACACCCTCTTACATTCTTGTCGCTATGTAAATCAGACGTGCATAAAATTATACTTCGTACTTTGCTTGGGAAAGTTTTCTTAACTTTTAGTTCATTAGCATTCTTAACTTTGATACTTATACAAGTATAGTATTCATTATGAACTGCTACGAAATCGCTAAAGAAGGGAACAAATTAAAAAATGATTTATTTGCATGCATCATCCATGGTACTAGTGAATAATGAAGTTATTTGTAGTAGGTAATTATTGTTTCGGTCATAATCGGCAATTACATATACTTACTACTATTATGTTCTTATATAAATACATACATACATAAACTCACGGCCATAAATCCCAAAAAGGGGTAGCCAGAGCTATAGAGCTAGAAATTCTTCAGCCACATTTGGAAGTTGATAGGGTAAAAGATGGTAGAAATTACGTATTGTGATGACGGATCTCCAACCGCATCGCCTAAAAACCACTTAAAAAGCCCCATACTCTTAGTCGCCTCTAACGACCCCCAGGGGTAAAAAAGGGTAGTGACATCCTAAGCCAGCAAAATACAAAAACTTAATTGATATTTTACCTTCTCGTCCAAAGCCTTGTGATGCTCGAAGAGGCTCTTCAAGGCCTTCAGCACCTCGACCTCGGAGGAGACCCCGGACTGCGCGGCCGCCTGCCTCTTCACCACCGTCATGCGCAGCGAGCGCTCGTGCCGGGAGACCAGGCATTCTAGGTGCTCGAGTAGTAGCTAGAATAGAGCATATAGTTAGTATGTATATACATATGGACAATGTCCATTGGGCGTTCCTATTACACAGATTAATAATTGAATTGGAAAGAAAATTGCTGAAAAAGATATATGGAGACAATGTGGATCGAAATGTTTGTAGAGAACGACATCGTAAGACACATTTAGATCAAATAAAGAATGTGTAAAAAAAAGATGATATGAGATTAATCAAGAATAATATGGCACGTATGAAAAAAGTAAATAAAAATAGTGTCTGCTTAGAATAGCACTACCCCATTTCTTCCGGTGGGTGTATGTAAGAGGCGACTAACGGTATTGGGGCTTTTAAGGGATTTTTGGGCGATGCGGTTGGAGACCCATCACCAACATACTTTATTTCACCATCTTTTCCCCACTCAACTTTCCAAAAGTGGCTCTGGCTACCCCTTCTAGTGATTTATAGCCGTGAGTATATTTATGTATGTATGTATGAAAATATTCATGGATGTGAACTATCATGCGCAGCGAGCGCACGTGTCGGGGTGCTGGGGTAGTAACTGGGAAGAACAAGAAATACATATACAACATACGGCTATAATTCGGTATGCAAAGTTTTTTTTTTGGTAATTATTAAATATTTTTATTCGATAGTAAACACGAAAATAAAAGACTAATTTGAATATTTTCCATTTAAAACGAGTAATTGTAAAGTTATAATTTTGTAAAGATTGTCCAACTTTTGTACTTTATGACGTCATCGATTGATAAAATCACGTAGCGACATGCAAATGAAGCGAAATGTTTTATAAAAATGTTGCTGATTGCAAAACATAATACGAATTTGTGATGTCAAATGAAATTATTACGATATTATACTAAACAAACCTATGATTTTCGATATTTTATTAATAAACTGCAAAACCGTATGTCTTTGAAACAACATTGAAGGTCAAACACTGTTACAGTTTTTTGATAAAATAACAGTCATCTTAGCTTCAATTGATATAATTTCAAGAAAATATTGTTTATAACCATAATATCTCGAAATGGTTTTGTAATCAGCATCACTTTAGTAAAACTTTGCATACCGAATTCCTAGAAAGGTTACCAGAGTTTCAGGATAATGATATTCCTCAGCCACTTCTGGAAGTTGAGCGGGGAAAAGATCGTAAAATATAGGTTGTTGGTGATGGATTTCCCACCTAAAATAAGTACCAATACCCTAGGCTGACTCCTACAAACACCCATAGGAAGAAATTGGGTAACGCTATTCCAAGCCCACATAGCTAGTGTATAGTCTTGTGAAAAGGTCACGTATGAAAAGATTCGTGAATATGAACGAAACTCGTGCCCTGCCTCTCAGGCAGACACCAGGCATTCTAGGTGCTCAAGTAGTGGCTGGGAAGAACAAGAAATACATATAGAACATACATAACACTCACGGCTCAAGGAAATCGTCTGTAGGTTACTACGCAGTCACACCTTGAAGCAGTCTTAACAGTCAGTTTAAACTGTCTATGTATGGCGAATAAAAAACAATTTACAGGAGTTGGTTTTATTCCATACAGGTTGGACCATCATTGACTTGTCATCCACATGGATCAAAATTACTAATAATAAAATAAGCCTGTAAGTCGCTTCTTATAACACCGACGAAAAGAAATGGGTAAATCATCTCTCTTCAACAACTCTTATCCTCTACTAAATTTTTTTGTGAACCTTTGACTTCTCAACAGCGGTATCAATTTGTAACAATAAACCCCACTCACAAATTTCAATCACTCATGTAAAATTTAAGACATGAAACAACTTTCAACACACAAGCGCGTAGTCATTAACATGAAAAGCTCATGTCGAGATTCTGTTAACAATTTCCAAAACTGAACGCTGCGACAAATCTTTGCAACGAACAAAGTATTCAGCACTTCGCCAGAATACTTGCGCAACATAATAAGTCTATCTTACTTTAACATATAGTGTTAGGTAGAGATGGCGATATCGTGTCTGCTGTAAACCGCATAGAGTTATTAGAGCGGTGTTCGCAAGTTCGAGATCACGTTTCGTTCGCCCCCGGCCGTCGAGTTTCGGCAACTTTGAAAGACTCGAGCGAATTTGTAATTTACGTTCTGAATGTCTTATTAGAAACTATCCGTTTGACAGTTAGTTTATCGGGAGAAGTAATGTTCTGTTTTGCGGTAGATATGCAGGAATGTGATATGATATCATTGTTGGTGAGTTTGTTCTTTTGTAAATTATTGGTGCAATATCCAATTTTACTATTACATGTGATACACAATACTCAAGCCCTTAGTTCTCAAAGACTATCTATCGGCACTGTAAAATACTGGCTAACATCTCCAGCTTCTTTAACGTTAATCCCTATCAAAGCCTGTAATTATTGCATACTATCCATTTGATTTAATGGTGTCCTTCGAGTCCTCATTCTCTATGATATATCTTTTTTACAACATTACTGTTATCCATTCTAGCTATGTGAACCAATCCTCTTAACATTGTTTCTACCTTTATAAAATCTTCCTCTTCGCCGCATCGTTATGAATCACACTATTTCTCATTCGATCGCACAACATATCATTACATTGTTGCAATATTAGACTACGCTTTGTAGGGTAAAATCTATTTATGTGAAAACGACTTACTCTTGTGTTGTTCCTTTCTGCCTTTAATTCTGAGATTTCCTCTTCTCGTTCTAGAAGTTGCTCCCGTGCCGAGTTGAGCTCTTTCGTCAGTGTCGCAAACTCCTGGAAACAAACAAACCATTGTTATAAACTAGATATAGAGAACATTATATTAAGATATTGCATCGTGAGGTACGAGGTTGTTTTCATGAAAGAATGGAAAAATATAAAATATAAGCTAAATTTAATTAATTCTTATACTACATCCGAAAATTATATAAATAGAAAAGAAGAAAATTAACTGTGTAATAATAAACTTGATTTTTATATAATTATTATTTATTTTTTATATTTGACCGTATAAAGTCTTTACTATTCATTTAATATTCTCCGAATCGAATATTCTAGTATTCCAATCAAGTATTCCTGAAAATACGCCGAGTGATCCTTACACAGTGGAAACGTTGATCCAAAAATAATTGAGAATAATTGAGAAATAAAACGAGCTTTTACAAGTGTTAATCTGAACATGAAAAAAAAAGACATAATAATTAGAGCAATACTTGTTTCCAGCAATTTCATCTAAGATACATATCAATGAAACCCGTTTTAGATAACAAAACCTCAGTCTAATTCCTAAATCAGTAATATTTGAGTGAAAATTCTGGTATTTGGTTAAGTTTAAAAATAATTGTGTGTTGTAAAATATCGCTCTGAAAATAAAAGTTAAAGGTTTTTGCCAAAATGCATAACATACACACATACATATACTCACGGCTATAAATCCCTAGAAGGGGAAGCTAGAGCTAAGGAATTAGAAATTCCTCAGCCACTGTTGGAAATGTGAGTGGGGAAAAGATGGTGTAAATAAATAAAGGTTGTTGGTGATGGGTCTCCAACCGCATCGCCCAAAAATCCCTCAAAAGCCCCAATTCCGTTAGTCGCCTCTTACGTACACCCACCGGAAGAAATGGGGTAGTGCTATTCTAAGCCGACACTACACAGCAATGCATAACTCGGGGCTATTTCACCTGAATAAATTAACAAACCTATACCGATGATGATGTAGTGAGGTAGCTGTACGGCTATTCTCTCGTTACAGTTATATAGGCATACCCTTTATATTATTTTCCACACAATCGTTGAATATTTGTTAAGTATAAAATAAACTGATCGATAACTATAACTAAAATAATGCGTAATTATATATTATTTAAAGATTAATCCATTTTACGGAGGAACCCTAACTTGAAACTGAATATGATAAAAGCCTCCTACACTCCTACATCAATCAAAATCTTTATCTGAGTTTCCCAGAAGACATTGACTATTCAATAGCGTAAACGCCGTTTAGTAGTGAAGGATCTATTTTTTATCTGTTACCCCACAAAAATAAAACTTAATAAACACAGTCGTGTCCTGAAAAATCTGTAGCAAAAAGTCACAAAACAACAAGCGAATGCGGATGTCGATAACAAGCACTGAATCACCACCGGGTGCCTATTACAAATATTACAATATATATTCATCAGGGAGGCCCCGGGTGCCCGGACACCCCCCACCCCGGGCACTGCTCACCAGCCCCGGAAATAGGCCACTGAGCAGAGCCTTATTCAATGAAGTTGTACACGTGTTTTTTCTAAGGATTAAGTTTAATATTGATAGGTTTTTGTTAGTTATTTAAAGTGGGATAGGCAGACACCGTTGTCTTTTATTTATCTGTTTACGATAAGGGCAAACGTCTAGTGCGTGAAACACATTTGTCCATATTCAATAATATCATACATCCTATATTACA
This sequence comes from Bedellia somnulentella, assembly GCA_963576735.1. Taxonomy (NCBI): domain Eukaryota; kingdom Metazoa; phylum Arthropoda; class Insecta; order Lepidoptera; family Bedelliidae; genus Bedellia; species Bedellia somnulentella. Next base: position 17,043,446 of record OY755180.1, on the reverse strand, counting down.
CCTTCTTGCCTTTCTACAAAATTTCATGAATACCTAATTAGGTTTCATTGCAAAATGTTATAAAGAAAACGATTCATTAAAATGTATAGTGTTCTGGTAGCAAGGCAATAAAAAGCAGGATAGAGATTTTAGCGATCTGGAGGGCAATTCTCACACGGTAGATATTATATAAATTTCGATATTTATCACTTTTGTGATATTTTGCAATCGATATTTGACTTGAGCTATTCTCACTCCATCGGATCGATATTTTTCTATTGAAAACCAGCCGATATGATGATATATATCAAAGGATGATATCGTGTGGTCACGATCAGACGATATGATGATATTTGAAGATGTCGTGCGAACGGTAGCCATATTTGTTGTGGAATTTTTGTGCGTATAAGTGAAATATTGTACATAATATAATGGATCACTTAATGGTAGCAGTTGTGGATAATTTGCTTAATCAAGCAAACGATCACCATCAGCGCATATATCATGGACGAAGAGAAATGCATCGTCATGACCCATTTCTGGACAGTGATGTGAATTTCAAGAAAATGTTTAGGTTAAGTAAAGATCTTACCAACAATTTGATCAATATTGTGAGACCCTTCATATCAGAAAAAGATATCGACCTCAGAACTAAGGTTCGTAATTTACTTGTTATAATATAGTGTTGATATCTTAACCTAGTGAGATACAGTTGTGAAAATTGAAAACCAAGTTCTTACAAAATTAAATCCAAAACAATTGATTTGCAGGTCCTAGCATCATTGAACTTTTTCGGCACTGGATGTTACCAAACGCCAGTTGGGCAGAATGCATCTATAAATGTGTCACAGCCCTCAATGTCCCGATGCATTGAAGAGATGGTTGCGGCTTTAAATATGCCCGAGATATTTAACTTGTGGGTGAAGTTTCCTGGAAGTATTACAAGCTTAAATAGAAATACCAGAGAGTAAGTACCAACATTTATGTGTTCTCTTAGTTACCCATTTTGTATAGGCAAAAAAAATCAGTAAAGCAACTACTTGTAGTATACTTGAAAGTTTTATAATCTTTTTTTTTTTCAGATTCTATGATATGTATGGTCTGCCAGGCATAGTAGGTAGCATAGATTGCACACATGTGGCCATAGTACCACCAAATAAAAATGTGTTTGATGAAAGAGCATATGTCAATAGGAAATACTTTCATTCCATTAATACTCAACTTGTAAGTATATATCAAAATTGATATATTGAATTGAAGAAGTGTAATATAAATGCATATATCAAATGATCTTAACTTAAAACTCTTACAGGTTTGTGATGCTCATCTAAAAATCCTCAATGTTAATGCATTGTTTCCGGGATCAACTCATGATTCTTTTATTTGGAATAATTCAAATTTATTGAATTTCATGGAAAACCTTCACCAGGCTGGGCACACTCGTTACCATCTTATTGGTAAGTTTCTTCTATTTATTTTTTAATCATTACTCATATTTAAAGTTGCTTAGTTTCTTCGGGTCGGGTTTGTAATGAAATATGTTCTTTTCCAGGAGACAGTGGCTATGCACTTAGACCTTGGTGTCTAACACCTGTAGCCGACCCTGATGAAGGTAGTCCTGAATATAGGTTCAATGATAGCTTCAAAAAGACTCGTGCTACCATTGAGAGATGTAATGGGGTGCTCAAAGGCCGTTTCCGTTGCCTTATTAAAGACAGGACCCTCCATTATGCTCCACCCAAAGCGACAAGAATTATTAATGCCTGCGCGGTATTGCACAACATGTGCATTGCTGCAAATTTGGATTATGCTGGACTAGATAATCATTTAGATGATGATAATATTGGGATAATCCAACCTTTGCCTGTAAATGAGCATGGAGGGAATTATTTTTTAAGATTGGGGCGAGCCAAACGTTTGAGAATAATTAATAATTACTTTAATTAGTTAGTTTGATTTTTTTTTATTAGTTTTTAGGTATATCAATAATTAATTAAGGATGTTGGCTTAAGTGAATTTCATGTCTTTGTTTTAGTATGTCATAACATACATACATATATACATATTCTAAAGCCGTTAGTTCCCATTGGGGTAGGCAGAGACTATCGATCTCCACTTTGTACGATCCTGGCAAACCTCTCTAGCTTCATTCATTCATGTGCAAGCAGGATTTAGAAAAGGAATGGGATGTATGGATCAAATCTTCTCTTTAAGGAGCATCACTGAAAAGTTCTTAGCCAAGAATCGAAAGGTGTATTGCTCCTTCATAGATTTAGAGAAGGCGTATGATAGGGTGGTGGTGGTGGTAAGGAAGTATTTGTGGGAGGTGTTATCCAAGTTCGGCTTGAGGAGCCAACTTATACGTGCATTGGTATCACTCTATGAGGATTCTAGTGCATGTGTAAGAATAAACGGGGAAAACACTTACTGGTTCGGTATCACAGTAAAGTGGTGAAAGAGATCTATAGAGCCAATGTGGAAGGTAATGTTAGTAGAGGACGACCTCAGAGGACACATTTAGATCAAATAGAAAATGTGCTAAAAAAAGGCAGGTGTCCGAAGTATGAAGAATAAAAGAGCATGTATGAAAAGATTGATGGATATGTCATAAATATATAAATAATTAATAGGTGTAGGTTTAAGTGTATTGTTTTGTTTGAATATGTCATGGATATATTCATATTAACAGATTATTTATTACTGTAAGTTATATAATATGATATACACATACATAACATAACATGCTTTATTTTGCACATTCTTATTTCAAATTTACTGTTTCATATGATTACATTCAATGGATAATTGTTATATTTTTTACTTTCCTGTGTTGTTATTAAAATAATTGTACGAATAAAATTGTTTCATTAATTGATAAATATAAAAAACAAAACTAAATGACATAGAATCAACGAACAGCTGACATGACACTACTGTACTTGGGATTTTGCCTAGGACTTTTTTCAAATATTTAAGCACTTAAAATGGAATTCCAAAACTTCAACCCCTATGGGTGATAAACTAACTTTGGACTTTATATATGTAATTAAAACTATTCTCATTTCTGGACTAAGCAGCTTAACAATTAAACTATGTAGGTAGGAGGAACAACATTCTTTCCTCAAGTGGTAAAATAGAGGGTTATATAGGATATATATGAATACAAGATCTTTATATAACTTGTAGACAAAGTTGCATGGGTCATTTGTAATAAATAAAGAATAGAGCTATATAAATTGTTTTATTACAAAAACAAACATTATGTTTAACATACAAAAATCACTTAAATCACTTTTTCGTTATTATTTTTCTCTTTACTTAGGACTAACTGACAAGATAAAGAAAATCATAAACATTTTTCAATACTTAATAGTTTTAACTCTAAAGCTGGCTTGATCTGTGCATGACAAATAATGCACCAAAAATATTTACCTATTATCCAAAAGTGGCTGAGGAATTTATAATTCATTGGCTCTGGCTACCCCTTCTAGGGAATTATAGCCGTGAGTATATTCCGGGAATAATTATGGGACATCTAGTGCTGGGAAAGTAAAAAGCCATGGGACAGTTCAAGTGTTAGAACACATTTTTAAGATAAAAATATTACAAATCACATGCTCTCATTAAATGTTTGTCTGCCTAGCTATCTAAGATATATAATAATGTGTTCTTTATAAAACAAGTAACAAGAGGCAATAATCAACAAGAAACATACCTATTACTAATCAGCCTTAGTGTATGAAAAAACATATGTTCTTAATAATACAAGTAACAAGAGATATTTTACTTCAATAATCACAATAAACTTTAGAGGCAATAATCAACAAGAAACATACCTATTACTAATCAGCCTTAGTGTATGAAAAAACATATGTTCTTAATAATACAAGTAACAAGAGATATTTTACTTCAATAATCACAATAAACTTTAGAGGCAATAATCAACAAGAAACATACCTATTACTAATCAGCCTTAGTGTATGAAAAAACATATGTTCTTAATAATACAAGTAACAAGAGATATTTTACTTCAATAATCACAATAAACTTTAGAGGCAATAATCAACAAGAAACATACCTATTACTAATCAGCCTTAGTGTATGAAAAAACATATGTTCTTAATAATACAAGTAACAAGAGATATTTTACTTCAATAATCACAATAAACTTTAAGAGGCAATAATCAACAAGAAACATACCTATTACTAATCAGCCTTAGTGTATGAAAATCATATGTTCTTAATAATACAAGTAACAAGAGATATTTTACTTCAATAATCACAATAAACTTTAGAGGCAATAATCAACAAGAAACATACCTATTACTAATCAGCCTTAGTGTATGAAAAAACATATGTTCTTAATAATACAAGTAACAAGAGATATTTTACTTCAATAATCACAATAAACTTTAGAGGCAATAATCAACAAGAAACATACCTATTACTAATCAGCCTTAGTGTATGAAAAAACATATGTTCTTAATAATACAAGTAACAAGAGATATTTTACTTCAATAATCACAATAAACTTTAAGAGGCAATAATCAACAAGAAACATACCTATTACTAATCAGCCTTAGTGTATGAAAATCATATGTTCTTAATAATACAAGTAACAAGAGATATTTTACTTCAATAATCACAATAAACTTTAGAGGCAATAATCAACAAGAAACATACCTATTACTAATCAGCCTTGGTGTATGAAAAAATTAATATCTTACAATAGTAATGTACATAAACAGCAGTACTGCAGTTAATAATCAAATAATAATCAAATAATAATAAATAAATAACTAGTTCAAATTGACATACATACATATACTCACCTATAAATCCCTAGAAGGGCAAGCGAGCCACCTTTGGACAGTTGAGTGGGGAAAAGATAGTATAATAAAGGTTGTTAGTGATAGGTCTCCAACCGCATCACCCAAAAATCCCTTAAAAGCTCCAATACCATTAGTCACCTCTTACATACACCCACCAGAAGAAATGGGGTAGTGCTAAGCTGACACTACATAATTAAACAGTAATTCTAAAATATCTTTGGAGTTGGCAACAAATTAAATGTTAGATTAAAACAAATATCCTTAAAAAAAATTGAATCTACTCTCCTTATGATAATTTCGAATTAAATAGAATGAAAACAGAATCAGAATACATTAACAATAAATTAAATATATGGATTGCTCCTAACTTTAAAAGAATTTGCAATCGATTCCATCGCATCTGCATGCCTCTTCAATTGTTTTATCACCTCACCACAAAATTGTTCTTCTAATATATTTTTGTTTTTCAATTCACTAACTAAATTTTCTGCGACATTTATGGAAGATTTTAGTTTAGTTGTGCGTGTGTTTTTTGTTGGGGCTGAAAACAAACACAATGTAAGTAAATTTGTAGAACTGAAAATATTAGGATCATGATTTTATTATATGTATTTACCATTTACATTGGGAGCAGATGCAATTTGTAGATGCTCAGGTTCTGTAGTGCCCACATTTGAACAAGATAGTGTTACTTCTGCATTACTTGCTAAAAAAAAACCATCTATTATACCATGAAATAGGAAATTACATACATATTTCTATTTATATATTTACCTCTCAAGTCACAATTTTCGGCACTTAGGGATGTTAAAACTGACCCGACCCCACTTGTGCTGGCATTCAAGTTACTTTCTAAATTATGGTCACATGTTTCTGTTGAATTAAAGCAAGATTCATTAGAAATAATTGCATAGCATAATACACTTTATAATGTGAAGAGATTTGCTTAATTAAAAATCATTTTTAGATATAACTTTTAAACAAATAAGATTCTTACCTATGACAAAAGTAGGAACTGCAGATTCCTGTGCAACATCCGCATGCCCCACTATTGACTCATTTGAAATTTGTAGCATCTGTAATTCATCAAAGTTTAGCTCAGGTACAGGGATGCCACCACCTGTTTTTCTGCACGACCGTGCCACTGCAGCAGCTTTGTTTTTAGCCTTAGCCTTCTTGTCTTGATATGTCTGATTTGATAAGTTTAAAATATTAGTAAAATGACGCTGACGAAAAGAGTGGACTAACCGAGGAAATAAGATTACTTTAATGAAGTTACAATATTTACCTTACGCCACTCCTCCCAGGTTTTGGAGGCTCCACCAATGGCGTTTAGCTCCAGACTTATTGCCTGCCATCGCTGCTGTGCAATTTTTTTTGTAAATTGTGCTGAAAACTTTCCCGTTCTTAATTCAGCATCAGCTTCAAGCAATTCTAAAAGTCTGTGCTTTTGCTCACTGGATGGATATGCAGCTCTTATTTTTTTTGCTGCTGTCTCCATTTCAATATTTTAATTAATAAAAATACCACTTTTTAAACTTTTTCAAAGCAAACGAACTGACTGATCTGATACTGCGAAACAAATGTCACAATTTGCATTGGAATAGTTGTCAAGTTGACAGTTGTGAAGACCTTTTTAGACCTTAGATGACAATTAAACTAATCTTTCATTCAATTCATTCGCTTGGAGCGGGGATGTCGTTCTCTAGTCTAAATGTCTAAGGAAAAATTACTTCCGTGTGTGAGAATACAGTTTCAATCTATCAATAGAAATATATTTCACTTTGTGATATTTTTCACATGACATTTAACACTTGATATATTTCTATGATAGAAGTGATATCGAACTTGCGAGAATTGCCCTCCTGACTACGAATATTAATTCCACGGGTAGTAAGCCAGCAATTATTCATACATATCTCACTTTTTTTCATCATATTAAAACACCGTACAAGCCCTGCTGAATAGTGTGTGCTTGAATAGCACAACGCTAGTTGGTACTGGGAAATCTAACTTAATTTTAAAAAGAATCATAATTGTCGCAAAGAAAAACGGTAAAAATGAAATAGGTATTAAAATAAAACTGAACTCTAAAAATTTTAAACCGAGTTTTAATATAAGAAAACTTTCCGGACCTTTTAACGAAAATTGCTTGGACGAACGCGTGTTAAATATATATAAAGAAGAAGTGCATAAAGCTATTGTTGTATATAGTTTATGGTTATATTCTCGTTGACTGAATGTTGACATGTAAATAAGAAATAAACAGTGTGATTCTTGCACTTGAAATAAAATGTATTTTTATTCTTAGAATAAATAATCATACTAAAATAAAACATGGTGACAGCGATTATAGCTTTTTTTTGTTGAAATATTGATTTAGTAATTTGTAATATTAATATAGTACTTTGAATAATTGAATTTTGAAACAATATGGCAAATACAATGTTACCCTTGGAACCCATGAGTATGGTAGGTGATGTGGCAAATAACTGGAAAAAGTTTAAGAGAGCATATGATAGCTATATCAATGCTTATTACTTTGAAGCTCCTGAAAAAAGAAAAGTGGCTATTTTGTTATATCATGGTGGTGATGAGATAAGGGACATATTTTTATCTTTTCAACTATCAGATACAGAAAAAGATGATTTGAATATGATTTTAAAAAAATTTGATTATCATTTTGTACCTACGGTTAATATAACTTTTGAGAGATTTAAATTTTTGACAAGAAAACAAATGGATGGAGAGAGTTATGAAAGCTATTTGACATCATTGAAAAATCTTGCTACAAGTTGTGAATTTGGAGAATTAAAGGACAGTTTAATAAAAGATGTATTTGTATGTGGTATATATGATAGCAATTTACAACAGACATTATTAAGAACACCGAATTTGGACTTAACAGCAGCTTTAGACATTTGCAGAATGCAAATTGTGGTAAAAGAACAAATGAAGGTAATAAAGAGTGAGAAATTCAGTGACGAGATAAATATGAAAGAAGAACCCATTGATGTATTAAGAAACAGTGAGAAAAAAGAATGTACATATTGCGGTCGGTTACATGATTATGGACGTTGCCCAGCTTACGGAAAAAAATGTAAAATCTGTAATAAAATTAATCATTTTGCAACAAAATGTATGTCCAAGAAAAAACAGATTGATTTGTTGCGGTCGCCTGAAGTGAACCATGAAAGCAATGAAGAACAATTTTATGTGAGTAGTTTAGAAATGGGAGATGATTATTCAAAATGGTATGTAGTAAATATGGATATTAATAATAAAGCAATTTCTTTGAAGGTAGATACAGGAGCACAATGTAATGTGATTAGTTATGAACAATTTTTAAAGTTGGATTTAGACAAAAGTATCATCAGATCAACTAATTGCTGCATATTATCGTATACTAATAATAGATTGCCTATATTTGGAAAGTGTAACTTATGCTGTAAGTTTAACAATAATGATTTTATTTTGGAATTTATGATTGTTAAACAAAGATGTATGAATATTTTATTTTTTATATTATTTTTTATATTTTATTTAGGTGAAAGCGTAAAGTTGGACGCCCCATGTTAAGGTTCAAAGACTGCGCAAAACGCGACATGATCGCATTCCACATCGACTGCGACATATGGGAAGACCTCGCTTCTGACCGTGATGAGTGGAGGAAACTCATTCACGAGGGCTGCGGGACCCACGACAAGGCCTGGTTTGCAAATCTGGCACAAAAACGTGCCAAAGGACATGCTTGCGCTGTGAGTTCCATTCCACCGGACTCTCGGTTTGCGTGCGGGAAGTGCGGACGGAGGTGTCGTTCGAGAATTGGTCTTTTTAGCCACGAGCGACGATGCTCCTCTCGCATAGGCGCTGCTTAAATCATCTGACAAGATGTTGAAGGCTCTAATGATGATGATGAATATTTTAGGGTTGAGATCGTCTGAGTTATTGGGACTTGTGACAAGGGTATGTGGATTAGAAAAAAGTATAAATCCCATGGTACCTTTAGAATTTAATTATTTGTTTGATGGATCTGTTGGTTTATTTCCAGAAAAAATCAACATAGAAGTAGAGCCAAATATTAAGCCGGTAGTCATGCCAGTACGTAGAATTCCATTTTCGATACAAGATCAGGTTAAGTTAGAATTGGATCGCATGGTAAAAAATGGCATTATAAAAGAAACGTCAGAACCAACAGATTGGGTAAATCATTTAGTAATTGTTAAGAAAAATGATGGTTCACTGAGACTCTGTTTGGATCCCAGAGAGTTGAATAAAGTTACTAAAAGAGCGTATTATCCACTACCAATAATTGATGAAATTATAGCGAATTTGTCTGGTGCTAAGTATTATTGTAAATTGGACGCACAGTCAGGATTTTGGATGTTGCCACTAAATGAAGATAGTTCTAAATTATGTACTTTTCAAACAATGTGGGGAAGGTATTCATTTTTGAGGTTACCGTTTGGATTGAATGTTTCGCCGGAAATTTTTCATAAAATTATATGTGAAACATTTAGAGACATTAAAAATGTTGTTACATTTCAGGATGATATTTTGTTATGGGCAGATAGCCTGAAAAATTTGCAAGAAACGTTATTAAATGTGTTGATTAGGGCTAAAAGTAAAGGTATTAAATTTAATCCAAAAAAATGTCTTTTTGGTGTTGAGGAAATTACATTTTTGGGTTACAAATTTGGATCTAAAGGTATAGCTGTAGACAATGAGAAAATATGTGCAGTAAAAAACATGAAAAAACCTGTGGATAAAAAATCTCTGCAAAGGGCTTTAGGAATGTTTATTTTTTTATGTAAATTTATACCAAACTATACTGATAAATCAAGTTGCTTGAGAGAATTACTGAAAAATGATGTAGAGTTTATTTGGAGTATGCATCATGACAAAGCTTTTAATGAGTTGATTGCAAGTATAGTAGAAGCACCAGTTTTGAGTTTTTATGATATAAATAAACCCTTGATGTTGAGTGTGGATGCAAGTATGAAAGGGTTGGGTGCAGTATTGATTCAAGATGGGAAACCGCTCGCATATGCATCAAAAGCATTAACGGACTCTCAAACACGATATTCTCAGATAGAAAAAGAACTCTTGGCAGTTTGTTTTGGTGTAGAAAAGTTTAGACAATATGTATTTGGAAAAGATAATGTAGTTGTACAAACGGACCATAAGCCATTATTAGGGATATTTAATAAGCCGCTGCATAAGATTCCAACTAGGTTACAAAGAATGATGTTGCGTTTACAATCTTATAGATTAAATTTGGTTCACACACCTGGTAAATCTATGTACATAGCCGACACTTTGTCTAGGGACTTCACAGCGGAAAGTTGTGATAAGGAAACATCATTTGACGACGTCGAATATCAGGTAGCAATGTTGATAGATAATTTACCAATAAGCAAAGATAATTGGAAAATATTATCAGAGTACTATGAAAAAGATAGAGATATGATTAATTTAAGAAAATTCATACAAGTAGGTTGGCCTGAGTATAAAAATTTGCCAGAAGGGTTAAAACCTTATTTTTCGTTTAGAGATGAATTAGCGGTTGTAAAAGAAATAGTTTTTTAAAGGAGATCGGATTGTAGTTCCGATGAATCTTAAATGGAAAATGTTAGAAAAATTGCACACTGGTCATCCAGGTATAAATAGAATGGTAAGTCGAGCTGAATTAACGATGTTTTGGGTTGGTATAAATCAGGATATAAAACGTTATGTTTACAGTTGCACAGTATGTCAGAAATATCAAAATAATAAGGTTAGGTGTGTTTTGAAATATAAGGATGTACCCACTTTACCGTGGTCTGAAGTAGGTTGTGATATTTTTGAGTTGAATGGAAAATATTATCTTGTAGTAGTTGATTCTTTATTCCTTTACATTGAAATGAGTCGACTCAATGATTTGCGTGCTGTTTCGGTAATTGATTGTTTGAAATCGATATTTGCAAGGCACGGTATACCAGTTGTTGTAAATACGGATGGAGCTTTATGTTTTGATTGTAGTTTATTTAAAGATTTTAGTAAAAAATGGAATTTCACTCATATAATGTCTAGTCCTCACTATCCACAATCAAATGGGTTAGCTGAAAGTGCAGTGAAAGTGATGAAAAATATTTTGAAAAAATCAATAGATGCTAAAGAAGATTTTTATTTAGCTTTGCTTAATCAAAGAACCACGCCAAAAGAAAAAAGAAGTTCACCAGCTGCTTGTCTGATGGGTAGAAATTTAAGAACTAACATTCCTTGTACATATAATAGTTTGAAACCAAAATTTAGTATCAATGATGTTATTAAATTAAAACGAGCTGAAAAATTAAGAATGGAAAAATATTATAACAAAAAGGCTTGTAAAAGACCAGAATACTTTCAAGGTCAATCAGTTAATTTTAAAAGACTTCCTAATTGTTCCTGGGAACCGGGCATCATATTAGGGAATAGTGGTTATCCAAGATCCTATTACGTCCAATCAGATATTAATGATGGTAGGTATAGGAGAAACGAAATACATATTGCTCCTCGAATGGAAAGTGCTGAAATACAACAGCGTAATTGTGACAACGCGTTATCAAATAATAATAATGTTATAACTGAGATCCCAAAATCGGCCAATACTATCTCTGAGACAGTTCCTGTAGTGTCAAGGTATGGCCGAGTGATAAAGAAGCCTGTTAGATTTGGATATGATTGTTGATTTTATTTATATTTTGCTGATGTTTGTTGAACTAGTTGATTAGGTTTTAATTTAATTTTCCTTGTGTTAGTACTTTGTTTCTTTTGTTTCATTGTTTGTATTAAAACTGCATAAAGGGAAAGATGTTGTATATAGTTTATGGTTATATTCTCGTTGACTGAATGTTGACATGTAAATAAGAAATAAACAGTGTGATTCTTGCACTTGAAATAAAATGTATTTTTATTCTTAGAATAAATAATCATACTAAAATAAAACAGCTATTATGAATGAAATTATGCATTTACAGTACATTCTATACTAATATTATAAAGCTGAAGAGTTTGTTTGTTTGAACGCTAGGATCTCAGGAACTACCCAATCAAATTGAAAAATTCTTTTTGTGTTGGATAGTCCATTTATTGAGGAAGGTTTTAGGCTATATATCATCACGCCGCTACCAACAGGAGCAAACTATCGGCGAATAATGCAAAAACGGGGATAATTATTCATACTTTAAGGCTTCCGTTGTGTGCGCTGCGTAAACGGTTTAAGTTACCCAAAAAAATGTGTTAAAGAATTGTTTCTCTTTAAATGATCTAAAAAAATGTCCACTACAGTATAAGTCTAACTTTTAAGATTCACTTACTATAACCATTTTTATGGTAAACAAATTTGGTCGAATTTAATGCATTATTGCCATAATGTTTTATCAACATAATATTAATCCTTATCCAAACTAATATATTGTTGATTAAGAGTATTTAATTGCGAAAAAATTTGTGCTTGACATCACTTAATTTTAATTAACATCTTAGAAGATAATACAATTTTAAAATTACTCTGTGACACAATTGACACGCGTGCATGAAGCGCAAGACAAGACGCTGCGCTGGCCGTCGAGCGAGGTCACCTGCGCGAGAAGCTTATGTTTAAGCCTTATCCTATGATCCCTCAACGGGTCAGTTAAATATTTCAGATTGAAGACGTGAAAGTCTACACTTTTGACAGTACGAAGTCTGTGGGGTCAGCTAGTATTCAATACACGAAAAAAAGATTACACTCGCTACTATATACTTGAACTGACACGTATACTACTCTTTTCTTTAATACCAAATTTCTAACGAAAACTTTTGAGAAAGTATGTTGTAAAGTCAAAATGTGAATGAAGTAATGATATAGCCCTACTGAAAATATGCTCGAACTTTGATTACTGGGTGAACTCTCAAATACGAGGGGCATGCCAAAAGAAACTAGATACTCAAAAATTATAAAATTTATTCTTTATTACAAGTATCGATCTTTTCAAAGTATTCACCCTGAGCACGTTTACACTTTTCCATACGTCTGAACCAATTGGAAAATACCTGTCACCACTCTTCTTTAGATACCTCAGAAATCTTGAAATTATAGGCAACCAGCGCATCTTCTTTGCTTTCAAACCTCTTCCCCTTAAGTTTTTCTTTGATTTTTGGAAACAAGACACATATGGCGGGTGAGGGAGAATTGTCACATTTTTCGAGTTGAAAATGTCTAGTGTTTTGGCAGACGTGTGCGGGGCCGCATTGTCGTGGTACCAGAAAAGGTGCCGGATTCCTGACTTCGGTCGTTTGTTACACCCAGCTGATATTACTGTTGGAGCACAAACTGTCACATACCATTCGGAGTTTACCGTTCTTTCATTCTCTAGCACAACAGTAGCAGTATGACCCGTTTTGCAGAAAAACGAGGCGACTATTTGTTTCTGTGTGCTTCGTGCACGGCGACATTACGTTGGAGTTGGCTCGTCTTCAAAGCACAATACAGTCGACTGTCGCTTTGATTTGGGATCATAGTTATATAGCCATGTTTCGTCACCAGTCAGTATATCATGTACGTTTTTTTTCTCGCCTCCGTTGAATTTATCTATCACGAATAGACACCAATCCACCCGACGGTATTTCTGCTCATCGGTAAGTTTGTGCGGCACCCATCTCGAAAAACGTTTACGGAGAGAAAGGTGGTCGTGAATTATGGTTTGCATTGCTGCTGATCAAATTCCCAGTTTTTGTTCTAGCTCTACATATTAATTCGTCGGTTTTCGCGAATAAGTTTTTCGACTGCACGAACGTTTTCTTGCGTGACCGCGGTTGGCGGCCGTCCTGTCTTCGCTTCATCTTCGAGACTTCCCCGTCCTCTTTTAAATTCAGCAAACCAATTGAATACTACATATATATATATACTCACGGCTATAAATCCCTTAAAGGGGTAGCCAGAGCTAGGGAATTAGAAATTCCTCAGCCACTTTTGGAAAGTTGTTGGAAATTAGATACTGTTGCTCGGGAACAAGCTGACTCACCAAAAGTAGAAGCCAAAAGTTCAAAACATTCTTGAGGCTTTAAACCTTTTTTAAAGTCATAATAAATCATAGCGCAAGTGAATTCCCGCCAGATTCTCGGAAAATGATGCTTATTCAAATAAAAATTCAATAAAAGAAGTGTGTTCTATATTCAAATATATCAATAAAAAAACAGCCTATAAGATGGTGTATAGCTTGCCAGTGTCAATTAAATGAGAAGAGAGTATCTAGTTTCTTATGGCATGCCCCTCGTATGTTTTTTTTAATCAGTTTCTAATTCCCTGTTTTTTTGTATATGTGTCGTTTCAATGCGCTTCTCAATGATTGGGACCGCGTTGAAGCAGCATTGTTTTTCGCTACTTTCGTCATAATTTGGTCCAAAACTAAGTGCGACGTCTAATTACTCATAGTTAAGTAAATGATAACAGAGTTAGCTCATTTATATCTAGTAGAACAGTAATGTCACGTGACACCAAGTCGTACTGAGACACATTTCAACAATACGATCACGTCTCTGGCAATTAATTCGAATATTGCCCCCGAGAGCCTCCCACCGGTAATATTAGAATTTCTTTGGATATCCCGTCCGAAATTTGACTGAACTTGTTAATGATCTTAGGTTTTTAAGTCATCATTTTGCAGTGTATATCAGAAGTGTTGTCAGAGATTCTTCTTAACATCAGGTGAAATTTAGACAACTAGTGTTCAGAGTACGCACGTTTTTGTTTAGGAGGTCTACTCACGTTTACGTGATAGAAGTAGATCGCTTTGCATGAATATACTGTTAACTACAACCCTGCCATGTGGATTTCCTCACGATTTTTTTCCCAAGACCATTTATAAGAATAATAAATAAGCTATTGGTGATTGACGATTCAGGATTTAATCCACGGTTTATCAAAATTAAAGTGGCGGATCAACCATTTCTCCGTATTTCAATGGAACCGAATGTCGTGAGTATATGTATGTACGTTAACATATTTTTAACTTACATACATACATACATATACTCACGGCTATATTTCCCTAGAAGGGGTAACAAGAGCTAAGGAATTATAAATTCCTCAGCCACTTTTGGAAGTTGAGTGGGGAAAAGATGGTAAAAATAAAGGTTTTTGGTGATGGGTCTCCAACCGCATCGCCCAAAAATCTAATAAAAAGCCCCAATACCCTTAGTCGCCTCTTACGACACCCGTGGGTAGAAAGGGGTAGCGGCATTCTAAGCCCGCACTACACCGCACATTTTTAACTTAGTTTAAGAAAAATATTGTATTTATGTCCCATTCGTTTAGACTACGTAAACATCAAACTTATTTAACCGATTTCGCAAGAAAAATGTTTAACAAAGTTTACAGCATTTTTACGAAAGCAGCATACGTATTGATGTAGTGAGCATGCAAAGCGGAAATTGGTTCCATTGGTTAAACCAACATACAGTCCGACGAAGGTTGGGTCGGATGTGTTACTCATTGTTCAGTTTTTTCGACTAACGAACGATTGAAAGAGTTCCGTAGGGGTGTTTACTTAAATTTACTTACACTATAGAATCTAATTAGGGTAGGCAGGGACTTTTGATCACTACATCCTAAGGATTGTACAGGATACGTCGTAAGGTGATATTCTAGATTGAAGAGAACTTTTGATTATTCTTAATATTGCTGTATTTTAAGCATAAGTGATTACGGTTCCTTAACAACACAATGCCACTTAGGTCTAGAAAGTTGCTATTTGTCGTGAAAACTTAAAATATTTATTTTTATTATTTTAATTTTATAATTACGGAAAATTTACAGCTATTTATAGTTAATTAGCAACTTAAAAGTATAACTAAAAGCCAATTATCAGTTTTCACTGTCACAAAACTTAATAAAAAAAACACAAGGTTGTATACTCTGTACACACTACACACAGTACATTTATAATCGTATCATTTCATATTTTAGTTAGTATTTGGTTTTCTCAAAGCATAATTAAATATGATGGATGAAAATAAAAAAAAAATGTTTATTGCATATTAATTAAAATAATTAAGTTTTATATAATCGCGGACCAACAGACATACATACAGGTCAAACACAGAACCTCCTTTCTTTTTTTGGTCGGTTAAAGCACTAAAACCTTCTCCTAAATGTAACGAATACTTTTCTGAAAACCGCATCTAAATAGCTTAAGCCAAACGCGAGATAATCGAGGACAATTATACATATATACATACATACATACATACAAACAATCGAACTGAGAACGTCCTTTTTGGAAGTCGGTTAATAAGCCAAACGCGAGATAATCGAGGACAATTATACATCTATACATACATACATACATACAAACAATCGAACTGAGAACCTCCTTTTTGGAAGTCGGTTAAAAATAAAAATGTCATTGTTGATCTTTTCAATAAGATTTCTAATATACACATTGTATGGTAAAATATTACACGAAAGACATAAATTGTAAAATATTTAACGACAACATTGCAACACATTTGGAACTAACGTTGTAAATGCAATCATATGGCCCTTTAAAAAGGATTATGGCTTAATCATTAGCCAACAGACACCTCAATAATCTCCACAACGACTAGTCCTGTGCTTTTATCAGTCCACCTTTTGGGGGAGACTAATATATCCTCATTCACCGTAACCCTGATAAGCATTTCCTCATTATTATCCCTTACCTGCAACAGCGTAGTATGCACCCGGCACGCGCACACGGTTCCGTTCTTGCGCGCGCACGGAGCGCCGAGCAGAGCGCACGCGCGCATCGCTCGACATGCCTCCACCGAGCTTCGCTACTGTACCGACCACTTATAATGTCTGGCTAGATCACTACAATATCACTTTCACTGACTTAGGACATTTCGTTTGAAGATTGGTCTAGTAGAATAGTTGGCTAATTTATTCGCTGAGATTGTTACAGAAAAATTGTTTTAGTAATATTATTTTAAAGTTAGAAAAAACGGGAATTACATGTAATAGTACAGAAAGTATCAAGTGAATTTATAGTGTGATAAGCTAACTTAGTCTTACTGTGCTCATCAAACAAAAAAGTATGCACACGGCACGCGCGCATCGCCTCCTTCGCTACTGTACCGACCATTATTACTAGCTAGATCACACTACAATCTAAAGTATTGTTACGACATCTGTTCGCAAGTAGGAGATAGGATTTGCCACTACTAGATAACAGATGGCGTTACTAGTATTCTAATAAGTAAAGGAATTACTAGATGTTTCTCGAATATCGACTTTTCGAGAATGTGGTACTAGAACTTTCTGTAATATTCGCGTATTTGAGATTTGGCATATATAAAGAGCGACGCGTGCTACGGAGTTATTCGAGTGCGAAGAACTAAAGCGAGAACAAGCGAAATACTAGAGCGAAGAAATTAAATACGACAGTGCAGTGATATACGGATTACGGAAATAAGCTTAACGGTGTGGACAGTGTTACTATAACGGAGTAAATTAGTGTTGTTAATTAGTGCGAGTATCGATAGTTAATTATCGATAGTGTTTGTTGTGTTGTGTAAAGTGCGTTATTGGTCAATAAATATAATTACACCTTATTGCACGAAAGTGTGACTGGTATTTATCAAATTAAGAACCCGGTACGTAACAATTGGTGACAGAAGTGGATTTGAAGATGCCAGTTATGCCGAAGGAAGACGGAAGAGAGGGTGTGAAGACACGCGCTCAGAAAGCCGCAGAGGGTGAACAGCTGTCGGAAATGAGTTCATCGGTCACGAACCCTCGGAGTGACATTCCAGAGGAGACGTCCGCGGTGACTAACGCGCCGTCTACATCAACGGCGCCGGCGGCCGCAACTAATACTGACTTGACGATGATAGTTGAAATGTTTCAAAGCATGCGTGAAGCACAACAAAGCATGCGTGAAGCACAACAAAGCATACAGGATGTTGTGAAAAACATACATTCGGAGGTACAGGATGTTAAAAAAAACATACATTCGGAGGTACAGGGTGTTGTGAAACAAGAAGTTCGTGAGTTGCGCGAGGAACAGCAAACTAAGTTCTCACAAGTTCTCACTGCGGTCAATGAAGTCAGTGGTCGGGTGGTTACTGTGGAAAAAGACGTAGAGCAGATGAAGGAGCAGGTAACCACTATTGAGAAAGATATCGATGACATGAAGACCGACTTCCGCGGAATGGAGAAAAGGGTTCTGCAGCTTGAATCACGACCGGTCAAGGTTGTCTCCGGTGAGAATGTAGTAGCTGTCCATGGTCCTCGTGTGAAGGTTCCTCCCTACGACGGAACAACATCCTGGTCGGCGTATAGACATCAGTTCCAGACTGTTGCGGCTGCCAATGGTTGGACTGATGAACAGTGTTTGACTGCACTGACGGTGGCGCTCCGAGGTCAAGCACTGTCAGTAATAGAGGCGCTGCCGACTCCGAGTGGTGGTTTCAAGGACCTGCTGGATGCGTTGGAGTCTCGCTATGGAGAGCGACACCTGGAGCACGTGTTCCGCGCCCAGCTGCGTGATAGGGTCCAGCGTTCTGGAGAGGGACTTCAGCAGTGGGCCCTTGAAATCGAGAAGCTCGTCCGCAAGGCCTATCCCAGTGTAGATCCGAAGACGGTGGAAATGAACCTGGTGCAAGCATTCGTCGACGGCATCAGAGATATCGAAGTGAGAACAGCGGTGAGACTTCAACACCACACGTCTCTCAAGGATGCCTTGGCGAACGCTCTAGAAGTTGAAGCTTGCCGCCAGGATACGCGCCAAACTCATCGACTTCGTGAGATTGCGGAAGCAAATGAGGACGTCAAGGTCATTAAAGCACCCGTCGGAAGGAGTACTGGACCGATTTGTTATGGCTGCGGGAAAAGGGGCCATTTGAGATTAAGTTGCCCGCTGAGGAAGGAAGAAAAGAGGCAGGCAGAGGCTTCTGCCGCAAACGTCCAGGGAAACGAGCATTAGCCAGGACCGGGGGGCAGGTGCTGGCTAGAGAGGAGAAAGCCCCGACAATGACCATCTCACAAGCCTGTAACGGGAACAGTTTGGTGATATTGGGCTGTGTCAATGATCAAGACTGTAAGATGACCCTTGATACTGGAGCGTCTAGAACGGTGATCAATCCGGCACTAGTGAAAGCAGCGAATATCAAGTATAGCAGAGATACTAAGTGTCGGCTACTCTCCGCCTCTGGCCAGCGAATACCTGTCCTTGGTGAACTCTCAGTCAGGATGATGGTTGGCGAGACGTCGTATACTCATCAAGTCATTGTGGCTGAGATAATGGATGAATGCATACTAGGACTGGACTTCATGAAGAAATATAACTGCCGGATTGACATAACGAGAGGAATTTTCAAGTGTGGCCAGGAAGAAATCTTTATACTGGGTGGTCCCGTCGGTGAAGTGACATGCTTGAAAACCATCAATATTCCTGCGCGTTCTCAGAAGTTGGTTCCGGTGATGTTACCTGTAGACAGCGAGAAGAAGAGGCATCGTTGTGTGTTGATTGAAGAGACAGGGAAGAACGGGCCAAGGAAATTTCTGACAGCAAGAACTTTGGTTACAAGCAACAAGACGGCAATAGTGAAGGTAGTCAACCTTGACCAAGAAGATGTACAGCTTAAGCGGGGTGAAGTAGTTGGTCAGTGTGAAGAAGTAGTCTGGATGAGGAGCTGTCATTCTCCAAATGGGAAAGTCAAAGTGAAAGTCGATAATTCAACTGTAACTGACTTGTTAAGTGAGATCCAGGATGACTTATCTTACTTGGAGAGGATCAAGGTTAAACAGTTGCTGGTGAAATATGCTGACATCTTCTCAAATGCAGAAGGGGACTTAGGCAGAACATCTTTAGTGCAACACAGAATTGATACAGGGGACGAAAGACCTATTAGACAGAGAGCAAGGAGAATTCCAATCGCTAAGGAGAAAGAAGTTGAAGAATTGCTCGAAGACATGAAAAAGAAGAAGGTCATTAGTCCGTCCTCCAGTCCGTGGTGTTCTCCAGTGGTTCTTGTTAAGAAGAAAGATGGAAGCACACGGTTTTGTGTTGACTACAGGCAACTGAACAACGTGACAAAGAAGGACAGCTATCCTTTGCCAAGAATAGATGACACTCTGGATACCTTGAGTGGCATGAAGTGGTTTTCAACCCTGGACTGCAAGTCAGGCTACTGGCAGGTGGAAATACATCCGACTGATAAAGAGAAGACTGCGTTTTCAACTGGAAAGGGTTTGTGGCAGTTTAACGTCATGCCTTTCGGTCTCTGCAACGCGCCAGCTACTTTTGAAAGGCTTATGGAGTGTGCGTTGGCGGGATTGGTTGGCGAGGCTTGCCTGGTGTACCTCGACGACGTGGTCGTAATAGGCAAAAGCTTCCAAGACCATCTCAAGAACCTGGAACAAGTCTTTCAGAAAATTCGTGGAGCAAACCTGAAACTGAATCCGAAGAAGTGCCGGCTGTTTAGAACTTCAGTGAACTATTTAGGACACGTAATCAGCCGAGAAGGAATTCAGACGGATCCGGAAAAGGTGGAAGCTGTGCAGAAATGGCCGACGCCAAAGGACAAAACAGACGTGCGAGCTTTTCTCGGCCTTTGCTCGTACTATCGACGTTTTGTAAAAGGGTTTTCTGAGATCGCCAAACCATTGCATCGGTTGACTGAAGATAAGAAAACCTTCTCTTGGGATGATGAATGCGAGTTATCTTTCAATGAGCTGAAGAAGAGGCTTTGCGAGACACCTATCCTTGGATATCCACAGCCAGAGGGACAGTACATCGTTGACAGCGATGCTAGTAATATGGCTATTGGTGGAGTGTTATCACAGATCCAAGGTGACAAGGAAGTTGTGATCGGATATTTCAGCAAGTCTCTATCTAAAGCGGAAAGAAACTACTGCGTCACGAGAAAGGAACTTCTAGCTGTAGTGAAGACCTTACAGCATTTTTACAAGTATTTGATTGGGAGACCGTTCAAGCTTCGAACTGATCATGCTGCACTGAAATGGCTTCTCCAGTTCAAAAACCCGGAAGGACAGGTAGCTCGATGGATCGAACAGCTACAAGAGTATGACTTTTCTATCGAGCACCGTAGTGGTAAATCTCATGGCAATGCAGACGCGCTTTCACGTAGACCGTGTCCGGAAGACTGTAAACATTGTAGGAAGCAAGAGTCGAAGGAGGAGGTCGTGAAAGTGACTCGAATTTGTCCATTGGATGGATGGGAAACAGAAGCTATGCAGAAGGCCCAAGAAGAAGATGAGAACCTCAGACCCATCATGAAATGGAAGAAGGAAAAACACGATCAACCGGCTTGGAGTGAAGTAGCGTCCACAGGAGTGAGTACGAAAGCTTACTGGGCGCAATGGAACAGCCTGGTTCTGATCAATGGTCTACTGTACCGGAGGTGGGAGAAACCCAACGGTAAAGAAGAGCACCTACAAATGGTCGTGCCCAGAGCCAAGGTTAAAGATGTACTGCGGGAAACACATGACGGTGTTTCGGGCGGGCATCTTGGGGTAAATCGTACGTTGCAGAAGGTTCGTGCGAAGTTTTACTGGCTTCATTGTAGGGACGACGTACAGGACTGGTGCCGGAAATGTACAACGTGTGCCGCGGTGAAAGGTCCGCAGACCCGGAGTAGAGGGGGATTACGGTTGTACAATGTGGGAGCTCCCTGGGAGAGGATTGCCGTTGATGTGGCTGGACCGTTTCCACAATCAGAGTCCGGAAATAAATATTTCATGGTGGTGATGGATTACTTCACTAAGTGGCCTGAAGTGTTTGCCATACCCAATCAAGAAGCAATAACTGTGGCTACAAAACTGGTTGAGGAAGTGATCTGTCGATTTGGCGTGCCCCTGGAGATACACTCTGACCAGGGAAGAAATTTTGAGTCACAAGTATTTCAAGAGGTGTGCAAACTGCTTGGAATGCATAAAACCAGGACGACGCCATATCATCCTCAGTCAGATGGAATGGTGGAGAGGTTCAACCAAACACTGGAGAGACAGTTGGCGAAGATGGTTGAAAAACATCAGAAGGACTGGGACAAACACATTCCATTATTTTTACTGTCTTACCGGTCAGCTGTTCACGAAAGCACGAAGGAAACACCTGCTTTCGTCAATTTCGGAAGAGAGCTACGATTGCCTGTAGATTTGTTGACAGGAGGGTCACCAGATGAGCCGCAGAGTGTAACTGAATATGTAAGCGATTTGAGGGAAAGAATGCAAGATGTACATTCCCTAGTGCGTGAAAATGGTTTACATGCTAGTGAAAAGATGAAAACCAGATATGACCGTAAAGCTAACACGCCGCGTTTCGAAGAGGGTATGCTCGTCTGGTTACACAATCCAACTCGCCAGAAAGGGAAGTCCCCTAAGTTACAAAATAGGTGGGAAGGACCGTACAAGGTGGTCACTAGAATAAACGATGTAACGTACAGAATTCAACGCCAACCTAGAGGGGCTTGGAAAATAGTTCACATCGATCGACTTGCGAAGTACCATGGAAGCAATAATACTCGGGACGAGTATTAATGTAAGGAGGGGGTAATGTTACGACATCTGTTCGCAAGTAGGAGATAGGATTTGCCACTACTAGATAACAGATGGCGTTACTAGTATTCTAATAAGTAAAGGAATTACTAGATGTTTCTCGAATATCGACTTTTCGAGAATGTGGTACTAGAACTTTCTGTAATATTCGCGTATTTGAGATTTGGCATATATAAAGAGCGACGCGTGCTACGGAGTTATTCGAGTGCGAAGAACTAAAGCGAGAACAAGCGAAATACTAGAGCGAAGAAATTAAATACGACAGTGCAGTGATATACGGATTACGGAAATAAGCTTAACGGTGTGGACAGTGTTACTATAACGGAGTAAATTAGTGTTGTTAATTAGTGCGAGTATCGATAGTTAATTATCGATAGTGTTTGTTGTGTTGTGTAAAGTGCGTTATTGGTCAATAAATATAATTACACCTTATTGCACGAAAGTGTGACTGGTATTTATCAAATTAAGAACCCGGTACGTAACAGTATGTTTTATTGACACGGCACATTTTGTTTGGAGATTATACTAGTAGAAGAATTGGATAAACACTAACTATAAAAGGTTGTTTTTATAATGTTTTATTTAAGGTAAGATAAAGCTGGTATTACTCAAAATGCTACAAAGGATATGGTAGCAAGTGAAAGTTTAGTGTAATAATCTAACTTAGACTTTGCTTATCGCACGACAAAAGTATGCACTTGCAGTATATACTGGGAACAATCATCGCTCGAGATGCCTCCACCGATCTTCCATCACTTACACTATCTAAGATCGCACTATAATGGCATGTTTCACTGACACGGCACATTTCGTTTGAAGAGTAGTTTAGTATAAGGATTGGATAATTACTAGCTGCGATTGTTAAAGAATATTTTT
Source organism: Bedellia somnulentella (assembly GCA_963576735.1). Taxonomy (NCBI): domain Eukaryota; kingdom Metazoa; phylum Arthropoda; class Insecta; order Lepidoptera; family Bedelliidae; genus Bedellia; species Bedellia somnulentella. The sequence goes on along the minus strand of OY755180.1, from coordinate 17,020,199 downwards.
TTTTTAAAAAAGCAGATATATAACGAAATGCTACGAAGAATACAAGTGAACGTAAAGTGTGGTATAGGAGAGTTGGATAATTAATCGCTAAGATTGTTAGAGAAGGGTTGTTTTTAAAATATTTCTTTTATGATTAGGCAATTCGGGTATTACACGAAATGGTACGAAGAGTACGGTAGCAAGTGAACGAGTAGTGTGATGACTGATATTTTTTTTCAAGTTTGTATGGAATCACTTCATGAAATATCCTGTCCAAGTCCAATTAATAAAGAAAAAACCAAATCGGATTACAAAGTTATGTGTAAAAAACACATGCAATATACCTTTTTTGTTTCATCAAATAAAATACAAAACACGACTAAAATAATTTAATATAAATTCCAATCATTATCATATTGTTCAATTGGTTTAAAAATAGACAAATAACGTTTTATACATGATAAAGAACTGCGGCAAAGATAACAGTTACCAATGCATGTTTTACTTTCAAATTACGCATGTGCTCTCACAACCAAAATATATTTTAGGGAAATTCTTAATTCATCCCTAATAAAATATCTTTCTTTATTTTTGAAAGCCGTACTTAACTTATAAACAATGCATACCGATCACGACTTAAACGCTCATCCAAAACGTGAAGTAAAAAAGCGTGCAATTGATCAAAGCTCCCGGTGGTCGTCGCTCTAGATTTCACTAAAAGCTCTCCGATTACCACTAAAAGCATCAACGAGAACTTCAACACTTTAAGCGACAAAACAGACAGCCGACCGTTTAAACGTGGTAGACGTTCGTAAATACGTTCTGTGACGGTTGAATTATTAAACAATATTTAATAATTTTCAATATAGCTATGATCGGATACAGGATAATGAGCTATGCATGACACATACGTACGAGATTAGTTGAGACTTTAGATCGTTGATATAATATAACTTTTATTCTGTTTTTGCTAAACGAATTTAATTTAATATTGGATTTAGAATGTTAAGTATAGAAAAGAGTAAGTATTGTATCACATGTAGTTTATTATCCTGACAAACCTCGCGCACTTCTTCTTCTTTTTTTTTAAGGCTAACTGAGAAGAGCATAGCCTCAGATGCAAAGACGCTAGGGTTCGAAACTGAAATCGGGCTTTTCATCCCAGAGTCTTTTTTGAAACATACATACGTGACATGATAGTCCAGTGGATAGAACACCCGCCCGAAAACAGAAGGGCATGAGTTCCAATCCTGGGTCGGGCCTACACCAATTTGTCTTTTCTAAAGTCATATGTGTGGTTAATTTATCATGGTTGTTAACGGTGAGGGAAAACATCGTGAGGAAACCCACATGGCTGAGTTGTACTTAGTCATGTGACAGTGTATTCGTACAAAACGGCGATAGGCCTGCCCCCTATCAAGTGAGTACACTGTCTAAGCAAAACGTGGGTACCTTCTCTGGAAACTAGATGGCGCTGCCATGTGAGTTCAGAAGTATTGGTACCTCTGCCAACCCCTTCGGGGATAAACGGCGAGAACGTTTATGTTATGTTTATATACGTGTTTCATTCAGAATGCGGGAATATAATGACTACTGCAGATTCATTTATCAAGGTTGTTACATTGAGAGAAATCATTGTGACTCTGACTGAAAATCATTGCTGTGAGCTTAAACCTCGCAGCTTTTTGCTGAATCAGTGCCTCTCCGCTGCTACGAGGCTCAAAATTATAGCGTATTCTTTTCAACAATTTTCTTTCTTTTTTATAACTTTTTTAATATGTAACGTTTTTCTATAGTTTTACATAATTATGTTCTCTTTTTTTGTCTATCTTAAGAGTTTTATTTGTGCCATATTAATAACTTTTTTTTTTGAAGAAGCCCACTTGAGTTGTTTCATAATAAGATCGTAAAGAATAAAGTAGAGTAAGAATTATATACTGGATATTGCCGTCTTAGTTTTTGAATATGCCTAAACTTGAAACGAATTCCAGGAGTTATATTCGAAGTAATAAATAAAGGAAAGAAAAATTTCGACACAGGAGGGAACCGAGCCCGCCAATATTTATTAGTAATAATTCCCACGTGAGGTTTTCATGAACAAAAATATTTAAATTATATTCGAAGTGTTCCGAAAATTTCACTTTTGGTGCATATAGGGTAGGCTTGGGTAGATCCAGCTCCGCGAGGGGATTCGAATCACCAGGTTCAGGCTCAGTTCCGGTACTGAATCCTCTTAACCGGGCCGGACCGCTTATCGAATCCGGCTCGGTTAAGAAATTCGGAACTGAATCAAACAACCAAAAAATACCACGCTTACTTCGCGGAACGTAACGATTGCTGTTGACATTCATGTAAAAATCAATTTACTTATATGTATAATGATTCTGTTTGTGTACAGGCTAGGTTTGCTAACATACAAATATCCATATGTAAAAAAAAATAAATATATAGAAACATCTTAACAACATCTTATAACAATATCTACACATAAATATATGCAAATCAGAAAGTGACACAACATAAAACACTATCATATTTATAATATCACTTTAAACACCATTATTTATGAAAATATTGATAAATCTATTAAACAAAATTGGCAAACAAAGAACAAAAAAGGACAACTCTCTTTTCGTCTCTGTCTCCCTAGTTCAAATTGTATTACATTCTTGTCTCGCTCTCACATTCAGCAAGCAAAGCAAATGTAACGGTAATAATCGAACCGATCCTGAACCTGATGCCTGAGCCTGTTGTTCGAAAACAATAAAACCGAGCCGGTGCGGAGCGGCCCGGTTAAGCGAACCTGCACCTGATAAGAAAGAGTGGGGCCGGTTAGGCCAATCAGGCTCACGCAGGAATTCGAATCATTTGAATCCACCGAGCCGGACCTACACACGGCTAATATAGGGTACAGGTGTCTGCCATTTAGGTTCTCTTTTACAATTTTATTCATCGCTCGGATCTTGTTCGAATAAAATATAACAGTTATATGAGTATTTTTGGATCATTGGGAAAGTTTTCTCGAAATGGGTAAGGTTAAGTATTTCAGAGTAAGTTAAAAGAAACAACTTAAAATTTTCATAATTTATGATCGAGGATATTGTTTGCTGGGAAAAAAGAACACAGATACATCGTTCACGGTATTGTGATTTAACAGATATATGGAAAGTCTTTGTATAGTTTTTCACCCATCTAAAAACTTAAATTTAGCAATCAGGACAATTACATTTTAAATAATCTATCTATCTATCTATAATATAATAAGACTGTACCGAGGTCATAACTGTATATTGAAGAAAAAAAAAATGAAAACCGATGGAATATGTTTTATTTTCGATAATGAAGCCAAATTTGTCTGTCTGTCTGTCTGTATGTCCGGTCATCACGTTAATTCTACCGGACGGATCTTGATCAAATTTGGCATGAATGTAGCTCATACACCTGGCCAACATATAGGATATCATTTATCGTGGATTTCTCAAGGGTTCCTACAGGAGCATCAAAAAACCATAACCTTTTAGCGCGACGGGGTGAATAGACACTCTAAATTTAGTGATGCGGGGTGAATAGAAACATTCCAAACCAATTTTTTTTTACTAATGTATGTATTGTATTACTAGATGGCGCGATTAGTTGCTTTCTACATCGCGGTATGATTGCTTTTTTTCTTTGTTATAAATACTTCAGTTACGTCACAGTTACAGTTCAGACTAAACTTTTGTCAGTTCGAGGGCTGTCGGGTCAATTAGTTTGTAAATATTATAAAATTACAATTTATTTTAGAACTGCCATCTATGACTGATCGAATACAAACACTCACACAATCACCAATGGGTCGCCAGACTCGCCACCGCAGCGCGAAACTGCTATGCTATCTATACTTACTGAAAATATTCTAATTTTTGAACTTAGAAACATACATACATTCATAAACTCACGGCTATAAATCCCTTTATAAGGGGTACTTAGAAACTTGGTACAAAATGGTTTGATTCATGATTGTTATGAAATATCCAGTACATATATATTATTATTATATATATATTATTATATTATAGTGGTTTGGGCACATAGAGAGGATGGATGATAGAAAATTAGTAAAAGGGATCTATAGAGCTAGTGTGGATGGTAATGTTAGTAGAGGACGACCACGGAGAACACACTTGGACCAAATTGAGAGTGTGCTCAAAAAGGCTGGCGTCCGAAGTATGAAGAATAAAAGAGCATGTATGAAAAGATTGATTTATGTAAACGAAGCTAGAGAGGTTTGTCAGGATCGTACGAAGTGGCGATCGATAGTCTCTGCCTACCCCAATGGGAATTAATGGCGTGAGTATATGTATGTATGTACATGTCGCAGGAAAATCGTCAAACTCGTTAACTTATAAGTTTCCTAAGAAACTTATAAGTTGACGGAAATCCGTCAAACAGCATGCTAATTTACATCTTTCCTGATAGGTTTTAGGAAACTTGTAAAATAACGAACTCACCTCAAGAAACTTGTAAGTGGGGATAATTTTTGACAAGTTTCCGGGTTCAAAATTCTGTATTTTAGGAACTTTACAAGTTTCCTGAATCCTGCTAGGAAAGTTGTCAATGCAATGCAGCGCTGATGGCGCGGAGGGAGGGATGTTAGTCAATGCGGATTGGCTGGCGGCCGGTCACGTGACGTGACGTGACGTATTCGCGCGTCTTGTCAACTCGACATTCAAAACTAATATTTTCCTTGCTTTACTATTATACTAATGCTAATCTATTAATTTGCTATTATTTGCTGTCACTGACATAAAATTAAAATGTTTTAAGAGTATTTATCAAATATAAATTGTTTGAGTATATATCGTGATACTTTATTGTTATATAGTATGAATACCTTCTAGATATTTTTTTAAAGAGCGTTTAGTATCGATACATACATACTCACGGCAATAAATCCCTAGAAAGGGTAGCCTGACCGTCGGAATAATAAATTCCTTAGCTACTTTTGTAACTTAAATGGGAAAAGATTGTAATATAAAAATTATTGGCTATAGGTCTCCAACCGCATCGCCAAAACAACACTAAAAAAAGCCCCAAATAGTCACCTCCAATGACATCCATTGGTATAGGATACCACCAGAAGTATTTTAGTGCTATTCTTAACCGATGCGTATAAGATTTTAAGCTCTTACAAATTTACTGCATTCATAATATTTTGTCCCGCGGTTATCGTAAGAGGAAACCAAAGGCTTTTTAAGTGACTGGTGGGTAAAATGGCTGCATACCAAGTGCCACCTTCTAATTTTAGTTGTAATTCGCTACTGTGATGTGAGTGAGTGAAAAGCAAGCCAGAAGGTTGATTGATTAACAAATGGAAACTGTTGTAAAAATCCGTTATCGTAATAAATTATTCGTAGTTTCCGTTTATTATTACGTAAGATTAACGACTAGGAAACCCTACTTAGTCCAGTTCTTTATTTATATTTGAAAGTATCAAAACATTGTCGTTGCTTTAAATTCATGCTTTTTTCTTTACTCAACTCACTTCTTAACCAGTCATTATAAGTAAGTAGTTTTATTAACAATTTCACTAGCACCCTAAAGGAAGGTTACAAAATTCCTAAATTATAAATTTTATATTCGGGAACTTGTCAAAAATTATCCCCACTTACAAATTTACTGAGGTGAGCCCGTTATTTTACAAGTTTCCTAAAACCTATCAGGTAAGATGTAAATTCGCTTTCTGTTTGACGGATTTCCGTCAACTTAAAAGTTTCCTAGGAAACTTTTAAGTTAACGAGTTTGACGATTTTCCTGCGACATATATATATTAGTAAAGAGATTTTTGACATCTCTGTATCTAGAAATTCTAAATTTGATGCGATTGACTGTTATAACCACTACAAAAATATGAAATTCATCTATCGATCATTCATGAGTAGGTATATACTAACGGCTATAAATCCCAAAAAAGGGTAGCCACAGCTTCAGAGATAGTAATTTTTTATCCACTTTTGGAAGTTGAATGGGGAAAAGGTAGTCAAACGGGTCTTCAACTGCATCACCAATAATCACTTAAAAAGTCTCAATGTTCTTTATATCTATTACAACTAATAAAAAACAGAAGTTAAGATAGTGTTTTGCTATTTTCGATGTAGACTGGATGCAACAAAATGTAGTCCACGCTGACGTAGTCGCGGGCAAAAAGCTAGTTATATGAATAAATCTTAATTTAGGCAAAAAACAGACTAGGCACTAAATATTTATTCTTATTTACACTTTTATATCGCGATATCAAATCAAAAAAATCAAAATCAAAATCATTTATTTCGGATTATTCATCCATATAGTTGTTAGTAATCACAAAAACTTAAATACCTATGTTAGTAACAAAAATAACATTTAAAATTAAATACAGACATAATTAATTGTACTGCTTTGTATTATTGTGGCTAATACTACCGACAACTGGCGGTGTGCAGTCTCACCCAGTGCCGGAGCAGTGGGGAGTCCCACCTGTCACTCAACACACGCAGAATGCTGTTGGATATGTGTATGTTACTATGTGAGTAAGATGCTATATTTGCGATCCAAAAAGATTATTTGTTAATTTATTTATTGAAGTAAATAACCCTTACACCCGATTGCTGAATTGAGTATTCAAGCTGAGAACGACTTAAGTATCGTATTGTCTCATTCAGTTGTTATGATTTTAATGCGACAGAACGATACTTAAGTTGTTCTTAGCTGGAAAACTCAATTCAGAAATCGGGCGTTACTATACTATAAAATACTTAGACTACAACACAAAACGGTAAAGAGTTTAAACTAGATCCAGCAAGGCGCCAAATTCGCTCAAACAAACTGACAGCAAGACAGACAGTGCGAGGAATAATGTACATATTCAGTGATGCATGTTAAAACATAGTCTGCTTATAGTGTTTCTTATGTGAATAATAGAAAACACCGTTAGCAAAAACGGAAAGGAAAGCCTGGCATTCGGGAAGGTCAGGTTTAACATAGCAGTATTTTTTGGTTAAGTGGTTTGGTTAGCTGTGTAGCTTAGAATAACACTACCCTATTTCTTCCGGTGGGTGTACGTTAGAGGCGACTAACGGTATTGGGGCTTTTAAAGGATTTTTGGGCGATGCGGTTGGAGACCCTTCACCAACAACCTTTATTCCACCATCTTTTCCCCACGCAACTTCCAAAAGTGGCTGAGGAATTTCTGATTGCCTAGCTCTGGCTACCCCTTCAAGGGATTCATAGCCGTGAGGATATGTATGTATGTATGAGATAAACTCTACTCTAGCCCCGATACTTTGTCTGTCCGTACGTGTGTCACCAGAATTTATCTCACGTACAGTTTTAATATAAACGCATGGAAAATTGCTAATAACATTAATGTTAGGCGTTTTTCTGTGCCGACTCGCACTTGACCGTCTATTTAAACAAATTAATGAATTTATTTATTCGGCTATATATTAGTGAGCCATAGTGTTGGAAACACATCATCTACGGTCCAATATTATTTACACACAAGTGTAAAGAATTGTTGCTTAAGAAAAACTGGCTACGTAATTAGATAATTAAGATGGTAGGAAACCCTCTAAACAAATGTACAAACTATATGTGTTATATTATATACTAAGGATAGAGGCTGTAGTAAAATTATAAGACCCAATGTAGTGTAGTTTTAACTCCAACAATTAAAATAGCATTTTTATTAAATTCACAACTCTGCCTACCCCAATTCAGAGTTTGTTCCCGTTATGTATCTCATTACCACGACACGCCGCCGTCCTCATTGCTCTATCGGAGCTACAGTCCCGCGGGATCGAGCTGTAATTGGCAGTGATCGCATGCCATCTAGGAAGGGAACTTACTGGTCTCTACTTTACATTTACTTTGATATTTTGCTTAATACTAGAAAAACGTAGAACTTTAAGTTAATTTGATGTTCTTAAGTGTTAACGGGTCATTTATTAAGTTAAGTCACAATTAAAAGATTAAACATCAAATTACATACCTTTCAAAGATGCAAGATAAAACATTAATAAAATAGTTACAACTTTTTAACCGACTTCAAAAAAAGGAGTGTTCTCAATTCGACCGGTATATTTTTTTATTTTTTTTTTATGTTTGTTCGCCGATTACTTTGCCATTTATGAACCGATTTTGATTATTATTTTTTTATTCGAAAGAAGATACTCCCGGATTGGTACCATGATGAGGATATCAGGGTCTGATGATGGGATCCTGGAGAAATCGAGGGGAACCCTCAAATTTTATAGGCAAATGTACCGCGTTTTACATATTTTCTGAACTTATATTGGTATTTGCTTCTGAAAATCATATTGTTATGCTGCTGAGCTGATGATAGAAGGTGTGGATCCTCTATCACTAGGTATTAGGAAACAGTTCTTTCCACATTCTATATAGATTTATACTCCTCTTCGTAGCTTTTATGAAGAGAAGTACAGGTTCACTAAACATTCTTTTGTTATGTTATTGTTACCGAGAAAGTACCATGAGACCAGAATCTGATGATGGCATCCCAGGAAATCGAGGGGACTGTCGAACCTCACAATTATGTGACAGTGTATTTGTTCAAAACGCCGATAGGCCTGCCCTGTATAACGTGAGAACACTGCCTAATAAATCGTGGGTACTCTGAACAACAGGTGACAATGTCACGTGATATTCAGAAGTATTACTACCTCTGCTAACCCCTTCAGGGATATTCGGCGTGAGCGTTTGAGTCTTTCTTGAGATGTAGAATTGAAGACCATCGCCTTTCGAAGGATTTTAAGAACAATGTAAGGTTACATATGGTTGAGCCTATTTAATATCGCACTATAATAGAAATACCGGAAATACGAAGAATAATACAGTAACTATCGCTTCCTCATCCGAGAGGCATCTTTGCCAGGTCTACCCATCTCTAAAACTCGTAAAATAAAATATTTTTTAACAAAAAGAAAACCGACTTCATAGAAAAACAACCGAAAATAAACAATCTAGTACTAAAAAGTACGAAATAAGTTTTTTTAATTGAATATGAGTTCTGTGATTGATACCTTAGCAATATCTTTATTCCACACGCGTCAGTTCAACCTACCTAAATATTACAATTCTCTTAAATTAATTTTTGAGTCGGTGCCAGACAAACAAAAGTAAATTCACCCTGCTATCTATCTCTGATTATTACAATCTAAACAATATATATCTATCGCCTAACGTTTTAAATGATAATACGTACAAGAATCAATTTACCCTACAACTACAAGGTACCCTACATTTTACATGTATATGAAGTGCGAAATACACACTTCTTATTATCAATTATCATCGAGGCTGGCACCGGCTCACAAATTAATTTAAGAGAATTTTAAGATTTAGGTAGGTTGAACTGACGCGTGTGGAATAAAGATATTGCTAAGGTATCAATCACAGAACTCATATTCAATTAAAAAAACTTATTTCGTACTTTTTAGTACTAGATTGTTTATTTTCGGTTGTTTTTCTATGAAGTCGGTTTTCTTTTTTTACTTTCGGATATTTAATCGTGTGTTATTACATGGTTTTTCAAAGCGCGTCATTTCGATAACTTTTCAAAGTAAATAGTTGTTTTAATTATAATTTGCAATCGTGAAAGTCTAAGAAAATAGATTTAGCCGTTACAGGTGTTTGAAAACCTGTGACCAAGAAATTAGGATTTTATTCTATGAGAACCATAAATCATTTAATAAATATCAACACAAGCCGATCACTATAAAATTGAGCCAAGTATAAAATTGTTACTAAGTACTGGCGTACTTAGTAACAATTTTATTTTCCCATTAGCAAAAATCCCTAAGCCAATTAAAATTTTCGTAAAGATTATCGTGGTATTATTTCGAAGTACTTCTGAAAAGCCGTTTTTGTTTCGCATATAAATTACAATTTCGTTGTCTCGAAGCCAATGAACTTGTTGGGGTGTAGGGTGACTACTAGAAGAAAAGATTTTGCGGCGAATAATCAACTTAGTTTAACTTTGTTTCATTTTTGGACAGTGTATTGTATTCCCTTGGGTATCTTCAAATATATTTAGCAAGGCAATTGGAAGCATTTTGTGAAATATTTAGTTTGGATTAGAGACAAGAGTAGACGACCGAAGTGAGAAGAATGGAATCTATGTACGCAAGGAATTGTTAGTTGCCATCATTATCTGCCTCCCCCAATCCAAATTAGCAGCGTGAGTATATAGCAAGTAGTCCCTCCGTTCGCGTGCCAAATAGGTTGCATGCAGTGCAGTCGGAGCACCACGTGACCAACGTTATGTTTCACCGAACCCCTTCATTTGGCGACTACTGACCTTCCTTAACCGACGATTATATCGGGCCTTATCTTTCACCAATTTCGATTTAGCTGTCGCAGAAACACTTACGGAATTCTTGGCTGTGTTAGGTATAGTATATTATTATGATTTAATATTTACATACATACATACATATACTCACGGCTATGAATCCCTTACAGGGGTAGCCAAAGCTATTGAATCAGAAATTCCTCAGCCACTTTTGGAAGTTGCGTGGGGAAAAGATGATGGAGTAAAGGTTGTTGGTGATGGGTCTCCAACCGCATCGCCCAAAAATCCCTTAAAAGCCCCAATACCGTTAGTCGCCTCTTACGTAGACCCACCAGAAGAAATGGGATAGTGTTATTCTAAGCCGACACTACATAGCTAATAATATTTACGTACGTATTTCATAGAAGGGGTGGCAGAGATATTAATTCGTTCTAATTAATAAAGAGTTCTTTTGAATATCCCATGTTTGGTTATGATAACAGGAAAGATATTGTATTTCTAATTTTAAAGTTTAACACTATGATTTTGTGCCGAAGAATTAATATAAATTACCAAAGGTAATCAATCCACTGCAAAAAAAAACGTTCCGAGATTTTACACGCAAAGAGAGGTTTCCATTCCTTTTACAAGACTTACAGACAATAAAAGTACTCCGTTATAATGTTGACCTTCAGATATTTCATCTAGGGCTTTCAAATAAGAACAAATATTGTTAGCAGTCAAACGTCTACGAGAAATCTAATACTGATTGTTCAAGTCCAGTTACGAAAAGCAATATTGTATACTATCTTTTTATTTCCAGACCAAATAAAACTGGAATATTTCCCATGAGATGCCGATTAATTTTTCCACCATAGCCTAGAAGCTGGTCAAGTGCGACAATCAATAAAGTAATTATTCATTATTGACTCGAGCAGAAAGCAAATTAGCAGTATTGGTATAACCCAAATACGTCTACATTGTACAATTTCTATGACGTGTTTAGGGTGCAAGTCCACCAGAGATTAGCGAAGATAATATTGTTTTAAGAAACAATAGATTCGCTTCATATTCCTCGCCTCGCTTAGCATATAAATATATAGAGAGAGAGTGGAGAGGTTTTGACGATGCAGGTAAATTAAGAAAAGGAAAAAATACATAAGCAAATGTCGACGTCCGTGGCCGAGTGGATAGGTGGCTAGCTCCTCAACATTTATGTAATGAGCATAAATGAATGTTTCTTTGTGTTGGATGTTACTATATGTGTACCATATAATATTATATATATCGTTGAGTTAGTATCCCGTAATACAAGTCCTACCTACATACATACATATACTCACGACTATAAATCCCTTAACGGGGTAGCCAGAACTAGGGAATTAGAAATTCCTCAGCCACTTTTGGAAGTTGAAAAAGTTTTGAAAGTGGGGAAAAGATTGTGAAATAAAAGTTGTTGGTGATGGGTCTCCAACCGCATCGCCCAAAAATCCCTTAAAAGCCCCAATACCGTTAGTCGCCTCTTACGTACACCCACCGGAAGAAATGGGGTAATGTTATTCTAAGCCGACACTACACAGCTACTACCTAGTTCGGGGCCACCTTGATCCTCATATAATATGTCGGTATATTTATTTATTCTCTGTTGGAATCACACCCTTAGAGACAACAGGAGTCGCGAACTTATATTATGATGTACTAGTGGATCGTCCCAGCTTCGCACGGGTAGCGTTGTTTTTTTAAATATCTGAGGTTTCTTTCTTCAGTCACTGCTCAAGCATTGTGAAATTCAGCGCAATGTTTTCAATTTATTAAATTTATAGCACTCCCTAAACAGTGTAGTTTGGTGATTTTAAATGCGCTTTGATGAACGGTTCAGTATTTCCGTTTAATAGCAAATTTTTAAATAAAACGCTATGAAGTATTTATAACAATCTAAAAAATAAATCATTACGTGATGTAGGATGCAACTACTGGCGCCATCTAGTATGTTATATGTAAATTAGTAAAGATTTGGTTTTGATCACGGGCGCGATGGATTATTTTATGTATAATTTCGGTGTTTGTTTACCGATTTCTATGATTCTTTTTTTATTGAATAGGTAATAATGTTACCTTTTTAAATTTGGGATGAGTGAGACGTTTACAAACGTAAGAGTAAACAAATATAATCAGAATGATCCGAACTGCTAAGCTATCAGGAATTACACGTGTTATTGTGAGTCAACCGTAAAAGATAGACATAAACTGCTGAGGATTTTTTTTTAGATTATTTTATGAAAAATATTTCCGTCACACATGATTTCTATGTAAGTTTAACCATTGAGGCTGCACACGCGACGGAAGCTTAAAAAATGGAGTAACTTCTCCCGTTTTCCCAAAATTTCCCAAAATTCCCCTTTACTACTCTGCTGGAAAGTATACAAAAACCTGCGCAGGTGTATGAAGAATAATTGTACCAAGTTTCGTAAAAATCCGTCGAGTAGTTTTTGTTTCCATAAGGAACATACAAACCGACAGACAGACAGACAGACAGACAGACAGACAGACAGACAGACAGACAGACAAAAATTTAACTGATTGCATTTTTGGCATCAGTATCCATCCCTAATCACCACCTGATGGTTATTTTGAAAATATATTTCATGTACAGAATTGACCTCTCTACAGATTTATTATAAGTATAGATTAAAGCTTTGAATTTGCTGAACTCGGCGATGCCCTTGGCTATGTTTAAGTATTTTATTTAACTTGCAACGTTTGGGTCAAAAGCTGCGACTTTAACTTAAAATGAAATGAAACAGACATTTATTTACCAGGAGTACATAAAATTCCCTAAAGACAATAAGAACAAATGCGCAAAATATTCTAGTTTGGATATTAAATCAAAAGACGCTGATTCTCGGTAGACCTTTTTCCTCGGGTGGTCTTTTGATTTAGTAGTTAACTTATAATAAATATTAAAACAAGATCGTTCAAGCTAACATTGTCGTTAATCAAAGGTTAAGCTTGGCTGCATATTACGTGAAGGAATAAGATATATTGCAACATCCCGTTTATTGTTCATAATAGAACAGTTTTTTGTCTATTACGATTTCTGTTATAGTTAACCGCTGGATATCAATTAAGTATTTTTACTATCTACTCTATTTAATTGTTCGAGGAATTCATTACCCGAAAGAAAATTGAAAAATTTGCTATTTAACAATTTGCTAAAGTCGAAACATACTTGAGAATTTAATATTTTCAAATAAGAATAATAATTAATTCAGTTAACTTATTAACAAACACAACGGACACCCCAACTGATATTTAAGGATAGGATGAGCGTTGCAAAAAATATCATTTCGTCCCACTCGATGTTAGACGTAACATTTCAGATATCTGTAACTTGGCTAAGATAGCAAATGGTTCGGTTAATTGTCCTGAGTTACTGTCCAAGGTACAGCTGCGTACAAATCCGATGGCATTACGTCAGCGGTCTTTATTACATGTGCCTCAGGCCAGAACCAACTACAGGCAGAATTCATTTATAATACGAGTTTCTAGGGAATATAATGAAATTCAAAATGATTTCGACATATTTAACTCCAGCATTTCAGCAATTAAGCGATTACTTACCAATTCATTTTTTCAAAACATTTAAGTTAATTATTTTTATATTTTTCTTATTTAGCAATAATTAATTTAGTTTTTAGTGTTGTTACCGTTATTTCTATTGTTCTCAGTCTGTTATTTGAATTTTCTTTTAGTCTGTAAGTTGTTGTTTTCTAGTTTTTATTGTTATAGGTGGAGATTTTTAATTGGCATTGCACTGTTTACTTTATTGTTTAGTTAATGTATACGCTGTAAATCTTCCAAATAAAATAAAATAAAATATAATATAAAATAAATACTCTGTAAAATCTTGTGAGTGGATTGTTTATTAAAAAGCGCGGGTTATAGACGATAACTTTCATTTTCATCCAATGCCAGTGTAACGCAAGAAGAAATATGGAGATATTTATATGAAGAAAAAAAGTATTAAAATAGAGATGTACATAAACACTTTTACAGCAATGTAGCGTCGGCTTAGAATATGGTATGTGTACATAAGAGGCGACTAACGGTATTGTTGCTTTTAAGGGATTTTTGGGCGATGCGGTTGGAGACCCATCACCGACCTTTATTTCACCACATTTCCCCTCGCAACTTCCAAAAGTGGCTGAGGAAGGCTACCCCTTCAAGGGATTTATAGCTATGAGTATATGTATGTATATTTAATACTTAATACTTTATGTGAGAAGAATAAAAGAGCATGTATGAGAAGAATAATGAATGTAAGAAAAGCAAGAGAGGTAAGCAAGAGGTACTCAGTGGCGATCGATAGTCTCTGCCTACCCCAATGGGAATAATGGGCGTGAGTATAAGTAAGTAAAAGTAAGTAAAAAAAGTAAAAGACATTTATTTGGCAAATTGGTAATAAAAAAAACAACACACAGTAAAAACACATCGAAAACAAAAAATACAAAAGTTAAGAAACAAGTAACCTATTGCCAAAATGGTTATCGGCTCAGCATGTGTGTCTGAAACGGTACACAGACCATTCCAAGACACGCTGGTTTTCAGCCGACACCTACTAATTTAAAAATGAAAAACAATAATAAAAGAAGCACTCGTTATAGCATAAACACCCAGCAATGAAATAAATGAAGAAATACTAATAAAAAATATACAGTAAATAATGATATACTAGAAATATAAAAATAATAATATATAAAAAATACAATGAACATTAAGTCAATAAAACATATTAATATAATGGGGACAAAAAATATAGGGAAAATATATGTGCTTATTTGGCAGCTAAAGATAATTTATGTATTGTAAAGTTTTTTAACGTGGTATTTAAATGTCGCTGTACTGCTAAGATCTTTTAGGGGTGGGGGCAAGTCGTTCCAGCATTTCGAAGCCGCGTATCTAAAGCTTCCCCGGAAGGCTGTGGTACGATGTTTCGGCGTTACCAGTAGGTATGAGTGTCCGCGCGTATGGTACTGTGACACTGTCCGGGACCATATTAGTTTCTCAAATAAGTATTTGGGATATTGAGTTTTTATAACACCAAAGAGAAGTGTGGCTAGATGGAGCTTTCTTCTTATCTCGAGATTCAACATATCGTTAGTTTTCAAGTAGGGTGAAACATGGGTTCTGGGTGGTATGTCGAAACAATATCGCGCACATGCATTCTGTACTCGTTGTAACAGTTTCCTAGAGCGAGCCAATAGGCATGGACCGTATACCACATCTCCATAGTTTAGTTTGCTAAGGATGAGGGATTCACAGAGTCTAATACGGATGTCAGTTTTTAAATAGGGACGTATTTTGTACAACACTTTAAGTCTATAAAAACAATTTTTTACAGTGTTTATCACATGATTTTCAAAGGTTAAGTCTGAATCAAACATCAAACCCAAACTACGCGCCTCATTCACTTTCTGTAAGTAAGTTTAATACTGTTACAAAAAAACGGGTAAAATCAGCCATGACGCATTTCACACATTCAGACACAAGCGATCAAAGTACTAAGTAAATTCTAGTTAAGTCAATAGAGGTTACACAAGGAACGCCCGCTTCAACAGTTTTCCAATTAAATGGAGATTAAAAGGCAACGTTAGTTGGCAAGGAGCTTTCTTCGCGATGAGGAGCTTTCTTCGCGATAAGATTATCATGGTGCCTCAAAAGTAGTCTGATTGTGAAAAACAGCTGTGTTCGTTCGTGTGACAAATTACCTGGGTAATAGAATTGCGAACACACGCGGGGGTATGAATATTACTAAAAACCTCAAAAGAACTCAGTTTGGGAGGTGGTTGGAAAAATAAAATGCTCACTAAACAAACATACATATACTCACGGCTATAAATCCCAAAAAAGGGTAGCAACTACGCTAGAAATTCCTCTGCTACCATTCGAAAGTCGAGTAAATGCTGTAAAATAAAGGTTGGTGATACCCAATCCCCCATAACCATAGTCCACTCTTACGACAATCTCGGGAAGAAATGGGTTAGTTAAATACTTTTCTTACCCGAAACTACACAGCGGCACTACTACATAAAACATATATTTATTCAGTTTTATGAATCCGAATGAAGTGCCAGGGATGTTCCAGGATCATCAAAAGTTGCGAACTGTTATATCCACCCTATGTACCCTGTATTGCTGACCTATACTCCTTTCATTCCTTAACAGCAATAACCAACTGAACTCAACATAATACTGACTCAGCTCCTTTTCCCTTACCGATTCCTATCCGCTCCGTTCAGTCCCGATCCAATCATCCTACGGTCAACATCAAATTCTAACGATATTCAAAGTCCAGTGTGTTCATGTACCTAGTTATTTAAAAATCCAATATAAGTTTTCTTTTTAAAAAGGGTCTCATTTTTTCATTTCTAACATTGGTGGCAGCGGTGGGATCCGGCAAAATTACGGGTCCCTATTTTAATTGAATAAAACTCAAAAGTGTATCAAGTGCCTCAAACCAGTTGCAAATTTATAAAGAATAGTGTTCCTAATATTCAAGAAATTAATTCAAAGTTTTCGTGCTATATTCAATACCTTTTTCAATTTACAAAATAAGTGCAAAGTGGAGTGTAACAGTGAAATAATCCAAGTGCTCCGTTCTGGTTTCTACTCAATAAACCAGGGAATCATTTATGCATCCAAGCAACGCCATGCTCTTAATCATCATCATCCTGTAAGTTTTTCCAAACTTTATCACTTTGTTCCTGCCTCTCTCAATACTACTTCGATTATCAGCGAGCTCAACGGATACGCCACGCATTCCACAGCGTCTAGGCGACAGTTCTACGAATTACACAGCGCCTTATCAGTGTACTCGTAGCTAGACGGTCAAGTACGAAAGTTTTTAAGTGTTAATTGGAATATTCATTGACTTTATTTTGTTCGTTTGTTTTTATTCTCGATTCTACAATACTATATTATTATTAATTTTTTTTTTAATTGTTTTTCATAATATTCTGGTTTATTTCGTATCTGATATTTGATTTTTGAATTATTTTAACTATTATTATTTAAAACAAAAAGGATAATTATGACGGAAACCGATAAAAAAATGTCATCTTTAAGCCTAACTGATTTAGCTTCGACCATTGATCCTCCACCAACCCCTAGTAAGGGTAAAACATCTGCATCATCAAAACCTATACCAACACTTGATATTGAGTTGAGCGTTTTACTCAAATTTATTAAACCTTTTGATGGGTCTCGTGAAACCCTAAATGCTTTTATAAATAATTGTAATAATGCTTATGAATTAGCATCAAACAGCCAGAAAATCATTATATTTAAATATATTTTAAGCCAACTGCAAGGTAAGGCCGAAGTAGCATGCTCCATTAAGGAATTCATTAATTGGGAACAATTAAAACAGTTTTTAGTGAATCAGTTTGCTGAGAAAAAGCACTATACACATTTGTTAACAGAACTCCAAGAAACGATTCAAGAAAATGGTGAAAGCGTTACTCAATTTTCCTTAAAAATAGAAACCTGTCTATCCCAACTTTTAACCGAAGTTGTCCTTTCTTCATCAAGAAAGGGCGATATACCTGGTAAAACCACAGCAATGGAAGAGTTAGCTCTCCATCATTTCCTGATGGGTTTATACCCCCACCTTTCTAATATAGTTCGAGCGCGATCTCCCAAAACTTTAAATGAGGCTATAAATATTGCAATATCGGAAGAGAAAATATTACAATCTATTAAGAATAAGCGACCATCTCCTACCCCCCGAACCCGAACAAACAATACATTTTCTAATATAAGATCATCTAACTTCAATAATCATCGTCCTTTTGTCTCTAACCCTTCTCGCTCAAATAATTATTACAATGGAGGCAATCAAAATAACCCGGGACCGAGTAGCCAAATGACATGTAGATATTGCAAAGCAATTGGTCATTCTATCGAAAACTGTCGCAAACGACAGTACAACAATTCCCGATTTCAAACAAGTGGGTTCCAAAATCGTCCAGGTCAAAGCTCTCCTCGCAGAACATATACAATTAATCAATGCGAGAATAACGACACTGAGGAAAGTCAAACGGACAGTAATTTAAACGAATAAGTTTTCCCGAGAAGTACCGCCCGGGAAACAAAATCCACATTGTTAAAAATGGTACCTCAAGTATAACAAAGTCCTTTAGTACATTTAATAATCCATCACTGAATCCGCTGAATCATAGTCCTCCCAAATTCGATAAAATGATTGATACTAAAGGACTCATTCCCTCTGCATCTAACGATCTTATTTTACCTACTCCAACGTCAAAAAAAGACTCATCACTGAATCCACTGAATCCTCTGAATCCTCTGAATCCACCGAATCCTCTGAATCCACTGAATCCTCTGAATCCTCTGAATCCACTGAATCCTCTGAATCCTCAAACGCTTGATCTCTGCTCTTCTGAAAAAACTTGTGAATTCCCTTTGTCTCCATCAAAAGATGCCCTCTCACTAGAAAAACCTAGTAGGATATTCGAAATTTTAAAAAACTCTGATAAAAGGTACTTACCCCACATTATCATACAAACTGTTGTATCAGATAGACCCCTTTCATTCCTTATAGACACTGGTTCATGTGTAAGCCTCATAAAACTCAATTCGATATCTAAACCACCCAAACTGAATAAAAATATAATAACTTTAAAAGGTATTGACTCCGGAGATAATGTTACTTCTACACTTGGAAATTTTAAAATGCCCATTTTTCCCAATTCCTCTGATACACACGAGTTTCACGTTGTGGGAGATATAAGTTTATCACATGATGGTATAGTTGGTAATGATCTTCTAGATAGTTTTGAGTGTCAAATAGATTATGGTAAAAAGGTCCTAAAAATTGGAAACAATTTAATAAATTTAAATTTCTCAGAACCTCTTTATACTATACCCCCTCGATCTGAGTTTGTTATAGAATGTTCTGTTTCTAACCCTGAATTAAAGGAAGGGATTGTCTTCGATCAACACATTTCAGATCAAATCTTTGTATCGAATTCCATAGTTAAAGTTAAACCAAATAATAGAGTTAATATTACGATTGCTAATACTACAAATGAAACAATATCCATAAATTCCGATTTGAAACTTCATCTTGAACCTATTGATTATTCAGTTCTTACTAATTCCTATGCTTTACCCACAAATGGTATTTCCAAAAGAACTAATGATGTAATTAACCTTCTAAGATTAAATCACCTTAATAACGAAGAAAGGGAATCCCTCATTGACTTATGTTCGACTTATTCAGATATTTTCCATTTACCAAACGACAAACTCACACACACAACAGCTCTCACTCATAAAATTAGGACTACCACCGAAGTACCAATTCATACCAAAACTTATCGATTTCCAGAGGTCCATAAAAGGGAAGTTGAGAAACAAATAAATAAAATGTTAGATGACGAAATAATAGCACCTTCCAAATCACCTTGGTCATCACCCATATGGGTTGTACCCAAGAAATTAGATGCCTCAGGAGAAAAGAAATGGCGTGTAGTTATAGATTACAGAAAACTTAACGATATAACTATAGGTGAAGTTTATCCAATTCCTCAGATAACTGAAATATTAGATCAACTCGGACATAGCAAATACTTTTCTACATTAGATTTAGCCTCTGGTTTTCACCAAATCCCTGTAGAAGATCCTGAAAAAACTGCTTTCTCCGTACCTCAGGGTCATTTTCAATTCAACAGAATGCCTTTTGGGCTCAAAAATGCTCCAGCCACTTTTCAACGCCTCATGAATTCTTGTCTCGCCGGTCTCCAAGGCTCTCGTTGCTTCGTATATTTGGACGATATCGTGATATATAGCCATGATTTAACATCCCATATAAACAATCTTTCACTTATTTTTGCTAGACTCAGAGAATTTAACCTTAAACTGCAACCGGACAAATGTGAATTCTTACATAAAGAAGTCGCATATCTTGGTCACGTAATAAATGAAAATGGAGTCAAACCAAACCCAGAAAAAATTAAGGCAGTGGTAGAATATCCCATTCCAAAAACTCAAACAGATATAAAATCTTTCTTAGGTTTAATGTCCTATTATCGAAGATTCATCCCTGAATTTGCGAAATTTTCCAAACCACTTACTAACCTCTGCAAGAAAGGAGTCGCCTTTGAATGGAAAAATGAACAGCAGCTTAATTTTGAAAAACTTAAGGAAAAACTTGTTTCTGCTCCAGTCCTTATTTATCCCGACTTTACTAAACCTTTTCTTCTCACATGTGATGCTTCTCAGTTTGCTATTTCTGCTATATTATCCCAAGGTCCCATCGGTCAAGATCGACCTATAGCATTCGCATCTCGCACTTTAAATAAAGCAGAAATCAATTATTCAACAACGGAAAAAGAATGCTTGGCCATTATCTTTGGCACTCAACAATACAGACCTTACCTTTTCGGTCATCGTTTTACTATAATAACTGACCACAAGCCACTTAAATGGCTTTTCAACTGTTCAAAACCAGGCTCTCGTTTAGTTAGATGGCGCTTACAATTGGAAGAGTTTGACTATGACATTGAATATAAAAAAGGAAAAATTAATTGCAATGCTGATGCTCTATCGAGACACCCTGTTAATCCCATCTTAGTCGATGATCAATTAAATCTCAATCTTTCTAGTCCAAATCCCTCTAATGAAAGTTTACCTGCAACAAACAATGAATTTGTTAGCGTAAATGACTTACCGACACCAATTCCATTCACCGACTCTAGCGCTGAAAGTACAAATACCCAAACAGCAATTGATCCTCTTGTAGATATAGATTTTACTGACGACTCTTATCCTGATTTTCTCAAAAACACTAATGGCAAAAACTTTGAAACTGATGTGACCATTATTGAACACAACAAGAGTATATTGGAAAGTGATTGTAAAAAATTAGTTATTCCCGTTTCAATTGACCTTGATGAAGCTAATCCTTATATCGAACAAATTTTGGGAAATATCGAAAATACAGATGAAATCATAAACTGCGAAAGAACGCTATATTCATCTCTTAAAATTAAGTATCAAAATAAAAATGTTTACCTTATATTTATTAAAGTACATCACTTTGATCAAGGCTCTTATGATGATATATATAAATCACTGAAAAACCTAAGGAATGAACTTATTCTACAACTCGAACTTTCTGACTTATGAATTGCTATCACTGACTTTAAAAATCCTTTTGACAAATATTTACCTTTGAAATTATATAACATGCTTTTATATGTGTTTAACAAAACCAAAATTGAAATTAATATTTATCATAACAATTTGATTTATCCCACATTAAGTGAAATCCCAAAAATCCTTAAAGAGAATCACGATATACCTGTCGCTGGTCATTTAGGTGCAAATAGAATGCTTAAGAGAGTCCAAGATCAATTTTACTGGAAACATATGAGAAATGATATTGAAAATTATGTAAAGAACTGTGAATCTTGCCAAACCAATAAAGCTTTACGCCGAATAAATCGTGCTCCCATGCAAATCACTTCCACTTCAACTCAGCCTTTTGAAAGAATTAGTCTTGACATAGTAGGTCCCCTTCCTGAAACCAATAAAAGTAAACTTCGCTTTATCCTTACCCTTCAAGACGACTTAACAAAATTTTCTACCGCTTACCCTATTTCATCAACAACAGCTGAAGAAACCTCAGAATGTCTTATACACTTTATTTCATTGTTCGGTATCCCGAAAATGATCCTCACCGATCAGGGAACTAATTTTACAGCAGATCTCTTTAAGAAAACCTGTCAATTTCTAAAAATCAAACAATTATGGTCCTCACCTTATCATCCTCAGACTCAAGGTGCTCTTGAACGATCTCATTCAACTCTAAAAGAATATCTTAAATCGTATATTAATGATAATCAAGACAATTGGCATATTTATATTTACACGGCAATGTTAGCTTACAATACAACTGTTCATTCTACGACTAATTATACTCCTTATGAACTTCTATATGGACATAAACCATTTATACCAAATTCCCTATTCACCCAAACTTCTGATGTCACTTACCCTGACTATGTTAAAGTGCTTCAACATCGTCTTGAATATTCTAGAAACAAAGCTATAGAAAATATTCAAAAGTCGAAAGAACTATCTAAGACCTATTATGACAGAAAGACCAGACCGGTTCAATATAAAGCAGGAGACTGTGTCTACCTTAAAAATCACCTACGTCTAAGAAAATCTTTATCACCCATTTGGAAAGGACCATACAAAATTATAAAAATCCTTGGTAATAACACATTATCCCTTCTCATTAATAGACGACATGTAACACATCATTATGACGAAGTCAAACTAGCCCATTCTCATTCTAACTAATTTCACTCTATTAAAATTTCTTTCATTTAATTTCATTTCAGCATATCCATGACTCAAGCCCTTCCAGATCCTGTCAAATACATTCATAATAGTTCCGGAATATATTTTGAACCCTTAGGTCCCATGAAGACAGTAAACGGTCATCTTAATATTATAATCTCTTCTGATATTGGATATTTACAACCCCATATTAATGCTATTAATGAAATAATAGGTACCACTAGATTTCTTTGTAAATCATATAATGCTTTTAACGATTCTGAATGTCATAATATATTAGCTCCCCTTACTACCAGATACCATGATATAATCCGAGACTTTGACGCAATTAATTATTTAACAAACAATAGAGATAAACGCTCAGCTTGGTTTGGTGGTGTTGGAACTGTTTTCAAACATATAATTGGAACACTTGATGAAAATGATGCTATTCGATACGATAAAGCTATATCATCCTTACAGAGAGATGAAATAAAATTAGCCTCTCTAGTTAAAGAAAATATTTTAGTTACTCAATCTTCCATAAATGATTTTAACAATACTTTGAATAAAATTAAAATAAATGAATTAAGATTAAGAAATGCTATTAACTCTATCACGGATAATGTGAATAATGTAAGTTTAGTTTCGAATAAGTTAGTTTTAAGAACTATGTTTAATCATGTTTTTAACATTCTCGATAGCGCACTGTTATCATTATCTTTTAAAATTAATGATTTAATTAATAGTATTATTTCAAGCAAAAACAATGTGCTTTACCCTGCTATGTTGAGTCCTAAAGAATTATACTACGAATTAGTTAATAATTACTTACATTTACCTGATTCCAAATATTTACCAATTGTTCTAGATTTAAGTAATGTTAATAAATTAATTGATGTATCTGATATAGTAAGCTACTATTATAATAATAAGATTAATTTTGTACTGAAGGTTCCACTTGTTAACTCTATAGAATATAATATGTATCATGCCATTCCTTTACCTGTACCTCATAATTTATCAAAATCCGATTCATTTGTAACGATAATACCTACAAATAAATATGTTGCCATATCAATAGATAAATCCGTATATACTGTTTATGATGACATTCACAAAGAATGTAAATCTATAAATTTAATGTATTATATTTGTGAAGCTTCGATTATATACTCCTCTAATGATAATCCCATCTGTGAAAGTGAGATGTTATCCAAAAGTTTAACTACCATGCCTAAACAATGTAATTACAAAATACTATTTGGTGAATTAGATGTATGGCAACCTTTGATAAATAATAAATGGATATTTGTTCAATCCGACTCTGTAAAATTGTCTATCAATTGTATAAATGAAACCTTAGATAGAAATATACAAGGTTTAGGTATACTTGAACTTTCAAGTCAATGTGAAGCCTATTGTAAGTATACTAAACTCATTCCAAAATCCTTTATAAATAAAATTTTAATTCAACGTCCTATAATTAACTTTAATTTAATTAATGAACCATGCTGCAATATTGATAAGACGTATTTGTTAAAGAACAGTGTACCTCGTATTTCACTTGTTGCTACTAATCTTGATAAGATTCAAGACTATAATAGAAATAATCAAAATGTAATTAAATCTTTGAATAAAATCATAAACAAACCTCATATTTTAAAATACGGGACACATTATTCTATTTTCATTTGGATCATATGTTTAATAGTAATAATGATAATCATTTATATAATATTATGTACATTTAAATTCAATTTACCAATCTCTGTAAGACCAATCCATACAACAGCTCCTGTTCCTATCTCCAATCTAGATCCTGTTCCTGTCATTCCACACTGCTCTACTCCCATACCTACTCCTCGTCGTTCACACCTTCCTCCAGTTGATGGAGAATCAGCTTCTGATCTTCCTGACTCTAACTCACCTCGCATTAGATGCCGCTTTTAGAAACTCCGACTCTGTTTCTTTTTCCTCGTAGTTTCCTCTTATCCGGGGGGCTGTTATATCCACCCTATGTACCCTGTATTGCTGACCTATACTCCTTTCATTCCTTAACAGCAATAACCAACTGAACTCAACATAATACTGACTCAGCTCCTTTTCCCTTACCGATTCCTATCCGCTCCGTTCAGTCCCGATCCAATCATCCTACGGTCAACATCAAATTCTAACGATATTCAAAGTCCAGTGTGTTCATGTACCTAGTTATTTAAAAATCCAATATAAGTTTTCTTTTTAAAAAGGGTCTCATTTTTTCATTTCTAACAGAACGATACCTACTATTCTTAATTGTTGAGTACGCATCTTTGTTTTCATCAATCTTATCCACGTTTCGATTCCTTCCCATTCTTTTGCTAACATAAACATTTCGTAATCGAACCACACTAATATTATAATACCATTAGTCAGTAGCATTATAAAAGTAAAATAACGGAATCCACAACAACTTCTAATCGAGTAAGCTCAGGAACATAACTCAGACAAGCTCGAAATCTAACCACGCCGGAAACTAAGACTTCCTAAAATATGGACAAGCAGCGTGCAATACCAAAAATGACAACAAGAATGAACTAAAAAATCATGAAAAGAATTCCAGGTGACAATGATGTCACGTAATGTCATAAGTATTATTACCTCTACCAATCCTTTGGGGATATACGGCGTGAACATTTTAGTCTTGAGTCCTAAAAAGATAGGAGTCATAATGTTGAGTTTTTTTATTATCAAACGTTAATCATTTCCTTAAACATAAATATATCTACTATTACCATCAATACAAAAATAACGAAGCAATATTTTACCAACCCACACAACGACAATTTAGCATTATAATCGAAAGAATTTATTGGTGACGTTAAACAAGGCATAGATGAATAAGATTGACAGCTTCAAAAACTACTACGTAGCACGTACATACATGCCCTGCTAGAGCAGTTAAACTTGTTTTTGCGATTTGAAGTGTATTAATCAATGACAAGTCTAAGCAGTTTGACAGCGACTGCTCTAGCCATCTTTAGCCGCCCTTACACGCTTCATCGGCGATCTACACATTCCCGTATAGTCTAAGGCGCCTAACACAAAACAATATAATTCGGTATCCTAACAATATGCATAATGCATGCGGCCAGCTTCTAGATAAATCCGAGCCGGCCCGCTTTACCTAAGTGTTATGTTAATTTGGGAAGATATACTGTATTCATTTTGAGCCGTTGCTATAAACAGTTGGGTAAAGATTTTGACACTAAAAACTCACAGTTTCATAACTCTATCTCTTGTTTTATTAGGGTTATCATTTTTTATTTGTGTTTGGAATTTACATTCATAGTTGGTTTGGTCATATACACATTGAACAAAAAATGTTTTTTTTTATATTAAATTGTTAATGTAACGAGTTTCTGCTTCTTTTTCTCTTACAAACTCCTTCCGGAGCAATCATATTAATTTTACTTTTTACCAAGAAAACTAAAATTAAATATATTGATAATATATTATTAATAATAATATATTTTAGCTGTGTAGTGTCGGCTTAGAATAGCACTACCCCATTGCTTTCGGTGGGTGTAGGTAAGAGGCGACTAACGGTATTGGGGCTTTTAATGGATTTTTGGGCGATACGGTTGGAGACCCATCACCAACAACCTTTATTTCACCATTTTTTCCTTTAGCAACTTCCGAAAGTGGCTGAGAAATTTTTAATTCCCTAGCTCTGGCTACCCCTTCAAGGGATTAACAGCCGTGAGTATGTATGTCTTAATATATATTTTTTAAAAGTACCAATCAAATCACCATTATAGACCTGTAATAACTCAATGTCCTAGGAAACCTAAACGAAGGAAGAAGTAGCACGCGAGGACGCTTGCAGGCAAAAATTCCATATATTACCGTTCTTGAATTTAATGTGTACACTATGTTACACAAGAAACCATAACCATAACCATAACGTGCATTTTTGACAATATTTCAAAAAATATTGTCAAAAATGCACGTTATGGTTATATGGAAACTCCTCAGCCATATTTGGACGTCGATAAGGAACAAGATATTAGAAATAAAGTACCGTTGGTGATGGGTCTCCAACAGCATCGCCCAAAAACCATTAAATAAAGCCCCATACCCTTAGTCGCCTCTTCCAACACTCGTGGGTAGAAAGGGGTAGTGACATTCCAATCCGGCACTACATGAAATACGCACGATTTCAGTCAGTCAATCATCAATCACCCGCTAGCGCCATTATCATCCATAAACGTTGACATCCCTATAAGTATAAAAATGCGATCAATACAAAAATTCACGGTCACGTCACGTCTATTAAGTCCATAAAAGCGCCAATAAAACTGTCTGGTCGCGCCCGAGAGATGCGAATAAAAATACTGAACCATAAAATACAAACACGAAATGAGAAAGCTGCTTTTGTTGTAGATAAAATGTTGAAATTCAAAAATATCTCTGAGATTAAGTTCATAGGTTCACTTTAGGTGTTAATTTTATAAGAAAATATTGAAATTCAGCTCTGTCTAATTCATTCAATTATTATTTCGGGAAAGTTACATGGCTGAGTTGCGCGTAGTCACGTGACAGTGTATTCGTACAAAACGGCGATAGGCCTTCCCGTCTTTCACGTGAGTACACTGTCCATGCAAAACGTGAGTACTGTGAGCACAAGTTGACAATGTCACGTGATGTTCAGGAATATTAGTACCTCTACCAAACCCTTCGGGAAGTATAGGCTCACCGTTAAGTTCTAAAGAAAGGTTGTTTAGTCTGGGCCACTACAAACTTAATGTTACCCATTCATCATCGTAGTCCATATATGACGACGAGGGGCTCAAGCCTACCCTAAATAAGTGTTTTGGGAATAGTTAATCAAGCGGCCCTAGTAAATATTATCAGGTGATTCATTCTAAAGATAATATCAGATAACTATAATTTGGTGCTATCTGCTGCACGTCAATAAGTTCTAAAATAGTCTAAGCTTTAAGTAGATAGGTCTGTTAATAGAAAAGTGAAAACTTATCAGAGCTCAAAGGCCAAAGAATATACGAAATGTTTTATTAGCATATTTATCTAGAGATTGGGCATTTCATGACACTGGCAAAATTTTGTTTGCGAAATTAAGCGTGAACCAAATTATATTTTGGGACAAATTTAAGATCATATCCAACTAATGGTACCTACTGGATTACTTTGGATTTTCAGCTTCTTCTAAGCATTTGAAATACCACCACTTACAAAATGTTTAATCGGTAAAGATAATTATGAATGGTTACTTTCTACAAACAACTTTTACCTTTTTATGAACACAATCGTTGATAAGTAAATATGAATAATGATATTTGTAATTAATATTTTTTTTATTGCTTAGAGTAAATAATTTTTGTGACTGAAATTACTCGCGACGTATTCAGGTTGAGCTAGAATATCAGCGTTGTTGTGGCAAAAGCCTTATAAGGCCTGCTACGACATAAACCTGAAGTGTGAGGCAATTCATTTTCATAAATCGTGAATGTATAGTTTTATTAATTATACGTACAACGCGCAGAGTATTTAAGTTATTAAAATATATTTTCGCTATAGTACACTTTTTTATATAGTAACCAATAAATGTTACTTTCTTATTTTTTAGTTATTACAATATTTTAAAACCCAAAATGTGTTGAACGCATATAAATATACTCACGGCTATAAATCCCTAGAAGGGGTAGCCAGAACTTCGGAATAAAAAAATCCTTAGCCACTTTTGAAAGTGGGGAAAACATTTTAACATAAAGGTTGCTGGTATTGGGTCTCCAACCACATCGCCCATAAATAACTTAAAACCCCGATACGCCTCTTACGAACACCCACGGGAAGAAATAGGTTAGTTCTATTCTAAGCCGAAAATGTGTTAAAGTAAAAAAAAACCGTAGCACCAATCCTCTCTTTTATAGCATAAAAAATAAGCATCTTGATGACGTACTTCTAAAATACTATAAACTCGAAATAAATAACCAAACGGTTCGTCTAGTCTATTATAATTATCAGACGTCCATTAGTTTAATTGCTGTAAGACATAAAAACATCTTCACTACAGCTTCTCTGCAAATTGTATTAAGCTCTTCATTGGTGTTGCATGGATTTACATTTTACCCTCGCAGCTTTTCACAAAGTTTCATATAAGAATAAGAATTGATATGCGCTAAAGCTTGGAATATATTGTAAACGCTAAAAATATATTCATAGAGAAGTAAACGTATCTTTCCTTACGTCGAATATCATTTGGTCTGAAAATCTTCTTTTCTTTCAATAATTACTGTTTTTAATTTATTGCAAAACTATAATGGAAGGTAATGTTAGTAGAGGACGGCCACGAAAGACACACTTGGACCAAATTGAAAGTGTGCTCAAAAAGGCAGGCGTCCGAAGTATGAAGAATAAAAGAGCATGTATGAAAAGATTGATGGATGTAGTTGTAGACGAAGCAAGATAGATTTGCCAGGATCGTACGAAGTGGCGATCGATAGTCTCTGCCTACCCCAAATGGGAATTAACGGCGTGAGTATATGTATGTATGCTAAACTATAACACAATAGAGCATCGTACATAAAATTAGGAAATCGAAGTCATTGCCAATCATTTCTTAAGTTTTAGTTTCTTTCACGCCGTATATCCACAAAGGGTTGGCACTGGTACTAATATATATAATATACGTGGAATTGTCACCCGGTGTTCAGAGTACCAAAGACAGATTTCTTGGACAGTGTAGGGGGAAGGCCTATCGCCGCCTTGTACGAGTACACTGTCACATGAGTAGACAAGTACAACTTAGACGTTTGCATAAATTTGTCACACATATGACTTTACAAAAGAAAAAAATAAAAACTAAAAAAAAAAGAAACATAAATCTGTTATTCATTCAAACTCCACAAAAAACGATATAAGTTTTGTATTTTATTGTTCCCTAATACATACACATACATACATTTACTCACGACTATAAATCCCTAAAAGGTTTAAAAGGAATTAGGAATTACTCAGCCACTTTTGGAAAGTTGAGTGGGGACAAGATGTTGAAATAAAGGTTGTTGGTGATGGGTCTCAAGCCGCATCGCCCAAAAATCCCTTAAAAGCCCCAATACCGTTTGTCGCCTCTTACGTACACCCACCGGAAGAAATGGGGTAGTGCTATTTTAAGCCGACACTACACAGCATTCACAGCCTGGGTCTCAGTAGTTTATTAAATTAAGATTAGTCTGGGTTAGCAAGGTTAAATATAATAGCAATTGATTTTGCCTAAGACACTCTGGAGTAATCTATCTATTAATGCCTGTAATACTTCGCAAAACGTAGCTAAGTAGTATCGGCTTTGAGTAGCACTACCCCCCCTCCCCATGTACTTCCCGTGGATCTAGTACGAGGATTTATTTCATTTATTATTGAGTAAAACAAACAGCAATTAATCTATTAACAAGCATTTTAAGTATAACAATTTATCGTGCCAATTGTATGTTTCACAAATTTTATTAAACAAACTGAGCATTTATTTGTAACAGAAATATTTATGGACATATAAAGTATAGTTCTTTTTTTAAAGCGTGTTTCTTGTGTGTTTGTGCGTGTGTGTATGTGTGTTAGAGCTTTAATGGGCATGAAATATATTGTATTGGACAAATAAATAATATTTATCAAGTAGTTTCCTTAATTTTAACTATCTTCATAATAATTATCTAAATAGGATGACGAATTGTCAGTTTTTTGGTCTTGATAACCCATTGGGATTTATAAACGTTCATAACAAGTTACACACATTTATATATCAAAAAACTTATAATATATATAGCTGTGTAGTGTGGGCTAAGAATAGTACTACCCCATTTCTTCCGGTGGGTGTACGTAAGAGGCGACTAACGGTATTGGGGCTTTTTGAGGGATTTTTGGGCGATGCGGTTGGAGACCTATCACCAACAACCTTAATTCTACCATCTTTTCCCCACTCAACTTCTAAAAGTGGCTGAGGAATTTCTAATTTCTCAGCTCTGGCTACCCCTTTTAGGGATTTATAGCCGTGAGTATATGTATGTTATAAATTTTATCTTTTAATATTATTTGGTATAGAGGTATAATTAAATTAACATTAAATCGAAAGTGTCAAGTTATATTAATATACTTAAAAGGTTATGTTAGATTCAATTAGGAGGAATCAAGGCATTACTTATGTGTTAATTACAAAGATTGGTTATGATGACCCTAACTACAAACAATTAGCAGTACAAATGTACAAGAACGTTCTGCCATTTTAACCAATGTAAAATTGAGAAATAAATAGAAGCCGTTGACTTAGCTATTGTGTAATGTATCCGCAAGCCTATTAGAGTTATGATGCACTTAATTGTTTAAAAAGCTTTGAGCCATATCCTTATGAGTTTTTTTTATATCAGCTTATAGTAAAATTTCAGGTAAGTATTTTCGAATGATCGTAAGTCCAAGAGTTTAAACTTTAAGTAGATTCAACGCAAAGAAGAGCTAAATTGTAGATTTTCACCGCAGAAACGCAAATTTCAGAGGTTTTAAAGGTCAGTTCGTTACCGAAACAAGACGTAATAATCAAGACATCACTATAAATAATTCAATTGATCAATATAGTTTACACCACATCAAGAGGTATTATTTATCACCATCATTACACTGTACCAGTAGTAATTACCAGCCTATCGTACATAAATTACATTATTAACAATGTACGCAGCATCTCAGAAATCAAATTAACTAAATTAAATTTAGGACCAAATCCTATAAGGTCTCCAGTACCATAAGAAACATAAAAATCTACTAGGCTCAAATCTATGATTCTAAACACTCAATACTTTTTTCAAGGTCACAGAAATTTCTAGAATACACTTTTCGATTGCATCACTCAACACTAGCACCATAAAAAAAATAAACTTATTTATTCCATTTTCAAATTGTCGCTCGATTCGGGAAGACGGGCGGCGCGCTCGGTTTTCCCGCCAATCTGCCGTGCGGCTACTCGTGTACGGTTCAAGAAGGTTGTATATGTACGTACGACTTGCAATAAGTATAAAACTTGAGTGAGATATGCCTTACTTACTGACGTTGCTTTGTCGTGGTTATTTGGTGATTGATAGATGTTATTTATTTAAGTACACTTAGTTGAATTACATGAATATACTATTAAGTATGTTTAGTATAAACAACAGTGTTGGAACGTAATGTTTGTGACTTTACTTAACGCCATATAATTTATTAGTTTTCTCTGATTTCAGCGAGCTATAAAACTGCTTCATAAAAATTACGATACGATACGATACTTACAAACTTTCTCTGCACTAGTTGAAAATAAAATTGAAAACAATTTTGTTACCTGAAAAAAAGAAAACATTTTATTAATATATTGTTTTACTTAGAAGTAGGTATATCGACAAAAAACCCAGACACACAAATACAAAGCGGTCACAAAGGCAGAGTCAAGAAGTCCAGTCATAACGAGTATTCAGCAGACATCTATGGAATCCTTACGATCTTGTAATGATAGTTCCAATTGACCTTCATATCGAAAGTCTCTGTGGTCCTAGTATGACTACTACACGTATAATATAGGGTTTTCATTAAGACGCTTACATATTTTTATCCGTATCGTAACAGATTCTTACCAAGATTTTTTTGGATATGAGAAATTTTAAAGGGTAGTCATCTATTTATCTTATTAGTAGTATTTTATAATAATAAAAACGTAAGTCAAAATTATAAAAAAAGTAGTTATCGTATGTGTTCATTTAACATTTGTATTTAGCAATTTTGGAAGTTAAAATTTACTAGATTTCGGGCTGACTTTTCATAAGTGGAGGGTACGAATAGTTTGGTAAGTTTAATGTTATTTCGATTTGATAAATAAAGTACTATTACAAGGAGCATTGCAGGAATTCACAAGGTTAATTAGAATTCTTGGTTAATGTTGAAGTTTGTCATTCAACACAGCCCAATATATTCCCCAACAACGCTGGCCTAGAGCTGGCAGACCGAGGACTTAGCTTGCTTTTCGGATCCCGGAATCTGTCTTTTTGTCATAAATTTAATTTAAAACATATTGCATGTATAATGTCCTCGTATATCAGTTAAAAATGACAATATCTGTCTTTAATTCTATCCCCCTTCCCTTCGTACACACAAGTGAAAGCATGAAAACCACTTCTTTTATCCTTCTTCTACCCAGAAGCAGGTAATAGTTATAACTTCATATTAACTTTATATATTTCACTCTTTATTCATCTTCTTCACTACATCTTAAACTCAATATACTCATCACTGTAAATACAGTTCTACAAATTGTTTATCCTTCAAATATGTTGTGAACACTGTTTCTAAATTATCCAAAAATCTGTTTCAAGTCGAATATAATTCAGTGATTGCCAGCAGTGTCATGTTGGCGGTAACCCCGGGGGCGCCAAAATACGACACGGATCGGTCCGAATTGCGTCAGCCCTGATACCCAACGGACCAACACGACTCGACCGCAGAATTGAATCATAATGGAACGTAGCTCAGTGAGGGCCGCGATATTCAATAGCGGTCGCATACACATATCTAACCTCATTGGATGTTAGCTCCATTAGAAATAGACCGCACTCTTTAACTAATGTGGTGGTTTTTTGTTGAAATCAACTAACTAGAGAAGCATACTCTATTTACAGAACTTCATAATCAAAACTTTTTGGGGTTATTGTAATATGAATTACTAAAAACAGCCGAAATTATTCAGCCGCACCATAAGACTCCCCCCCCCCTTCAGTAAAAAGGGTATAATGCTTTTCTCAGCTGACACAACATCGCTCTTAGCAAATAGCTATTACTGAAAAGCAATAAGGCGACTGAACTGTCTCTCAATAACCATCAACGGTGGCGATTTATATAATCTTTTTTATCATGCTAATAGTAAACGTGACAAATTGGTAAGTTTTATGTTAAGTTTATTGTGACAAGGGAAGTGTATGGGTTTTTTTTGTTAGTAGTAACTTTTGCATTAGGTAGATCATTGATTAAAAAAAGGAACGAACCAACATCAAAAAGTAATTCTATAACTGCACAAAGACAGCAACAACAAACTAATTATGTGAAGACTTGAAGACTTATTCAATCAATTTTGCGAAACCCTATCGAATACTCTACTACTTTATTACAAGAAGCGAACGACATTGAGAGTTAAAAAAAAGACACCAATTTAACATCAGTTCCAGGAAAAACAAGAAAGGGTTATACCTTTCCAACCCACTCAATTCTTGATAATTATTTTAGATTTTAAGCTTAATTAGTCTTTTTATCACTAGATTAAATAGAATTCGCTCTGTAATGTCGGCTTAGAATAGCAGTACCCCAATTTTACCCGTGGGTATTCGTTAAAGGCGACTAAGGGTGTTGTTGCTTTTAAAGAAGTTGTTGGGCGATGCGGTTGGAGACCAGAGTTGGGCGTAATTAATTACTTTTGCAATTTAATTAATAATTAAATAATATTAATTCAATTACAATTGTAATTAAATACAAGTAATTGCAATTACATGTAATTCCAATTAAACAGTAATTGTTAATTGAAATTACATATTAATTAGTAATTTCAATTACTCAATTACTATTATGTTATCAATATCATATTGTTTTAGAGCAGATAAAACGCACTGCATATTTGATTTCATTTCCGTGTGAACGATGCAGGGGATGCGCGCGCGCCTATGGCACATAGTCACAAAGTCACATAAATTATCCGACGAAATGTTTGAGATGAGAGTTGTATTAAAATCCAATTTAAAATAAAAGTTAATTTATATTTCTCTTAAATGTACCTATACTGATTTCGGAAATAAAGATAATTTGAATGATGAAAATGTTTTTCTTATTAAATAAAATAAATTGATAATTCAAAAAAGTAATTAATTATCAATTTCTTTAATTATTATTTTAATTACTAAATTCATTTTATAATTGTAATTGTTAACTTAATTTTACAATTACTTTACTTTGTAATTGTAATTTGTAATTAAAATTTTGTTTTGTAATTGTAATTAGTAATTTGTAATTCAATTACTTTTTGCCCAACACTGTTGGAGACCTATCACCAACAACCTTTAGTTTACAATCTTTTCCCCACCCAAGTTACAAAATAGGCTGAAGAATTTCTTATTCTGAAGCTACTATTATTAAATTATTGGGTAGCTCACGATTTTAACTCGAGTCTCCTGCATGAGAAGCGAGGACGGTCTCCTCACAGCTATCACGATAATTTTATCCTTTAATCAATAAGGATATCTGCAAAACTTCTTATAATTTTACGAAGACTCAAACAAAATGAGATTGCAGCAAGCAGAATCGTTTTTGCAACCTAATTGTTTTTCATCTGTAATTCACAAAACAATTTAAGTTTGCACAATAGTTTTATAACTCAATGCACAAGTGAAATTGCGCGACTGAACAACATAATGACGACAGTCATAATCGGAGCAGACAGTTTCCCTAGTATTTGTTATAGAAAGATTTACATTTTCAGTTGTCCGTGCGCTTGTAGTTAATGTAGTAGTTTATGAATAATAATAAAAAGTTTTTTTTTAATAAATACGTTATCACATCACTGAGTATGTCTTTAATTTTTCTCATTAGATATGAACTCACCTGAAAAATAACAAAAAAAGCGGCCAAGAGCGAGATGGACTCGCTAATGAAGGGTTCCGTAGCAGCACTAGCAGCAGGTAGGTAACATAGTAATATACAAGTTTAAAATGTTTAGTTTAAAATGTTATTTACTTATCACTGATTTACTATAAGAAAACAATGGTTCACGTTTTATGCGTAAGGCCTGTGATAGTAAAATTATTGTTATATATTTCAGTGAAATTAATAAATTAGGTAAGTAATTTGATTTATGACGTTTAAAAATAGAACTAATGGCTAGATCTCATTCAAAACAATTTTCGTTAGTAGTTTGTAATACATATATTTATAACAATACATATATTTATACAATAGTAATACACATCATATATTTTTTTCAGTTCTATCATGCCCATATTTTAGAAGTTACGGGGGGGGGGACATTTTACCACTTTGGAAAAGTCTCTCGCGCAAACTATTCAGTTTTGAAAAAAATTATATAAGAAACCTCAACATCATTTTCAAATACCTTTTGATAGATACCCCACACGTATAGGTTTGATGAAAAAAAAAATTTGAGTTTCAGTTCTATGTATGGGGAACCTTAAAAATTTTGGTTTTTTTTTCAGATTTTATTTTAAAATCTTAATGCAGTTTACAGAATACATCTACGCACCAATTTTCAATAATGTAGTTCTTATAGTTTCGGAATAAACTGGCTGTGACATACGGACGGACGGACGGACGGACAGACAGACAGACATGACGAATCTATAAGGGTCCCGTTTTTGCCATTTGGCTACGGAACCCTAAAAAGCAAATGCAGACTCTGGCAATAGATAGATGCACAATGAGGTTTTTAAAAGATGTTTAAATTGTGGATTTTTTTTGTCGCTATAAGGATCTAAATCATTTTTGTTTATGATAGGTAATTTAATAGAAATATCAACTCAGCAACGAAGTTTCACTAAATTGAAAATAGTGAAACTTCGTTGCTGAGTTGATATTTCTATTAAATTACCTATCATAAACAAAAATGATTTAGATCCTTATAGCGACAAGATAGTGTTGTTCTGCACAGACACAACAAGGCCAACTCGACAAATCCATTCAGAGAAATACCAAGTTCCATTAAATAGAACAAACGGAATGATTCCAATTTTAAAATAGTCTCGTACACACGGTCAATATTTGATTTGAATAACTCAGAACCGATTCGATCACGATTGAATTTGAATGCATTTTGCATGTTCCTATTTTCAATTTAACCATTTATTATTTGATTGTCGTTTAATTTTTAATGGGAAACTTATTACCTAGTCATCTCAAACATAGTGGTTCAGTGAGAAATAGATCGGTGTCAAATACTGAAGGCGTAGTGGGTTCTTAATTTAATTTAAACCTTTTTGTTCATGAAAACCTCATGTGGGGATTATTACTAATAAATAAAGAATAAATGAAGGAAAGAAAAATTCCGACACAGGCGGGAATCGAACCCGCGACCTCAATCACGGTGGCCAATTGGCAGAGCGTCGGGGCGTATACCCGAGGTCGCGGGTTCGATTCCCGCCTGTGTCGGAATTTTTCTTTCCTTTATTTATTCTTTATTCTTAATTTAAACCTAGACTTCGTATTGGACTTACTTACTTATAATCATGCCCATCATTTGCATTGGGTTAGGCAGAAACGTATTGAAAACTTTCAAACAAAGGCGGTAGGCCGAAGTGAGAAGAATAAAAGAGTGGTGTGTGATAGTAGCAAGAGAGATTTGTCAGTATCATGTAAATTGGCCATCGATAGTATCTGTCTAATTTTTTCGTCTCAAATCGTGTTTAGTAATCGGAGCGACATCAATTTTGTTATTGTATAAAAAATGATGCAGAAGTATTATGCCATGCGAATAAATGTCAACTTTATGATAATCTACTTTATTATATTGCTGTGTAGTGTCGGCTTAGAATAGCACTACCCCATTTCTTCCGGTGGGTGTACGTAAGAGGCGACTGACGGTATTGGGGCTTTTTGGGCGATGCGGTTGGAGACCCATTCCCAACAACCTTTATTTCACCATCTTTTCCCATGCAACTTCCAAAAGTGGCTGAGGGATTTCTAATTCCTTAGCTCTGGCTACCCCTTCTAGGGATTTATAGCCGTGAGTATATGTATGTATGTTTATGATATTCAATCAGTATTATAACAATATTATTTTTCCGCACAAAGTGGCATCTGGTTAGGCTAGTGAGTAATCGTAAAAAATAACGTTGAGAGGTATGTAGGTATTGTTTACCGTGTAGTGCAGGCTTAGAATATCACTACCCCTAGTATATCTCGTAAGGGGCGACTAAGGGTATGGGGTGGGTAAAGTGGTTTAACCATCTACCATCTTGTCCCCAACAACTTTCAAATGTCGGTGAGGATTTTCTAGCTTTAAAGCTCTGGCTACCCCTTTTTGGGATTTATAGCCGTGAGTATATGTATGTAGAGAGGTCCAAGCAAAAAATCTATACTCTAAACACTCAATACAAGGGTGGCAAAAGTAATTTTGGATATAACACAATGTCCACAACTATTCTTTCGAAGACAATAGAGTGAAAACTTTGAAGGGGTACCTATCTTCAAGTGCGTATACTTAAAGATAGCATTATAACTAAAGTTGATCATTACTTGATATAGATAATTTTATGCACGGGCTATCTAACACTGATAGGAAAATAACTCAAAACTCAAACACGCCGTCTATACCCCAAGAGGTCCTAATATTTCTGGACATCATGACTTTAATGTCACCTGGTGTTCTGACTCCCATGTTTTGCTTGGACTGGGCACTCACGTAACAGGGTGTAGTCTTCCTACGAATACACTGTCATTTGGCTAAATACAACTAAGCCACGAGGTGTCCTCACGAACTTTTCCATCACTGTTAAAAACCTTGACATGACTTTAAATAATAAAAATCGATGTAGCTCCGACTCAGGATTCAAATCCACGTGTCCATGCTTGAAAGGCGGAGGTGCTCCCCACTGAGCTATCACGGTTTTGAAATAAGAAAGCAACACATTTTATAACTGGCGTTTTACGACTTGACAGTGAGATGAAGCCCTATATTATTTAAGAATGAATCTGTGTTTAAGACGGTTAGAGCTTGTACAGAGTAAAAAAGCGTCAAATGAAATATCCTTCTCCCAGTGCGAAATAAGAGAAACACACTTACTCTTATAAAGTAATTGAAGGTGGATGATTTTTTTTAAACTGTTTACTGCACAACAAAAAAAAAACAACTTGCTGTTCATATTCTTATTTAGAAAGAGACCCACTATGTACGATTTCGACTAAGTTTAATCAGAATCGTACTCCCGTTAAATAGTATCTGCTATGTTTTAATCAGAATTTATGGAGTTAGTAATAATTTACGTTTTAAATAAATAAAAACTCGTGTTATATTCTATGTTGTGGTAGAACGAGTAGTCAATATTTTTCATATAGATACGAGTATAACAAGAAAGTAGTCACCGAGCATGAAAGGTAAAATGTAGTATTAGTATTGGCTCCAACAAATCGGAGGTATGCGTGACACTCGACACGTTCAAGTATAATGGATCGGGGACTAGCTCTACAAAGAAAAGAATTCAAGGTGTTAAAATGACTTTTGTTCTAGACAAAGAAGCCGAATCGCCGTCCCTACCCTTCGGGATGTAATTTCAGATGTATAAAAGCATGTGTTTTGCTTGATACCGAGGTTCTGAAGACCAGGAAAAAATTGCTAGATGTAAGTCAGTTTAAGAACGATAAATAATCACGCCATCTAGTAAAATAATTTTGAACTATTTGATGTTGGTGATGTTAGCTACGAAAATGTAACCAAAATTCAGATTTAGTTCAGATTAACCATACCAGATGGCTTCCTCGACCTCGAATGATCACATGTCTTTTTCTTATTTTGCGTTCACGCTAGCGGTACGTAACACTTTTTTATGCGTGGTCAACGGAGGTCCGTTCTATTATTATATATTTAGGACCTTATGAAGTCAACACAGAAATTCATATAACAAAATTGTAACCAAATAAATGACTAAAAATTGTTGCATGTATTCATGATGACTAAATCCAGTGTAACTTGGTACATTGACATTTTTAAAGGTGATTTAAACATTAACAATGTTTAAGGAAACGTACACATTTCCGTGAAGTTTATTCATTTCCGATTACAACGACATCATAATTTTTAATCCACTGCTAAAAACGTGAAACTACCGAATTGCACCGCCCCCTACCGCGTTAATAACGAGGAGTAATTATGACTGGTTATTTATGACAATGCATGCATGATAATTACATTATTCCAAATCCAAATTGGTATATTAACTTGTATATCACTTTTTAAATCAATTAATTAAATAAAAGAAAAGTTAATATCAAAGAGGGGCTCCCATACAAAAACGTAATTTTCTATTATAGATGGTAGTACGGAACCCTTCGTGCGTGAGTTCGACTCGCACTTGGCCGGTTTTTAAAAATCTTTCATCTAGATCTACCTTGCAGTGTCTAAATATTAATTTATTAAATAGTAAGGTAGATATTTTTTATTTTAATGTTGAAAAGACATAATCAATAATGAATGACACATGTCTTAATGCATTGATCCAAAAATTAAGCTAATTATTTTAGCGTCAAATTTGAAGTTTGCTACGAAGTCTTCAACAGAGTATATACAATTGTCAATTAAATTATACTGATTCAAATTTATTTAATGTCAACTTTTTCATATCGTCACTAATAGTATTAAATAATTTAATAGACATCTCATAACAATTTCACTGACAAAAAGCCGGACATTTTGCGGCAGAATGCTCGTATGGCACATAATGATTACCCCGTTGCGGTCTATTTTTGGACGGTCTTCCTCAGAGCAATCATACTCAAAGAACCATACTGAAAGAACAAGAAGTTAAAATATAACAATCTGACAAACAAAGACTTACGTACACACATACATATACTCACGGCTTTAAATCCCTAGAAGGGGTAGCCAGAGCTAAGGTATTAGAAATTCCTCAGCCACTTTTGGAAGTTGCATGGGGAAAAGATGGTGAAATAAAGGTTGTTGGTGACGTGTCTCCAACCGCATCGCCCAAAAATCCCTTAAAAAGCCCCAATACCGTTAGTCGCCTCTTACGTACACCCACCGGAAGAAATGGGGTAGTGCTATTCTAAGCCGAAACTACACAGCTAAACAAACACTTCTGCTTACGAATATGCTTTAAACCTTAAGTTAAGTTAACACTCCAGATCTATAATGGGGACGCAACGTCAATTTGAAAATGGATCAGTTTTGGTACGTGCGGAGGTACCAGTTATTTGACAGATCTGCCTTTCTGAGGGGCACTTGCTGAAATGAGTGTGTGTTTTATAATATGTAATCCAAGGTTGACTTAGAAAGTGTAGAAAACGGGGGACCTGCACACTTTTACATAGTGAAGTGTTATTATTGATTAATAGAGTGTATAGTTGTATATTTAGCCTACTCTTTCAACACGAGTAAGCCCAAACTTCAGAAAGGCAATTTACAAAAACTGATAATTCAGTGCAATATAAAACTAATTTAACATGTATATTCAGACTATAATTGTAATAAACAAAAATCGATATCCTATTCTCAGCCTTTTATCTATGACATATACAAATGTATACGGTCACGTAAATCATGTTAGCAGAAGCCAGTTGATATGTAATTTAAATAGCTCGTATTAATTACCTTTGTAGGTCAGCAGGATGACTAAAGCGTGTCATGAAACATGATTTCGTCAGATAACGTTGTTAGCTGACCTCGGTGTAATGCGGCTGACATAGTTCACTTGGCATTAGTGTCTGCCTACACCTTTGGGGAATCGTCTACCAGTAAATCATTACAGTCTATATACGTCCCCTTCGGGGGCGATGAGCTTACTCTGAATAGGGTAAGGGTTAGTAGAATTCGACTACCGTGATATTAGCTTTACCCGTCCTCCGATGCTCGCAATCATGTTAATACGTGAATAATCGTGAACATAAATTTGAGACTTTACCTTTTGGGGATTGTATTACTACTATTAAGATGCTCCCTCACCGGCATTCACGTGTAATGTAACATTATAGATTCGTCTTTAAGCATTACATTACAATAGTACCTTCCTGATTGACGAGCATTCGCGTGAAATCATATATATCATTACAAGGTGCGCATTGTAATGCTCGGTTCTCCTCCTTCACTGATGTAATGCTCAAATCTGTAACATTATATTACACGCGTATGCTCCCGGTGAGGAGCACCTTTACCTACCTATACTAGGAGGCCATATATACTGAGAAGTAGGCTTAGTAGGACTACATCTTGCTTGGTGTATGTTGCCAATGAAAAATTCTATTGGATGTTGTGTAATCTAACGCTAATTACAATTGTCTGAGGTTAGTTTGGGTCATCAGGTGTCAGTTCAGTTCAGTTAGTACCGATCTTTTGTACGTAAGCCATAATATAATTAAAAATCAGGTCACCTTTAGAAACTGTTTAAAGCATTCCGCCCCATGCTCTCTCAGGAACGCTCGCAACTTCAAAGCCGGCGCAATAATCCTTCGTCCATTATCGACGCGAGCGCAATGAACATTTCCTTCCACCATATCAAAACACACTTTCAAACTTAAAACATCAATAATATCTTTTAAAATAAACTAATCCAATGTATAAAATTCACGTGTCACAGTGTTTGTCACCAAACTTCTCCGAAACGGCTGAACCAATTTAAATAAAATGTTGCATACACATTTGGTAGGTTTTTATACTCCTAAGTGTGGTACACCCCTAACATTTTATGTTTATTCGATCAACTAGAAATTCCCTACAAATAATTTATATGGCGAAACAACGTATGCCGGTTTAGCTAGTATAGTTATATGTATAAGAAATCATTTATATTTTATATTTTCATAAATAATTTAAATACATTTTCACCGCAACCAACAGTTTTGTAGCTATAATTCGACTACTACGAGCTGCGGACACGTATACACTGCTGCTACGAATGTACGATCGTCTACGGCGTAGTCGAACCGAGGCTGCACTGGCAGCATTACGTGCTATGTTCGTTTCAGTTTGATTAGAACATAATTGTTAGAAACTTTTTACAAGATGCTAGATAACCTTTTTGGGGTATTTGTTATTCAATGAAAATTTTCAAAGACTTCATATAATTCTCATTGAAAAACTGTTTGAAAAATTAACGAACTGATTACAAACCCACTAAGACGATTAGGATTGATAAAGCACCTGAAGGTATGTGTTATTTTTGAGAAAGACCCCAATTTTATACCTTACGATCTATTCCCTTCACTTTTAACTTTGACTATAATTAAGACCGTGATAGCCCAGTGGGTAGAACACTCGGTTCTCGTGCAAGCGACTAGTGTTCAAATCCCGGGTCGGGCCTACACCAATTTGTCTTTTCTAAAAGACATATGTGTGGTTAATTTATCATGGTAGTTAACGGTGAGGGAAAACATCGTGAGGAAACCCACATGGCTGAGTTGTACTTAGTCATGTGACAGTGTATTCGTACAAAACGGCGATAGGCCTGCCCCCTATCACGTGAGTACACTGTCCATGCAAAACGTGGGTACTCTGAACACCAGGTGACAAAGTCACGTGATGTTCAGAAGTATTAGTACCTCTGCCAACCCCTTCGGGGATATTCGGCGTGAACGTTTATGTTTATGTTATGTTTATTATTATAATTAAGAATAATAATCGGAAATAGGGGTAGCTAGAGTTTCAGAATTAGAAACTCCTCAGCCATCGTAAAATAAAGGATGTCAACCACGGACCAACCGTGATAGCTCAATGGGTAGAACACCGGTTACCGTGCAAACGACTAGTGTTCAAATTCCGGGTCCGGTGTCCGGTGGTTGATTTACAATGTTGTTAACGGTGAGGAAAAACATCGTGAGGAAACCCACATGGCTGAGTTTTACTAAGTCATGTGACAGTGTATTCGTACAAAACGGCGATAGGTCTGCCCCCTATCACTTGAGTACACTGTCC
The DNA here is from genome assembly GCA_963576735.1 of Bedellia somnulentella. Taxonomy (NCBI): domain Eukaryota; kingdom Metazoa; phylum Arthropoda; class Insecta; order Lepidoptera; family Bedelliidae; genus Bedellia; species Bedellia somnulentella. Next base: position 16,976,835 of record OY755180.1, on the reverse strand, counting down.
ATGCAAAACGTGGGTACTCTGAACACCAGGTGACAAAGTCACTTGATGTTCAGAAGTATTAGTACCTCTGCCAACCCCTTCGGGGATATTCGGCGTGAACATAACATAAACATAAACGTTCACGCCGAATATCACAACTCAGCCATGTGGGTTTCCTCACGATGTTTTCCCTCACCGTTAACAATCATGATAAATTAACCACACATATGTTTTTAGAAAAGACAAATTGGTGTAGGCCCGACCCAGGATTTGAACACTAGTCGTTTGCACGGCGTGAACGTTTATGTTTATGTTATGTTATTAAGTGGAAGATAGACACGGCACATTTCGACACACGCGGGGAAGAATTGGGTTAGTGTTATTTTAAGCCAACAATACACAGTAACATATAACAGAGTTAAAATTGATATAAGCTCTAAATTTTTGAAGATGGATAGTCTCAAATGGCTATCTAAACAAGGTTAACTAAAATTGAGCTCTGTAACATAACTTAGGATCACAAGAAAGAGTGATTTCTAAAGTTTTCCATTTACTTATTTACTCTTATCAGAAAATGCTGAGTGCGTGTCTTTAGTTTGCTTTAGTAACAGTTATGCTATTACTTTTATAATTTAATTTAAATTATTCTATATATTTATTGGTGTGCAAAAATAAAAACTTTCCTTCCAACTAACAGTACGAAGGCAGTAAAACAAGAAAAGTTACGGAGCACAAACTAAAAACTAGTAACAGTGAACCAACCAAACGTTTGCTCCCACGATGTGCACTCGGTGTTAAGCTATTGTTAGCAGTAAACGAGTAGTCAGTTCTCTCGGTTTATTGCTGAAATTTGGTGAAGCGCTTATGAAACTTAAATGGATACTTTTGTGAAAAAATCTTGCACAAAAAATATATTATACATATGTATTATTGTATGACTAACAGTCAGAACTCAAACTCAAACGTTCACGCGCCGTATATCCCCGAAAAGGTGGGCATAGGTACTGATACTTCTGAACATCACGAAACATTGCCACCTGATGTTTAGAGTACCACGTGATAGGGGGGCGGACATATCGCCGTTTTTTGCGGATACACTGTCACATGACAAAGCACAACTTAGCCATGTGGGTTTCCCAACGATGTTTTCCCTTACCGTAAGAATATATAATTAGAAGTTATCCTTTAAATTAAGAATGTCCTCTGTTTCGCTTTAACACTGTAATAATATTTTTCATAATTTTCATGCCTACTAACATAGATTATAAGATTAATTGATGCTAACACTATGGACCTTGTCTGAAATAAATATTTATCATTTAATTTTATAAGCATCTGTTTTACACGCACTTGATTGAACTATGTATTTTATCGCTATCGGGTGTTACACAGTTGGCAAATGCTGGGCGATGTGTTTCCAATCACTTCCCCCCTCAACTTCCACAAGAGGCTAAGTATTTTTATATTCTGAATCTCAGCTTACGCCTGTTTGGGATTTATAACTGTGGTTTTGTATGAATATACGTCAAACATTTCTTAGATTTTATTAAGACCGATAAAACAATATATTTTCCCATTTTTATTTGCTATCATTATATGAGATGTATGACCGCCCGCTGTGTTTTAGTTGTCGACAATAGCCATTGAGTGATCCATGCTGTTTTTTAACCTCTTTACATGACCATAACTATTAGAATGCTATTGATATTATTCCTCACAGCTCATATACGTCTCCATCAAGGGGCTCGAGCCCACCCTATATAGGGCGATTTGGCCATAGTCCACCACGCTGGCCAATTGCGGGTTGGCAGACTAACGACTACTACCGTAATAGTAGCCGGGACCGACGGCTTAACGTGCCCTCCGAAGCACGGAATCATCTTAAATTTCGGATAATCAGTTGATTCAAGCCTGCAATATCCTTCCAGACTGGGCTAAATCTTACAAATTAAATGTGTAAGGTTACCATACCACCCCCCGGGGATCGAACCCGAAAACTCCGTACTTGAAACCAAGCGCTTAACCGCGAGACCACGGAGGCAGTCGATATTATTATAGCAATTTTAAATGCAAAGATGACATCTTAGTGACGCATTTTTTAAATAACAACCTACGTAGCTTATTAATAGTCAGAATGGTTTCAGATGCATCATGATTAACATAATGAATTTGATAATGACACTGTTGCATGTTAGGTTTTTAGCATAATGTCTTAAACAATCTGATACACTTTCTTCATTTCTGGTACAGATAGTATTCATTTATCATTTACACGTCGTTATACACGTAAAATTTATGCCAAAACAGTTATGCCTTTAATAGTAATGGTTGAATATCATAAAGCATAGAAATGTTATTTCTAATAAAATTATTGCAAAAGTTTTTGTGCAACTATAGATTAACTTTTCACTCAATAAAGACCCGAAAAAAGTAGTATTACTTCTGCCATCTGTTTGAAAAGATACGGCAAAATCAATGGTTTTGATTGACAGGTAGCACTATTATTGACAGGTGCCGTGTAGTGTCGGCTTAGAATAGCACTACCCCGTTTCTACCGATGGGTGTACGTAAGAGGCGACTAACGGTATTGGGGCTTTTAAGGGATTTTTGGGCGATGCGGCTGGAGACCATCACCAACAACCTTTATTTTACCATCCTTTCCCCACTCAATTTTCCAAATGTGGCTGAGGAATTTCTAATTCCGTAGCTCTGGCTACCCCTTCTAGGGATTTATAGCCGTGAGTATATGTATGTATGTATGTATGTAGCACTATACAAGCGCATGATTAAAAAGTCGATTAATGACATACATCCGTGAACCAAAAGAGCAGTAGTAGCACGCTTGTCTTTTTAACTAAAAGATCACTTCCAACGAATCGTATATCGTTATCTCTTTCTAACCGACACACTAAAGATATTCTTTTACTAAATGCCTAGCAGTGATGAATACTGGGTGTTGAGGTCGCGGGTTCGAATTCGTGTTGTGTTTGCGTGTGTGAATGTGTGCTTCATAGTCTTGGATGTGATATGCGTACTTTATATTATTTAACATATTGTACAAATACATATATCCTTTACCATAGTTTATTGTACCTTTCTAGATGCTAACTTGACCTATGTATCATGCCCGTAAAAAAAACGATCATCACCACCCAAAAACATAGTTCCGTCACCGCGACTATAAATAAACTTTATAGCCTATGAATGAACAGTGCGCGTGCGCATAAAAATAAACGGGCATGACTTCCTTGTGACCGGCATGGCTGGACGCCAGATGATGTATCACCGATATGACATGTTGATTAGATATTTCGAATAAACAATTTACTACAATATGCGTCAATACAAATTAATTAGTAGATTTAGTAAACTGTGTAGCGTCGGTTTAGAATAGCACGAACTCATGTCTTAACGATGGTTTAAAAAGGATATCGGGGGTTTTTAAGTGATTGATAGGTGATGTTGCTGAAGACCCATCACCAAATATCTTTTATTTGACCATCTTTTACCTACTCATAACATAACATAACATAACATAAACGTTCACGCCGAATATCCCTGAAGGGGTTGGCAGAGGTACTAATACTTCTGAACATCACGTGACTTTGTCACCTGGTGTTTAGAGTACCCACGTTTTGCATGGACAGTGTACTCACGTGATAGGGGCAGGCCTATCGCCGTTTTGTACGAATACACTGTCACATGACTAAGTACAACTCAGCCATGTGGATTTCCACACGATGTTTTCCCTCACCGTTAACAACCATGATAAATTAACCACACATATGTCTTTAGAAAAGACAAATTGGTGTAGGCCCGACCCAGGATTTGAACACTAGTCGTTTGCACGATAACCGAGTGTTCTACCCACTGGGCTATCACGGCTATTACCTACTCAATTTACCTACTCAAGATCCTAATATTTTCTGGCTACCTTTTTTATGGGATGTATAGCTGTGAGTATACGTACGTAAGCATGTAATATTTTACCGCTGTGAATACATTAAGATCAAACAAAACGTGCTAAATAAGGTAGGCGTTCGCAGTGTCAACAATAGGGCCAGGTGTGAAGCTTTTTATGTATGTAAATGAAGCTAAATAAGTTTTCCACGATCGTACAAAGAAGCGTTCCATAGTCCCTGCCAGCCCAAATAGGAAATGTATCTCACAGCCCATATATGTCCCCAACAAGGGGCTCGAGCCTACCCATTATAGGGCGATTCGATCATAGTCCACGACGCGACGCTGACCAATTGCGGGTTGGCAGGCTAACGACTACTACAGTAATAGTAGCCGGGACCGATGGCTTAACGTGCGCTACGAAGCACGGAATCATCTTAATTTTCGGACAATCAGTTGATTCAAGGCTGCAATAACCGTCCAAATTGGGTTAAATCTTACAAATTAAATTTGTAAGGTTACCACCCCCCGGGGATCGAACCCGAGACCTCCGTACTTGCAACCAAGCGCTTAACCGCGAGACCACGGAGGTAGTCAAATAAGAAATATAAGAAATAAAATAAGATAAGATAAAGATAAGATTCTGCCATGGGGGTCTGTATGCAGTGCCTAAGAGTGTTTTTATAGATTTGAACGTAATCGATATCCACATTTGCTCAACCTGTCTGATATGTGGATGCCGGCAAACTTTTACGCTAACCGTAGATTTAATATAAAAGCCTACGCCTCCCCCGCGGCCGCGCCCGCTGGCCGGGCGCGGGACGTGCCGCAGCTGGTAGCCGGGCACGACGGGCGCGCGCTGCTCCTCGCCGGCCCGCAACCAGGTCTCGTTAATTGCCAGAATATCGATATCGAACCGCTCTATGGCCGCTACCAGTTCATCATGGCCGGTTCCCAAGGAACCAGCGTTAAAAAGACCTAATTTTAATATTTTTTGAACCATTAATGTATAATGTATATAAACTCATGCGTAACCGCATCTATTCCTACAAATAAAGCACATAATGTTATAGCGCGGTCATTAATTAGTACAACTCAGCCATGTGGGTTTCTTCACGATGATTTCCCTCACCGTTAACTACCATGTTAAATTATATACATTATATCCCTTCACAAAAGGCAAACTGGTGTAGGACCGACCCGGGATTTGAACCCTCATGGTCTGAACTATAAGCGGTGTTCTACTCACTTAGCTTTCACGGTTTTACAATTAAACACAACAAATAACAACCTGCGCCATCTATCGTAGGGTTAGTAAACTTATTAAACTTCGAACGAGCAAAAGCCTTCATAAGGCTGCAAGTTTCCAAATAATACCGCTAGGTGTGGTTAGTTTGAGTTGAGTGAGCGCGGCACCCGCATCGTAAACGTAAAATATTTCCTTGTATAAATAAAAACTTAAAGCAAATATAATATTATCGGGAGCAACGTTATAAAAATACAACTTCGAAAAAAGACAAATCTTTTCAGTCTAGAAGAATAACACAACACACCCCGTATCCCAAAATAATCGTGTTCTTAGATACCAGGTGTGCTAGACTTACGTTATTTCGTAAAAGCTGAAAGTTTAGCTATAAGAAACAGCTAAAAAAAGGATCCGCTGTAACTTTGGCATATAACAAATGATTATGTCGAAAAATTCAAGCAGTTTTCATGTATATTTATCTCAATATCACCATAGATTAGGGAATGCAATCTAGCGAATCAATAAAAAACATACCGCGAACTTTTGGAAGATAAGCAGAAGTCTTTTTTAAATCGAACTTATTGTAATAATATATATAACATATATTTATCCAACACATCGTTTACTTATCAGTTATCACTCTATTTTTCATTCGATCATGTGACATTTCATATTTTTGAAGAACCTCTTCTCTACTGCATTACACCACGACCAACATCACGCTGCTATATATAAGTGTAGGAACGAGAACAGCATAATTCTAATTTTTGGGCACCTACTGATTCGACATTTAAGTATTTAACGCTCCATTTACTGAATTTCTATTTTCCACTCTTCTTTCGATGTCCGTCACACTTTCCATTACTAGTAAACAAAGATAACGTTCCCTATAGACAACTACCTACCCAGAGTTAATAATACTGCATGAAATTCTGTATATAACAGTCGATCATTAATAAAGAACTGATGAAGTCAATAAATGAAAAGTCAATTATGAGATTGATCAACAAACAATAAATATTCGAAACATCATTTAAGTTAACTCCAAAATTACGTTCTAAGTGAAGTTACCCCAGCAACCTCAGTTATAATAATGCTTAATAGCACTAATTGCTGTGTCAAACAGACAGACAAACAGAGATAATCATGACGAAACTCTCACACCAAACGACAGAAAATCATGATGAGACTCTACGGTTTCGATTCTTGCCAATCGGCTACGGAACTCTAAATATCGCCGTCTTATCCCTTCCGCCGTCCGAGTGTCAGCGTTTATCTTAAATAGAACGATCGATAAACATGTGTTTCGTATCGAGATCGGAAACTAAGTTAGATGGCAATGACCGCCTTCGTTTAGTCAGCTGCTATCTATTTGCCTTGTTTCACGCAGTATGAACACTAGGAGGTACAAAGAGGCCGCTAAGGTACTGCTTTAATGTGTTGTACAAAATATTGTAGTTAGATTTTAAAAGTACGGCTTAGACCCCATTTCTGTTTGGCTTTCGTTGGGGCTTTTTAAGTGATTTTTGGGCGATGCGGTTGGAGACCCATCACCGAAAACCTTTATTTTACAATCATTTCCAAACTTGAATTCCAATAATGGCTGAAGAATTTCTTATTCCGAAGCTTTGGCTACCCGTTTCATGTTTTTACAGCCGTGAGTATATGTATTTATGTTAGATTTTAAAAAGAGTTACGTTAATTTACAATAAACATGGACAGCTGGGAGTATAGCAACCTCATCAAATACGGGACAGCTTCAAGACCCTCGATGGGAGCATATATTGGTATAAGCTGTATACCAGTTTAAAAATAGGATTAACAACCTTCTAGCCAGCTCGTAGCCAGCAGGATTGTATACCAATAATCGTTGTTATTTGTAGTTTATTATATAACAATTCTACTATAATATTTAACGTTACCTATTAACGATAGGAAGTTATGCTTTGTCTTGTAAAGCCAAGCCTACGCCAACGTTCTCGCTACAATCTCCGCGTATCAAAGATACTTGAATTCCTTCATACTACAGTTCAATACGTATGCGAGTCGCTACATTGCTACATCGGGGTCTATTCTCTAAACTCTGACATATCATGAATGTATTATACATGGAGATAATATTTATACAGATTTTAAAGCCGCCAATAGCTAGAGTATATACTTATGTGTGTATAGAACAAGTATATTAATCATACAAATGGTGCTTTTAGCAGGGATCGAACCGGCTTTATTTTCATTATAAGTTTAACACGGTTTGATCTGTGTAATTGTTGATATGGTGAACTTTATAGCAACTAAATTAAAAAAATAAAACATATGATAATTATGGTTCCCCCGCTGCTTTTAAAGAAATATTTTTTATCGGTTAAGAACAAATGGGATTAATACTCTTTATCATATTCGGGGATCTAATCCAAACGTGCACGAAATTTTTGGTAATACGTTCTATACTCCACGCGTTATGAACTTACAAACTGAGATTCGCGGTTTACTATAAATGTCATGATATACAAAAAGGCATCTAAAGTGTGGAAAAAAGGGCATATATGAAAATATTGATGAATGAAATGAGGCTCGAGAAGTTTGTCAAGATCGTAGAAACTGGCGATCGACATTCCTTGCCATTATCATGATTACTTAGTTACGAATAGCTACGTCCACACTGTGCCTTTTTTTGTTCAATAAGGGCATGCGTCATAGCGCAGTCAACAGCGCACGTGAGGCATGCCCTTAATGCATGCGCGATGACAGTTGAAAGCGGAGCGCGCGCTGTGTTGCAAGTTATCCGGTGTCGGGTGGATTTCTGTGCGTCATAGCGTTCAACAACAAGATGGTGGACGAAGAAAAAGATTTAACATTAAGTTTTATTGAAGACTAGTGGATCGTCCCAGCTTCGCACGGGTAGCGTTGTTTTTTAAAGATCTGAGGTTTCTTTCTTTAGTCACTGCTCAAGCATTGTGAAATTCAGCGCAATGTTTTCAATAAATCATTACGTGTTGTAGGATGCAACTACTGGCGCTATCTAGTATGTTATATGTAAATTAGTAACGATTCGGTTTTGGTCACGGGCGCGATGGCTTATTTTATGTATAACTTCGGTGTTTCTCTACCGTTTTCTATGATTCTTTTTTTATTGAATAGGTAATAATGTTACCTTTTTTAAATTAGGGATAAGTGAGAGGTTTACAAACGTAAGAGTAAACAAATATAATCAGAATGTTCCGAACTGCTAAGCTATCAGGAATTACACGTGTTATTGTGAGTCAACCGTAAAAGATAGACATAAACTGTTGAGGATTTTTTTTTAGATAATTTTATGAAGAATATTTCCGTCATACATGATTTCTATGTAAGTTTAACCATTAAGGCTGCACACGCGACGGAAGCTTAAAAAATGTAGTAACTTCTCCCGTTTTCCCAAAATTTCCCAAAATTCCCCTTTACTACTCTGCTGGAAAGTATACAAAAACCTGCCCAGAAGTATGGAGAATAATTGTACCAAGTTTTGTTAAAATCCGTCGAGTAGTTTTTGTTTCCATAAGGAACATACAAACCGACAGACAGACAGACAGACAGACAGACAGACAGACAAAAATTTTACTGATTGCATTTTTGGCATCAGTATCGATCCCTAATCACCACCTGATAGTTATTTTGAAAATATATTTCATGTACAGAATTGACCTCTCTACAGATTTATTATAAGTATAGATTACAGAAGCTTTCCACAACTATGGGATCCTAACAATAAACTTTACACGAATAAAGTAAAGAGGAACGATGGTTTTTTTTTTCTGGAATTTCTTATGACCAAGTAAGCTGCATATATTCCCCAAGTAAAATATTGTCGTCGCACGTGTTTCCAACAGAAACTCAAACTACGAATAAAGTATGGTGTTGGTTTCAATTTACGCATTCACTTATTGTAAGCGTCAATTGAAAGTTGAATAGAAAGATGAAGACGAAAGTTGAAGATGAAAAGGCACAGTGTGGACATACCTAATACAAAATAAGTAAAAGTACGACTCAACGATAAATTCCGAGAATAGGCCCCCATGTCGATAACATTCCATTGAACACAATAAGTTGCGGTTATCGAGAGATTCCTGCAAAATTAAGTGTCTCGTAAACTAGAGACTTGGCAAAGACGCTACTAAATAGATACTTAACATCACGGACACACTAAGTTCAGTATCATTATTTTATTTTACCACTATCTACAGATATTGGTGGAATATGGAATATCGCTTCGCTACGACCACGGTCTGGCAGTTTGTCCGACGTTTTTAACGTCATAAATTTAAAATTAAATTAGATGCCGATTGTTTATAATGTATTTGTCAAAAAGGTATAATACTTTCTCACACAAACACATACCCACAAATAGAGTTGTGGATTGTTACTTATCATTTCCGTCCGACTCGAGTATAATGTAATAATTTACTTTATATTTCTAATTTAATGTTTTTTGACATGAATTCCTCATGTGGGGATTATTACTCATAAATAAAAGATGTTATTAAAGGAAAGAAAAATTTCGACACTGACGGGGTTCGAACCCGCGACCTTCGGGTATACGCCCCCGTCGCTCTGCCAACTGAGCTACAGTGTCAGTTGGCATCCAGCGCGAAATTTCTCCATCCTTTGTTTCTTTTTTACACGTTCAAGTAGTGTTAGACCCGAAGGTCGCGGGTTCGAACCCCGCCAGTGTCGAAATTTTTCTTTCCTTTAATAACATCTTTTATTTATTTATATTTCTAATTTTTAATGTGTGCATGGCTGCCAGAACATAATAGACATCTCCAACCGTGCATACATACATACATACATATACTCACGACTATAATTCCCTTGAAGGGGTAGCCAGAGCTAGTGAATAAAAAATCCTTAGCCACTTTTGAAAGTTGCGTGGGGAAGACATGGTGAAATAAAGGGTGTTGGTGATGGGTCTCCAACCGCATACCGTAAGTCGCCTCTTACGTACACCCACCGGAAGAAATGGGGTAGTGCTATTCTAAGCCGACACTACACAGCAGCTTTATTTAAGCAAGTAGATATTAAATTATGCTCATAAGTAGAAAGGTACTTTTAAGATAAGTTGAGGCTGGTATGATCGCCTATCATTGTCCATTATCTATTATCTCCAACCGTCCAAGATATAATTTGGTGGCATAAGTGTGTATTCTGAAATATAGGGATATGCCAAGTTTGAAAGTATGTCCAAACGATATTACAGGCTATTTTTTTACTATATAACCTTTCACAAATCACAATTTCTCACTCGATCAGATCACCTAACATTTAATTTTATTCTGAGGGACCTCATCTCTACTGTATTCACTCTGCTCTCACGTTTCTTCTGCCACACACAACATTCTCTGCCATACATAAGCGAATAATGCTGTTTTACAGCATCATGCACTGCCATTCGGGCCATTTCAGACACCGACTAATTGGAATTAGATCTTAATCGTGTTTAAATAGTTCCCTGTTATAATTAACTACCAAAACAATGTTCTATACCCGAAGTAATGATTTTCTTATGATCGTATTGCATGTCGTTAAATCTTTGCACAACAAAAAGGAATTTGCTAAATCGATTGAGTTGTTTGAAAGTTATGGCGTGACCAAGGAAATTAGGATTATTTTAATACATAAAGGTTATCGTTAATATACAATTTCTTTCTTAAGTTTTGTCTACTGATGGGCATCAAATGGCTGAGAAATAATGACATTAATTAAGATAACCTAACCTTTCTGATACTCGATTTGGGAAAATTAGATGGAGAATTTAGGCCCGATGACTTAGAAAGCCCATACGCTTTATACCCTCATATTACTTCTGAAAAAAGAGATGCAATAGTTCTTTTTTTAACCCCGAATACATATAAATAAGAATAAATAATAAATAAAGGAAATCCCCACATGAGGTCTTCATAAACAACATACATACATACATATACTCACGGTTATAAATCCCTAGATGGGGTAGCCAGAGCTAAGGAATTAGAAATTCCTCAGCCACTTTTGGAAAGTTTAGTGGGGAAAAGATGGTAAAATAAAGGTTGTTGGTGTTGGGTCTCCAACCTCATCGCCCAAAAATCCCTTAAAAGCCCCAATACCGTTAGTCGCCTCTTACGTTCACAGACAGGAAGAAATGGGGTAGTGCTATTCTAAGCCGACACTACACAGCTTCATAAACAAAAACATTCAAATCCCGGATACATAACCTAGATACATAAGACCTAACCGGGTAGTGTCGTCTTTTTTCACCCACTCAAAAAGTGACTAAGGGCCGTCTAATTCTACGCTCTGGAACCTTCTGTCAATTCCCTTATAGAAAATATAACCTTGAGTATAATGTACATGAGATGAGCAAGTAATTTTATTCTACACTACACCAGAACTATTGGCAATATCAAATAAGTTGCAATTGTCAATCAGCAAAGTGTTCCCGGTTCCCAGATTATATTTCAAAGTGAAGCCAACCGTCTGACTAGCATTTATTTCCGCCGAGTCTGGAGCGAGCTTTATATAACTAAGTGGCTCAATCATTTACAACTTCTGTTTTGCTTAACCGTTGCGCTCGGCTTGGAAACATTGCAATTTTGTTGAATAACACTAATACGGAAACTGATTATTATGGCTGTAATCCCAAATATGAGTAGCCAGAGCTTTAGGATAATGAAATATTCAGCCACCTTTTATAGTTGAGAGGAGAATAAATGATGACGGAAACAAAACTACAATACTGACTGAATGAAACCATAGTCAACGCGAAAGCATTTTTTAAATAAACTAACAGTTAACCTGTTTCAGGCTGTTGGTAGCGCTGTGAGCAACGGCATATCGAGCAGCTACAAAAAAGACGCTGTCGTATCCTTCGAAGCCTACACATTATAGTGACTTGCATAATTTCCAAGGATGAAGAAAACTTTACTTATTTATTGTTTACACTTCAGAAGCCGACCTTCGTAAATTATTATTTGATCTGGATGTATCCTCCGTGTTCGTCCTCTACATTAGAACTATACATTTCTTTTACGACTTAACTTCCATCTATCTTTGGCGGCAAAGCATACATACATATACTCACGCCATTAGTTCTCATTTGGATATGCAGAGACCACCACTTAGAGATAGCCATTTCGTACGAGCAACGCACATAAAAAGCTTAATATCCGACGACATTCTAAGCCAACGAATACAATGCTATTCTAAGACAACAGAACAAGACCAAAGTCGGCTAAATAAAGACATGACCCGGCCGGAACTGATACTACGCTAAAAGCAGGGCAAATATAACAACTGGGTTAATAAAATATGTTTTATCAATGAATTCGCAAACGTGCCTCGTTGTAGTAAAAGGTCAAAGCTATTTAACGCCCACACTGCCTCGGAATAAGATAAACGCACTTCGGGAGTAAATGAGACAGGTAAATCACTTACATAATAATTTATCACGATAACCGTCTTTTAGTACAGTAATTGGGTGAATCTTACTGTTTCAGCAGCCTCTTGTTTCATCTTATTTACATTTACACCATTAATGGTTGTTAGCAGGCAGACTATAGATCGCCTTTTTTCGAGTTTTTTGTAATTTATAAGCGCAATACACACTGAGCCCGCCGGGCCAATAAGTACGTTAGCGTAAATTTACTTTTTGTTGTTAATTGTTATTTTATAATAAGTTATTTTTAAAGAATACACTTCTTCCATCATCTAAGTGGCTAAGGAAACGATGATTTTAGGAGCAAGGCATGACATGTATTTTAAGAATTCATGAAAATTTAGATCGGACATCTATCACAAGTGTTTTGTTTTTTTTATATTTTTAAATTAAGATTGTGCTGTAATCGGGAGCCATAGGTGCCTCTGCCAACTCAAGAGGACTAAACGCGTATGTGTATGTTAAAAAACGTTGTTAAAAAGGCGTAACTCAACTGCAGTAATCATGGTCAGTATTTGATCAGTATGAATGTAACTAGATCCATGCAAAAGGGAAGGGCGGTCGCGCGCTGATTATCCTCGGCCTTAGAAGTTAAGAAATCATCCAGAGGTCGACCAGTTATCGAAATTAAACTGAATTTACTTGAATAATGGAATACTTATTCTAATTATATATTATCCAAGACAAATTAACAATCATTTAAGCTCATAATAATATTATTAATTAATTAATTAATAAACACTTTATTGCATACAAAAACACAACACACAAACAGTATTTAAAAATTACAAAACAGTAAATGTACACAAAGGCGGACTTATCGCCTTAACGCGATTTCTTCCAGTCAACCTTTACCTCATCACATAAATGTTCTTCTAATCGGGATTCATTCCCGAAACCTCTGGACCCAGAAGCTAATCACCTATCCACTCGCTCGCGGACGTCGTTATTAATAAAACATAATATAAAATATAAACATGAGTGTCCAGTATCCTACATAGCAGTGAGTGAGATGCATTTGGAATTGATTTAATGTAATAAATACTATTTTAAATTCATACTTTAATAAAAATTTGCACTGCAATGTATAAAAGTAATATTTACTGTTTCTGTTTAAATAAGTGTACAAAATTTTACATGCCTCCGGCAGCACAGTTTTCTTAAAAAAGTTTCCAAAGTTTTCGCTTAACTAGAGAACTTTGTACCTATTCTAAAATACTTTATAAAGTTGTCAAACTGGAGCAAACCAAAAGAATTACTCACGTTTCTGTTAATGTAACGACTCGTGACAGTATTTATGTACTAAGAAACAGCAGACATTAACTCAACTCAAATCCTGAAGGTATGGCAGAGATACTAATTTTTGATCATCGCCTAACATTTTTATTAACTGGTGTTCAGAGTTCCCATATTTTGCTTGGATAGTGCATTCATGTGATAGTGGGCAGCCAAATAGCCGCTTTTTTGGATCTGTCTCTTGTCTAAGAATATCTCAGATATTTGGGTTTTCTTTACATTTCTCTCATAGTTAACGACCTTGACGATTTAACCACACATATGACTTAGAAATTGTCACATTCATGTAGAGTAGACCGAGCTCAGAATTCAAACCCATTACATATTATATCTAATGCCGTGGTGTACTGCCGTGTAGTGCCGGCTTAGGGCCAGCGCTGACTGCCGGCATGGCATGGCATGGCATGGCAAAGGATTTCGGTACAGATATAGCATTTTTAATCTTATTACCATGAGTATAGAATTCATTTTACTTCATTTTGACACAACGATGCCGACGTTCTGTCCTACCGCGGCCTCCCTCGGCATCGATGTGTCAAAATGAATTCTATACGCATGGCAATAAGATTAAAAATGCTGTATCTGTACCGAAATCCTTTGCCATGCCATGCCGGCAGTGAGCGCCGGCCCTTAGAATGTCGCTACCCTTTTCTACCCACGGGTGTCGTAAGAGGCGACTAAGGGTATCGGGGCTTTTTATTGGATTTTTGGGCGATGCGGTTGGAGACCCATCACCAAAAACCTTTATTTTACCGCCTTTTCCCCACTCAACTTCCAAAAGTGGCTGAGGAATTTATAATTCCTTGGCTCTGGCTACCCCTTCTAGGGAATTATAGCCGTAAGTACATGTATGTATGTAGATATTATGTGCCTTTCGGAAAACACAGCATCGCTTGTGAAGAAGAAGCAGTGTGAACTCACCTTTATCTTTGTACTTACTTAAGTTTGTCTGGTGTTTTTTCCCAGACATAACCTCCCTGTTTGTCTATGAGCAGTCACCACAAGGCGGGAACCGGCTGTCAATGTCATTGCGTGTGTTTTCTCGCCACCGAATAGATTAATTTTTTGTACTTTTACTTAAAATAAGTAATAATAGCCTTGTGTGTGTACGTTGTTACATAAAAAATGAGTGAGGAAGTGAATTCTGGCCTGGAGAGCTCGGAACGCCCCGAATTACGCCATCCTTCGACATCATCCTTATCTTCCAGTGACGAGGAGATTGAGGAGAGCGAACGCCCTTCTCATAAAAGAAAGGATGACCCTAGAATCGAAGCACTGATTAATCAAGTAAGTTTCCTCTCTAATCTTTATATGCAGGGCCTCGGCGGCGGCTCGAAAAAGTCTTGTGAAACTAATGATGAACCATTTTTCTCTATACCGAACACAAGCAATAGTACCTTGGACCTAGGTCAATTTTCATTAGAAACAGACACTAGCAAATCTATTAAAGCAGCCCTTCCGGAAAGGTTGGCTAAGATAGTGAAGCTACAAAACTTTGGTCTGCCCTCATGGCGTGATATAAGGTACGCAAAAACGTTACAAACATTTTCGGCTAACCCCGGGTTTACAGAACTAAAACTTAATGACGAATTATACCAATTAAGTAATACTAAAGATTACCTGGCTGGTACTGAAAATGTTATGGCTGGCTTATCTAATGCATTATTAGAAAATAATGAACTTTTGCGTTCGGGACTTCAATCAGTTATTGATTGGGCATTTAAGTCTCCGGAGGACTTAAAGCCATGCTCTCTGGTAGAGAAAATCTCTCAAGCGGTTGGGAAAGGGTCCGAATATTATAAAACTTCTGAAGCCATCATGCAAGTTGTATGTGGGAAGCGCACAGAGTGTATTGAGAATAGAAGGGATAGGATATTAAAGGAGGTGACAAATAAATCTGTTCAGCTTGCCCTTAAAAACATCCCACCATCAGAAACAAACCTTTTTGATCAAGCAAAACTAAATTCACTTATTCAAAATTTTGGTGGTCCACTCCAGTGGTCCCGCTCCCTTAAAGGAAAAGATATAACTATAAATAAAACCACAACCATTCCTTTAAAAAGAAAGAATGATAATTACAATCCAACTTATAATCCTTCTTATAAAAAACAAAAATACACCCAAAGTCTTGATCAAAACTCCAAATACTCTGCTAAGGGAAAAGGAAAAGGCAAAAAGTCTTCCTTTCGCCCCTCTGAGCGTGGAAAACAATGACTTGAAGATGGGGTTCAAGGGAGGGCAACTAAAACATTATATCTTGAAGTGGGAACAGCTCGGAGCAACCCCCTTCATCTTAAAAACTATCTCAGGGTCCCGGATACCCTTCATAAAGCGTCCACCCTTGTCTTACCCCAACAAAAAGATGATTCAACTACTCAACACTGCACAATCCACAGAGATGGACTCCCAGATACAAGAGCTAAAGAACCTAAATGTCTTGGAAAAGGTTTCTACTTTGACTCCCGGTTTCTTCTCCAAAATGTTTTTAGGAAAGAAGAGCGATGGTGGGTTCAGACCTATCTTCGACCTTCGACACCTAAACAAATTTGTTCACACAAAACATTTTCACCTAATAAATCAAGCTACAGTCCCAGAATTTCTTCAGAAAAACGACTGGCTAGTGAAGGTGGACATCAGTCAAGCCTACTTTCATCTACCTATAGCAAAAGCCCACAGACCCTTTCTAAGGTTGTTTTACAACCAAGAAGTCCTACAAATGACATCCCTACCATTTGGCCTCTCATCAGCCCCAAGGCTGTTCTCCTCAGTAACCTGCTGGATTGCGGAAATCCTTCGCAGAAGGGGGATGAGGTTGCTAGTTTATATGGACGATTTCCTATTTGCTCATCAAAATCCGATAGAGCTAGCCAGACAAGCTGCGGAAGCTGTAACTCTTCTGGAATCACTAGGCTGGCTCCTGAACTACAAAAAATCCGTTCTAAAACCACAGAGGTCTTTGGATTTCCTTGGAATAACCTGGGATTTAGACAAGAATGTGATGGCTCTCCCAGAGAAGAAACAAATTTCAGTTCGAATGGCCTTGAAAAAGACTCTGGTAAAAGGCAGTTGCAATCTTCGACAACTTCAGTGCCTGCTAGGTCACCTGAACTTTGCAAGCTTTGTGATCCCCAGGGGTCGCCTACATTGCCGACACTCACAAATGTTTCTCAGATACCTAGCACGAAGAAATCAACACACATCTTTTCCCATTCCAAGAGAGGCCTTGACGGATATGAGATGGTGGTTAACAAAGTTAGCCTTAACAGCCCCAATACATCTGCCTCAGGTTTCTCACTTTCTAACCACAGACGCCTCCGACATAGGCTGGGGAGCAGTTCTCAATGGAATTACAATGTCAGGAACTTGGGATACTCATCAGATACCTTGGCACTCGAACAAAAAGGAGATGTATGCAGTAGTATCCGCCATAAGAGATCAAGCTCGGAGCCTCGAAAGACGTCATGTTCTACTTCAGACAGACAACAAAACTATACTGGCATTCATCCGGAAGGAAGGAGGTACTCGCTCTATAGGTCTTATGAACCTTACCAGCTCTCTACTAGAAACATTAGACAAATGGGACATAACTCTGACCGCCCAATATCTGCCAGGCAAATACAATACAATTGCGGACAGACTTTCTCGGAAGCGTCCTGTTCCAGAGTGGCACTTGCTGCCCCTACTAACCTCGGAGGTATTTCAAAGATGGGGCAAGCCTGCAGTAGACCTCTTCGCATCAAGAGAGTCCGCCGTAGTACCAAATTACGTAAGTTTGGATTCTCGAGATTGCTCCGCTCTTTTCGTAGACGCTTTCTCTCAAGACTGGGATTATTGTCTAGCTTGGGTTTTCCCCCCCCCAAACCTAATGCCAAGGATCCTGGCTCATCTGAACAGGTCCAAAGGGGTTTATCTGATTGTAGCACCAGACTGGGAGAAGCCATTTTGGAGAGCGGATCTCCAGGCTCGAGCCCTAGAGGAACCCCTGGAAATACTAGATTTACGAAAAGTCTTAATAGATCTCACAACAGGTTACCCACCTCCACAGGTGGACAAACTGAAGCTAAAGGTTTGGAAAGTTGGGGGTGGTATAGTAAGTTAACTACATGGTCTGAGGCAGAAAAGAGCCTTCTCAAACAAAGTTGGCGACAATCTACGCTCACTACATACCAACCTGCTATAAAAAGATGGTTAATCTGGTGCAATCTTAAAAGTATCAACCCAAGATCACCGGACCCTAAAGATGTAGCACAATTCCTAGCAGACACATTTCTTAAAGAGGGTCTTGCATACAGCACAATGCTCGTGCAGAAGTCTGCTATATCAACGTTTTGCGGAATGAACGAAGAAATATCGTCTAACTTCTTTGTGAAACAAATACTAAAAGCTATAAATAACTCTAGACCACCTAGCTTCAAACCTCCCATTTGGGATGCTAGAATATTGATTGAGTGGCTTAAAAAGGACCCACAAGAATACTCATTGTTCGAAGTTACGAGGAGGGCAGCAACAATCTTGTTGTTAGTTTCTGGTAGAAGATTACATGACCTGACACTACTAAAGTTATCATCATCCAACTTTCAAGATAATGGGACAGACATTTGCCTATGGCCTATTTTCGGATCTAAAACCGATACGGGAACTAGACGCCAGTCAGGCTGGAGGCTTTTACCCAATAACGACGACATTAATCTATGCCCGGTAAGATGGATTCGACGGTTAGTTCTTAGCACAAAGGAAAGACGAGATAAGACCCTAGAACATCTGTTTCTAACAATTAAGGGCACTCCTAAACCTGCGTCTAGATCAATATTAGGAGGCTTAGTTAGATCAGTCCTCAAAGATGCAGGAATTAATGCGTCACCTGGATCATGCCGCTCAGCTGTAGCTTCCCTAGCATGGCTAGAAAATAAACCGATACAGGATATTCTTGAGAGAGGTAACTGGAAAGCAGTCGAAACCTTTAGAAACCATTACTGCCGAGAGATACTGACACAGGAACGCGACAATTCATCCTGTATACTTAATCAATTTGAAGCAATTTAACTTGGTTTATTATATGATTCTCTGATTCTTCTGATTCCGATTATGATCTCATAATTTAAATAATTACTAATTATTGACTTGTTTTAGGAAACAGGAATGTTCCTGACTAACGTTATCACTTTCATTCTAAGTTGTTGTGTTTAAATAAGTATTAAAGTCTTTAGTTTTTACTGTTTTGGAAGTATAACTATAATAAGTTCATAGGTTGATGAATCGATTGAAAAATGATTGAATGACTACCAATAATTTAAGTTGTTTAAAATATAATGTTAATTATATTTCTTATTTCAACATTGCGTGTGTTTTTTCCTAGTCACCAGCAGATAACAAACACGTCTTCACAAGCGATGCTGTGTTTTCCGAAAGGCACATAATATACCCGTTTTACATAACAATAAAACGGTTATTATGGGCCGAGAGAAAACACAGCATCGCAATAAATATCTTCCTGGTGAAGACAGCAATGACATTGACAGCCGGTTCCCGCCTTGTGGTGACTGCTCATAGACAAACAGGGAGGTTATGTCTGGGAAAAAACACCAGACAAACTTAAGTAAGTACAAAGATAAAGGTGAGTTCACACTGCTTCTTCTTCACAAGCGATGCTGTGTTTTCTCTCGGCCCATAATAACCGTTTTATTGTTATGTAAAACGGGTATATTATATTTGCAACATTTTTCAGCATTAGAACCGAAACTTTGCCTCAATAGATCTGTATTTTCGAAGGCAAACTCGAACCACCTTACTGATTTCGAGTGGATTAGGTACGAAAAAAGAACTCTTTAAAATCGTACGAAATACGAATGAAAATACTACGAGAGAGAGATTAACGACGATCAAATATTGACTTTCAGACTTAAGTCCAATTGAATCGAGCTTATTTTGAGCTTTTAAAGTTTTACAGGAATACTTGCGCTGCGTTTTATGAAACTCAATTTATAAAATTGATTTTACAGGAATTGGGCTGCAGGAATGTTACGGTGAACATGCAAATGTTTGTTCACACAAATTGGGAACAGATAAACAAATATAGAAATATGATTGGATTGTCTTTTTGGTAATGTTCAAATAACAGCTTTTAAGTGCATATTTGTTCATGGAATTTTTACTGTCTGTGTTTTGGTTTCGACATACATACATATACTCACGGCTATAAATCCCTAGAAGGGGTAGCCAGAGCTAAGTAACTAGAAGTTCCTTAGCCACTTTTGGTTGAGTGGGGAAAAGACGGCAAAATAAAGGATGTTGGTGATGGGTCTCCAACCGCATCGCCCAATAATCCCTTAAAAGCCCCAATACCGTTAGTCGCCTCTTACGAACACCCACCGGCAGAAATGGGGTAGTGTTATTCTAAGTCGACACTACACAGCATCGACAGGTTTCGACTCATCTCTAAATCGGCTGGTCTTATTAGCTGACATAATAAGGAGGAACTACTAAAGACAGGCCCGTCAAAATCAGTCCAGTCTTTCAGAGATTAGCCGGTGAAATTATTGCACATGTAAATTCATATGGTTATGGTAAAGAAGTTATTTTAATAATTCAAAAACACTGCATACTCATTTGTATAGATCGCTTGAAGTTAAATAGATAATCAAAACTACCGTCAAAAGCGGGGGCAGATCGCTTGTTTAAAATAAAATTATGTTAACAAGCATTGTATCATCACGCTTGATTGCCTTAGAGGGGCAGCCAACCGAATCGCAGGTCGTATTGTCAAGACCGTACATAATATGACACAGATACTGGATAAATCAATTGATAGAATATACCTATGAAATGCTAGACATGCGATGTATTTATAACTACTACGAGAACCTACATCCAATCCATACTAACATTATAAATTAGTATAGTTTGTTACTTTGATTGTTTGTTCGTTTTGTTACAGCTAATCTTCGGAAACACTGAACTGCATACATACATACATATACTTAGGACCATAAATCCTAAAAAGGGGTAGCCAGAGCTTCAGAGCTAGAAACTCCTCAACCACATTTAAAAATTGATAGGGGAGAAGATGGTAGAAATATAGTATCGTTGGTGATGGGTCTTCAACCGCATCGTCCAAAAATCACTTTAAAAAGCCCCATACCGTTAGTCGCCTCTTACGACACCCGTAGGTAGAAAGGGCTGGTGACATTCTGAGCCGGCACTACACGGTTGAACTGATCATGTAAATTATTTCACAATCAGAAAGTTTCACTGTTCCGAAGTACTGTAAGCTAAATATCATAAGGGGTGAGCAGTGGCTAATTATGTATCTTTAGCGAATACGATTGTGTCGCAAGTTGCAATATTGTCAAATCACATACAAATTTACGAAATGACAGCGACAATCGTGCAACTTGCGACACAATCGTCAGTCGCAAAAGATACGTAATCAGGGGGTAGGATAGGCAACAACTCTTGAATCAAAGAGTCAAGCGTTCACACAGTTTATCCCGGAGGAGTGGCAGAGATACTAATACTTCTGTACATTCCGTGACATTCTTGTTACCTTGTTTTCAGTTTAGAGTACCTACGTTTGTCTTGGAAAATGTACTCACGTGATGGGGGACAGGCCTATCGCCGTTTTTGTACGATTACAATGTCATATGAGTTAGTAAAACTGAGCCAGTATGTTTCCTTACGATATTTTCCCGCACCGTTTATAACCTTGCTAGATAAGCCACGCATATGACTTAAGAAAAACTCATCCATGTAGGCCCAAATCAGGATTTGAATCTTCATCTGCGTTAGAAACAGTGGTGTTCCCACTGAACTATCAAGGTTGTTATTAAACAGTAGTAAGTAATAAAGTCCTTAATTAAATAAACCTTTGCTGTGTAGTGTCGGCTTAGAATAGCACTACCCCATTTCTTCCGGTGGGTGTACGTAAGAGGCGACTAAGGGTATTGGGGCTATTAAGGGATTTTTGGGCGATGCGGTTGGAGACCCATCACCAACAATTTTATTTTTACCATCTTTTCCCCACTCTACTTTCCAAAAGTGGCCGAGGAACTCTACCACCAGGCTACCCCTTGTAGGGATTTACAGCCGTGAGTATATGTATGTATATGTATGTTAAATAAACCGTAGTCAAGAGTCCGAATCTTATTTGCCCCGCATAGTGGCTTTCGTGACCCTTTCACAGGCCAACCAAATATTTGTTTAACAAACTATTCTAGCTTCTACAAATTAGCTTCACATAAATTAAAATGAAATTTCTGGAATTCAAGAGACAAAAAATCTTGTTAAATATCATGTAGATAGAAAAATTTATAAAAATATAAGTGATGAAAATGCTATGGTAGTAATAACTTACTTAAATATTCAATATGCATTACTGTGAGAGAACGCATTTAAAACCATACAGCCATACATGGCAAGTTAATCTAAACGCTAAGAATTCATTACGCAATATCATGACACCGGTTTAAGTCGAACGGACTAATTCCAAATAGACTAAATGATCGCATAGATTTGATAACTAATTTTACTTGAAGACGATAGCAGATTAGGCGGAGATTAACATACATACATATACTCACGGCTATCAATCCCTAGAAGGGGTAGCCAGAGCTAAGGAATTAGAAAATTCTTAGCCACTTTTGGAAGTTGAGTGGGGAAAAGATTGTGAAATAAAGGTTGTTGGTGATGGGTCTTCAACCGCATCGCCCAAAAATCCCTTAAAAGCCCCAATACCGTTAGTCGCCTCTTACGTACACCCACCGGAAGATATGGGGTAGTGCTATTCTAAGCCGACACTACACAGCAAAGATTAAAGATTCCCAATTATGATAGTCGCAAACGTCATGCTTTATTTACATTCATCAATCTTTTCATTCATTCTCTGATCTAGTATCCTCCGTGGTCGTCCTCTACGTTACCATCTACATATGACATGTGATATACGCATATGAGGTAGTAAGGGATATGCAGTAGCACAGATATCATAAGGTACATATACATATAACTGATTATGTATGACTTATTATATAAGTAACAGGCGGTACTAGGAAACCAGCTCCCCAGCAGTGTCCTGCGGATAATGTTGGGAACCTAGCTGAGGTACTTTGCCTTTTTGTTGCCATCTGTACTTAATTTTTATTTTTTCATATATTTTTTGTGTTTCATCTATACTTATAATAAATCTGTAGAGAGGTCAATTCTGTACATGAAATATATTTTCAAAATAACTATCAGGGGGTGATTAGTGATCGATACTGATGCCAAAAATGCAATCAGTAAAATTTTTGTCTGTCTGTCTGTCTGTCTGTCTGTCTGTCTGTCTGTCTGTCTGTCTGTCTGTCGGTTTGTATGTTCCTTATGGAAACAAAAACTACTCGACGGATTTTAACGAAACTTGGTACAATTATTCTCCATACTCCTGGGCAGGTTTTTGTATACTTTCCAGCAGAGTAGTAAAGGGGAATTTTGGGAAAACGGGAGAAGTTACTCCATTTTTTAAGCTTCCGTCGCGTGTGCAGCCTCAATGGTTAAACTTACATAGAAATCATGTGTGACGGAAATATTCTTTATAAAATTATTTAAAAAAAATCCTCAGCAGTTTATGTCTATCTTTTACGGTTGACTCACAATAACACGTGTAATTCCTGATAGCTTAGCAGTTCCGAACATTCTGATTATATTTGTTTACTCTTACGTTTGTAAACCTATCATTTATAATTTAAAAAAGGTAACATTATTACCTACGCAATAAAAAAAGAATCATAGAAATCGGTAGAGAAACACCGAAATTATACATAAAATATTCCATCGCGCCCGTGACCAAAACCGAATCGTTACTAATTTACTTATAAGATACTAGATGGCCCCAGTAGTTGCATCCTACAACACGAAATGATTTATTTTTTAGATTGTTACAAATACTTCATAGCGTTTTATTCCATAATTTGCTATTAAACGGAAATACTGAACCGTTCATTAAAGCGCATTAAAAATCACCAAACTACACTGTTTAGGGAGTGCTATAAATTTAATAAATTGAAAACATTGCGCTGAATTTCACAATGTTTGAGCAGTGACTAAAGAAAGAAACCTCAGATATTTAAAATACAACGCTACCCGTGCGAAGCTGGGACGATCCACTAGTGACAAATAAATATCTTTTTATACGAAGACGAGCTATGATAAAGACAATTTCACAAGCACTATTTAGCTGAGCGTTGCCCAATTAGGTCGGCTCACTAACACATTACGTTAGATTAGAACTTAAGGTGTAAGGTCATTCTTATTCACACATACATGCTTCATGCAGTTCTACGTAATGTTTTAAAATGTTCATTGGTTAGAATAAAAAACTTTAAAATATAATAAATTTATGTATGTGTTAATTGTTTAATTTAATGCTTAAAGATTAAGGTTAACAAAAAAGTACCGAAAATAAATGATATTCAGTTTAATGTTGTTTATCATAGTTAATAAACAAACCATGACAACTGTAAAATTTACTTTAAAAATAAAGAATTTTTTGCTAGCACAGAATATACAAAAAAAGAAAAGTATGGCTTATGTTTTTCTAAACCAAATAACCACGTATTCAGAAACGTACCCACTTTTCTCACCTTCCAAGTGTCCGAGATTAGTCCTATTTGTGATATTATGCTTGTGTATACGAAAGTGTTTTCAATACATCAAACTATATAAAACTCGTGTACCTATAGAAAGCTGCATAAAGCTTCTATCCAAAGTCGCCTAATAAAGATAATATGGAAGCTATTTAAAACCACTTCCACTAGAACACGGAAGCCAGTGTCATTATGATGATAGTAAAATACAACATCACAAGATACAAGCCAGACATATATATCTGTTCTAATTCAGTAACACATTAAACAAAATTAAACACACACGGCCCATAGTGTTATTCCGTGTTACTTTACTGAAGAATGGTGGTTAACATAACAAAGAAATCTATGACAATTTAATACTCTCTAATAGCCGTTTGTTATAGAAGTAAAAATAAATATTAGAGGCTATTAAATGGAAAGAAAGTTTTGTTTACAAACATACTATAAGGAAATAAAACGCGGCATTTTGTTTCTATTATTAAATGTTAAAATAGTAGCCGATTGAAACATCATCGCATAGTTAGGATGGGTGAAGGATATATGAAAGGAAATTGGTGAAGGAGGTATATAGAGCCAATGTGGATGGTAAGATCAAAAGACCATGGAGGACACATTTAAATTAAACAGAAAATGCAACAAAAAGGTAGGCACCCGAAGCTTGGAAACAAAGGGTATATATTAAAAGTTTCATTTATGTAAATAAAGCGCAGGACGTTTGTCAGGATCGTAAAAAGGTACTCTACTGATATAACCATACACTTTCACATTTTGTTTTCTACTCAGTTTAAGTCTTGCTAGCTCAATGGAAACACCACATCTTCTCTCAATATGTTTTAAGTCATATGACATACATAAACATACTTACGGCCATAAATCCCAAAGAGGGGTAGCCAGATCTTCTGAGCTAGAAACTCCCCAAGTATCGTTGGTGATGGGTCCTTCAACCGCATCGCCCAAATACCCTTAGTCGCCTCTTACGACACCCATAGGGGTTGTGACATTCTAAGCCGGCTACACGGCTAAGAATGTCACATGTCCTATGAATGGTTAATTTATCAAGGTTATAAGCGGTGAGGGAAAACATGGTGGAGAGATCCACATGGATATAGTTGTACTTGGTCATATGACAGTTTAAGAATACGTACAATGTAGCGAAAGGACTGTTTTGTATCAAACGTAGGCTCTAAACACCGTGTGACAAAAAAATCACGTGATGTCCTGAACTATTAGTTAGTTCGTCTATTACCCCTTCGAAAACTACCCCTTGATAATATTTTCGCACCAAAACTTAACGTATGATAAAAGATCAACGTTATTATATGAATGAATCCACAATAGTGGCAAAAGTCACGTGGAGTTAACAGGTCAGTTGGATTCACACGTTCTTATCACATCAGTTATGTCATTCATTCATCGGAACCGTCTTACTGTCACTGACGCGAGCGGTCACGGAAAGCGAGAGTGAAACGGTGATTCGAGGTATAAGAGGTGAAGGCTTGGAAAATTGGTTTTAAACGGTATTATAGACATTTTGTAAATGTTGAGTATTATGGCTGATCCTTTTTAAGGTTAACGCTAAACAGTTATAGTTTATCAAAGATATTTTATGGTTTGTTATTAGAAGATATTAAATATTATACACCTGCAGGGCAAGCACGAGCCGTGTTTAAACTAGTTATCGCGTGGGATAAAGCAGCCATCTCTTACGCACTTACTTAGTATTGTATACTGCCATCTCATTCTAACCATTATCGTGTCGATATAATAGCGCTCGTGCTTGCTATACAGAAACAAGTTGAAGATAAAAGATACACATTATTTATTTCAAAATAAAAAGCCTGTTTTCGGTTTTTGAGTGCCATAAATAAACTAAGTATAAATTAATTCTAATTCTACCGCGGATTCGGAAGGTATATTGTTGTGAGAAGATTCCACAAGAAACTGAAATATCTCGTATATCTCGAGACCTTGCACACAAAGCAGTTTCGTCTATTTGCAAATAAATTTGATATGTAATAAGTTGGATTTATAATTTGGCTGACTTTTTTCTAACCTGACATTTATTTTTACACTGTCCAGACAAAATGAGTACTCTGAACACCAAGTGATAGAATTTCACTATTATTATATATCATTACATAACATAGTAACATAAACATAACATAAACGTTCACGCCAAATATCCCCGAAGGGGTTGGCAGAGGTACTAATACTTCTGAACATCACGTGACTTTGTCACCTGGTGTTCAGAGTACCCACGTTTTGCATGGACAGTGTACTCACGTGATAGGGGGCAGGCTTATCGCCGTTTTGTACGAATACACTATATCATTCCACTATTATTAGCCTCATCTCTACTTTGGGAATATACGGCGCACACAGTGATAAGTTTATATTTAAATATAAATATCAAGATTACAGAAATTAAAGGTCATTCAATAATCTTTATTTCGGCTAAACTTGTCGATTTCGTAGCCCGTAAATATCTGCATAGACATATTATTTACAATATCCTCAAAAGGCTAGCAGAAGTACTAATACTTGTAAATACCTCGTTACATTTTTGTGACTCGACATTCAGAGTACGCCTCCTTTCACTTCACTTTTCGCCTGATCGGTGTAGGTATTCTCCTGACGCTTGGTTCGATACGAACACATTCACGTAACTCAGTTATACCTTGGATTAACTCGGTTATTGGGGTTTCCAAGCGACATTCTGCCCCACATCTATCCACCTAGTAATGGTATGGGACTTTTAAATTAAATATTGTTGGTCATTTCGTAATGATGCGTAGTGTCGGCTTAGAATAGCACTACCCCATTTCTACCCGTGGGTGTTCGTAAGAGGCGGTAAAAAGAACGGGTAAGGGTATTGGAGCAAGAGAGAGCAGAGAGTAAGAGAAGTTGTGGGCGATGCGGTTGGAGACCTATCACCAACTTCCTTTATTTTACAATCTTCTCCCAACTCTACTTCCAAAGGTGGCTGAGGAATTGATTATTCTGTAGCTCTGGTTACCCCTTCTAGGGATTTGTAGCCTCGAGAATATGTATGTAGGTGTGTATTTCGTAAATCCATCACTGACGATCCTATATTTCACAGTTGCTTCATCTTTCTTTCTTTGCTGTGTAGAGTCGGCTTAGAATAGCACTACCCCATTTCTTCCGGTGGGTGTACGTAAGAGACGACTAACGGTATTGGGGATTTTAAGGGATTTTTGGGCGATGCGGTTGCAGACCCATCACCAACAACCTTTATTTTACCATCTTTTCCCCACTCAACTTTCCAAACGTGGCTGAGGAATTTCGAATTCCTTAGCTCTGGCTACCCCTTCTAGGGATTTAAAGCCGTGAGTATATGTATGTATGTATGTATGTATGTTTCATCTTTCACATTTCAAAGAAATTGACGAATTATAAATTCCAAAGCTCTTTACCCTTTTGCCGATCATAGCCTTGAGTATAAGTAACGTAGATATATAGACTAACAGTAGGTATGGCATGTTAGTACTAGAGGCGAGGAACTGGTTCAAATGCAATTAATTGGCCTGGTTTGATGGCAATATCGCATTAATTACGTATTTGATTCTATTACACTTTACAAAAGCGAGGTCAGGACAGTGTTGATATTTTTGGAAGAGCTTTAACTTTGTCATATTATAGTTAGATAGTGTTTAAGAAGGTTTTTTTTATCTCGACTTAGTTAAAAGTAAAATTTCATCATCTCCAGGCTCGTCACTTTTCCAGATTTTCTGTATTTTCAAAAAAGGTTTTAAAGCACTTAAATTATTTGAATTAAAATTGCATCACTAGATTACTTTTTATGGGTGATTAAGTTATACTGGGCTGTATTCTGCAAACTCATACATACACTCTTATTCTCCATATTTACAACCATTAAATTGCAAAACTGGCCTTTAATCAACTCAACTAAAACTTAAATGTTCACGCCGTATATCCCCGAAGCGATTGGCAGAGGTACTAATACTTCTGAACAACATGAGACATTCTTGTCACCTTCTATTCAGAGTACTCACCTTTACCTTGGCCAGTGTACTCACATGATAGAGGGCAGGCCTATCGCCGTTTCATGTTATATAGGGAAAATCTTACAATTTATTTAAATGTTGGTTTTAAAGATGAAAATAAAAAATCTCAAGTAGCAAGCATATTTTACTCTAGAGGTGTCACTTAAATCTAGTTTTTCTAATGTTGTTTCTGTATCTACTGAGTTTTTAAGTCCCATTCCCTAGTTACCATAGTTCAATTGATATTTATTGGACTAATGTTTTTTCTACAGGGACCTGAAGATCTACCCTAAAGAATACCATAGACAACAATAACTCAAAAACACAAAATTTGGACTCATGTTCTTCTAAAACTATCGATTCAATTGGTGGTCTCAACCTGGGATTTGAACCCTCATTGAGTTCTACCTTCTGAGTTATCAACCACAGTTACTTTAATCAATATTATACTATAACAATAGAATTTATAGTCACCATTATAATTATATATGTTTTTCTATTTGATTTGTTACTTTTTAGCAAAGAAAATTATAATACCTAAACCCAAATAATTTTCTATGTTCTTTAGGTTAAATTTAACAGTTCTTAGCTTTCACCATGATCAATCAAGAGGTTCGACAAACTTAATTAATACTGGTGAAAACCTATGTTTGTTTAGTATGTAGGCATATGAACATAAAATCCCACCGCATGGTTTAAAAAGAGCTCTCTCTATCTAACCTCTGCAGGTGGGGCACGAACTATAAAATGAGGTGCTAAGAAGAAGATACTGGTTAATAAAACTTTAAAGAGGAAAGAGTTGTTTGTGTGATTCTTTGCTAGAGAAACCCATTAACCAATTAAAAATGTTTTTTTTCTAATAGAAAACAATGGTTTTAGTTATGACAAAGGCTTTAAACAATAAAACCACACTGGATTATTGGTATATATAGATAAATGGCAGCAATATTGAATGTTGTGATAATATTAATTAACAGTTTGGCATAAAGATGATAAAGTTTTACAAAAAAAGTGGTCT
Source organism: Bedellia somnulentella (assembly GCA_963576735.1). Classification (NCBI taxonomy): domain Eukaryota; kingdom Metazoa; phylum Arthropoda; class Insecta; order Lepidoptera; family Bedelliidae; genus Bedellia; species Bedellia somnulentella. Next base: position 16,947,302 of record OY755180.1, on the reverse strand, counting down.
GTGTCCCCTGCACTAAGCATAACCTATACTGCAGAAGACAAGGTAGGCAGTTTTCTCTTCATTAATAAATAAAGAATAAATAAAGGAAAGAAAAATTTCGACACAGGCGGGGATCGAACCCGCGACCTGGGGTAAACGCCCCGACGCTCTGCTTCCGGGTTCGATCCCCGCCTGTGTCGAAATTTTTCTTTTCTTTATTTATTAGTAATAATCCCCACATGAGGTTTTCATGAACAAAAAAAAAAAGATTTAAGTTTTCTCTTCATTTACTATGTAAAGCTAGATCCAAAGACATGCCATAGGCATTGAACAGCCAAAAGTTGGTAGCAAGGCTGGTTGGTACTGACTAGTAGGCCACTGAATAGATCTTTTTTCAAGGTCACACCTTACAGGTGAGCCAGATTGAAATACAATACATAATAATAGCTATCACAAGACCTTCATCATGGAAGATAGAGTATCCCTTAGAAACACCCTAGATTCTCACCAAATCCTACAACTCATACTGGCTGTACAAAGATAAAAGTCTTTATGTTACTTTCTAAACACAAACAGCCCTGAAATGATGATCTTATGTTATGTTAAAATCACATACCTGTGGTAAATTCGCCGCTATCTGACGATGCAAGGAGTCTCGCTCCTTTTCCGCTTCTTTAAGCCGAAGCTCGGACTCACCGAGCCTCTCCTGAGTCTCTCGGAGACTTTCCACGAGTTTATCTCTCTCATCCAACATCGAGACCATAAGCTGCTCGAAATTAGCATCTTCACCGGAGAATTGGGAACTTCTCTGGCTGATATTATCTTCAGGTATCGTTGGCATCACGTCGCACATCATGTTCCACATTTTATGTTTACACCTATCTCTAAAAATGAATATCGCACACGATACACTGAACAACACAACTTTTCAATTTTAATCTTTTCTATCCGGCATTGAACAGCTATCTAAAACTCGCATATGCGTCCCGGTGACGCCACATTACACTATCACAAAATCCATTGAAGTCTACTAGAATCACTTCACGAGTCATTCTCTCGAATTTTGAAATGACACACCTAAATTTGTGATTTCAGACGATTCCATTCTATCAAGGCTCCAGCAGCCTGTCTGCCATCTTGGATCGGAACGTCAATCAAATCAAAGATTATGTAGGTGTGTTTGAATCTGCAGATACAACATCAAAGTAGAAAAAGAACCGTTAGTCTCACTCAATCAGGGACCGTAAGAGCTTTCAGGTTTTAAACCGAGTAAATACATACTTACATACTTACGGCTATAAATCTAAGAAAGGGGTAACCAAAGTTTTGTTATAACAAAATTATCTGCCACTTTGGAAGTTGTGTTGGGATAAAGTGGTGTTGGATCTTCAGCCATATCGCCCAACAATCAAATCAAAAATCTTTATGGTTAAGTTAAACTAATCCTAAGTCCTTACTACATCCGCAGAAATAAATGGGTTCATAGTATTCTAAGCCTGTAGGTAGGTATATTCTATAGATATAGTGTACTGTATCTATAGAATATAGTCGAGCTTACACGCGACTAATATTTCGGGGCACAGCGATTTCTGCGACTAACATTGTGGGACACAATTAGAGCAGAACAAGTTTATTGTAACTTTTTAAGAAAATTTTGGAAGTTGAAGGGGGAACGGGTTGTAAATAAAGGTTGTTGGTGATTGGTTTCCAACCGCATCGCCCAACAATCACTTAAAAAGCCCCAAGCCCCAAAGTCACCCATTCCGAGACCCACGAGAAGAATAAAGTTATAGGTTACTTGCCAACGGTTATGGGTTAGTTAACTTATTACATATCGACCAATTAAAAATGGTGTTTGGTAAGAGGATTCCTATCAATAATGGGGATAGTCCAATAATACACTGGAGATTATTAACCCATCCTAGTCTACAGTGTTTAAGTTAAATGTATGAATAAAATAAAATAATGAGTATTACAGTGAATATCGATCACTACTTTGTACGATCATGGGACCATAGCATGCTTACGATATATAGTGGGCTCGGCGGTAAGAACGAGATAAAGGTGTACGACGCATTAAAAGACACATATTTTTTAAATTTTTTATGTAGCCTTTATTCAGGTGTCCCTCTGCTGGGCAAAAGCCTCCCCCTATTGAGTCCACACGTCCCGGCTCTGTGCCACCTCCGGTCACCCCAGCAAAAACTTGTCGAGATCATCCCGCCATCTCCGCCGTGGCCTGCCCTTACGCCGGTAGCCGTCTTGTGGCACCCAGTCAGTGGCGATCTTTGCCCATCATTCTGTCTAAATAACAGAAAAAAATAAAATAGTTATGAAAAGACGGAACTTTTAAACAATCTTGAATAGTAAGCAAAAACAAAGCACTTGTAATAAAATATAATTTAAATCGGTAAAGAGACAGAGGTTCACTAGAACAATGTTGCTCTAAATGAAATAATTGCAATTCGAGCACCACATTCTAATTAAGATTTCAATGACATACTTACTCAATTTGCCCAGGAATAGTGATAATGCAATAAATTAAAGTAGTGTCGTATCTGAAAAGTTTCTACTCTATTTAGTTTTTATATATTTTCATAGATGTCACTGGGTCTGACGCACTGTGCGTTTAGTTTTTCCTTTATCAAAAAATAAATAAATAGTAAAACTATCAACTTTATTACAAAACACGATTAAATACGATTAAATAAAAACCGGCCAAGTGCGAGTCGGATCGCGCACTAAGGGTTCCGTACTATCATATATATAGAAAATCCCGTTTGTGTGAAAATCATGGGAGCCAAATTAGGTAAGTAATTTGATTTATGACGTTTAAAAATAGAACTACTGGCTAGATCTCATTCAAACCAATTTTCGTTAGTAGTTTGTATAGTAATACACATCATATATTTTTTTCAGTATTATCATGCCCATATTTTAGAAGTTACGGGGGGGGGGACACACATTTTAGCACTTTGAAAAAGTCTCTCGCGCAAACTATTCAGTTTTGAAAAAAATGATATAAGAAACCTCAACATCATTTTCAAATACCTTTTTATAGATACCCCACACGTATAGGTTTGATGAAAAAAAAAATTTTGAGTTTCAGTTCTATGTATGGGGAACCCTAAAAATTTTGGTTTTTTTTTCAGATTTTATTTTAAAATCTTAATGCGGTTTACAGAATACATCTACGCACCAATTTCCAATAATGTAGTTCTTATAGTTTCGGAATAAACTGGCTGTGACATACGGACGGACGGACGGACAGACAGACATGACGAATCTATAAGGGTCCCGTTTTTGCCATTTGGCTACGGAACCCTAAAAAAATACTTATCATACTTTAAAAATATATAAAAAATACTACAATTATCGAAGAAAAAACATAAGATATCTAAGGTTAAGCTAGTTCATTTCGTTTAGCTATAAATATTCTTTGTATTTTCCACTCTTTATTCTAAAACTGCAATGACATCTTCAATATCCAGTGTATTACCCCTATATCGTCTGTGTACCTTACTCTATGAAATGAAGATAAGTTAAATTGTACTCTCAATCAAAGTTTTTGTTAAATTTTCCAATTTTTCTATTTACTTTCCAAATTATCTGTTAGTGTTTCCTAAACAAAATACCGTACTATGCCTAAGAAATGGAGGCCGAAAAAAAACATTCCTGAAGGTAAATTTTTGTTAATTTATAGTCCTGTATCCTTTACATATTATAAAAAGAGTTCCCTGGCTGTCTTTCTGTCTGTCTGGAGGCTATAAACTAGAAAATCACTAAATTGTATTTTATATGGTTTTCAACTATAGAAAGACTGATTGTTGGGAAAGGATGATATGGCAATGAATGTCAAAGAGCTTGCTAAAATCCACACCAACAGGAAGTTTTCCACATGAATGCTATGTTACCGGGCAAAAATATACTGGAGTAATGTAGTATGGGTAGAAAACCCATCTGTCAAAACATACACGCGTGAGCTCAAATCCCAGGTCGAGCCTACACCAATTTGTCTTTTTTAATGCCATATGTGTGGTTAATTTATAATGGTTGTTAATGGTGAGCGAAAACATCATGAGGAAACCCACATGGCTTAGTTGTACTTAGCCATATAACAGTGTATTGTTTGCCCTGCCTGCCCCTTATCACGTGAGTGCACTGTCCAAGCAAAACATTGGTAATCTGAACACCAAGTGATAATGTCATGTGCTGTTCACAAGTAATTGAATTTCAGTAATGTGCTCGTGAATTCAGTACATACATATATTCACGGCTGTAAATCCCGGGGTAGCCAGAGCTGAGGAACTAGAAGTTCCTCGGTCACTTTTGGAAAGTAGTGTGGGGAAAAGATGGTAAAAATAAAGGTTGTTGGTGATGGGTCTCCAACCGCATCGCCCAAAAATCCCTTAATAGCCCCAATACCGTTAGTCGCCTCTTATGTACACCCACCGGAAGAAATGGGGTAGTGCTATTCTAAGCCAACACTACACAGTTAATTCAGATACTAAAAAAAGGCTAATAAATAGTCTGCATAGCATATCTGTCACATGGTTAGCATAGCCACTGTTATGATTGGAATTTCAATAGGAAATTAAAAACATTGTTATGTTATTTCTGAAAATATTTTCTTTGGATCAGTATTAAACTTAGATACATGTATGTTCGTTAGTTCTTTTTAATAATAATAATTAAAATAATTCAAATGTTCATTAAAGTAACAAAGACTCACATTAGTGTTAGTAAAAGGCTTACAAACTATATTAGGAATACCATTACTTAAGTACACTAATAAACATATTCTATATGCACATAATGTATTTACAATAGCTTGATTTCAATAAACTCCTTGGCAGTAATCACAATAGTTTTTTTTTTTTACAAAACTCTTGGTTGTTGTAGAGAATTAACCTTGAATAAATAAGATTTTGGTTTTGACACTCTTTTGTTTGTTTATAATATAAAAATATTTTTAGAACATCTGTATATCACATTAATACCTGTCTGTTTCTTAGCAACCCCAATATTGATGAAACACTGGAACTGTGTGAGAAAATATTTTTTTTTAGAAAACTTACATATTCTGAGTGACACTTTTCTAGTGTCGAGCAAATCGAGTGCTTCTATTGATTTCTAAATATCACATTTTCCTTGCACAGCTCTGGTAGTTTCTCAGCCTAAATCATGACCAAGTTGTTTTACCTGTAGCCTGTAGCTGACATAATTTATATTGAGTACTATACAAACATTGGGCTAATAACCAAACTTCTTGCTTTTACTTACAGATTTCACAGTGAACCATTCAGCTAATGTGGTCAAACCTTTGCAGAGGCATCAAAAGAAAACTCTTCCTAGAGGTAATGAATTTTAAGAACTAAATAATACAAAATAAAATTATATTATTTGTTTTTGCTATTTAAAAAGACTATTGGAACAAAGCAAAGCAACTGTGATAGCCCAGTTGGTAGAATACTGCTTATTGTGCAGACAATGAATATTCAAATCCTGGTCCTTCACCAATTTGTCTTTTCTGAAGACACAATCTATCATGGTTGTTAAGGGCCGGCGCTGACTGCCGGCATGGCACAGGATGGCACGGTAAGTTCTGCTGCAGCATTCCGAAGGATAACACGGCCTTCCGCGGCATGCCGTGGCATGACACGGCAAATAACTCCGTGCATGTTCAAAGTTAGTTGTGTTCATAATGATTGACTGGGACTTAGTATTTAACGTATTATACACTCCTACCCTTGCCCTCCCCCCGCGCGGTAACGCACTGCGCCGCGTACTGGCGGCCCGTGTCAAGCGCGTGCGTCTCGCGAGATGCAGCAGTACGCCGCGGCATCCCGTGGCATGCTTAGGCACGTTCTGTCCTACCGTGGCCTCCCTCGGCATCGTTGTGTCAAAATAAAGTAACATGAATTCTATACTAATGGTTATAAGATTAAAAATGGGTATATCATTACCGAAATCCTTTGCCATGACACGCCGTGCCATGCCGGCAGTCGGCGCCGGCCCTAACAGTGAAGGAAACCCACATGGCTGAGTTGTAATTAGTCATATGACAATGTATTTGTACAAAATGGTGATAGGGCTGCTATTACCACGTGAGTACACTGTCCAAGCAAAACGTGGGTACTATGAACACCAGGTGCCAATATCTCGTGATGTTTAGAAGTATTGGTACCTCTGCCCACCCCTTCGGGGATATACGGCGAGAACGTTTGAGGTGTTTTTTTTAGTATTGGAACAAAAAAGTGTTAACCAAAAATAATTTCAAAAATACCGAATTATAAATTGTATTTAAATCAGATTTTATATAAGTCTAGTAGTATAAGAATAGAAATACAAACCAAAAATTTCTTGTGCTTCTGAACTACTGGCTGAGTCTTTGTGGCTGCCAAGCTGCCTACCCATTTTTAGGATTATTTAGGTTATGTTCTTCTTTGAACTTCATCTTTAAAGAAAAATGGAAGATGCTATGGGAATGGCTTTTGGAATTAGAAATACCTCAGCCACTTTTGGAAGTTAAATGGGGAAAAGATGGTAAAATAAAGGTTGTTTGTGATGGGTCTCCAACCTTATCCCCCAAAAATCCCTTAAAAGCCTCAATACCGTTAGTCGCCTCTTACGTACACCCGCCGGAAGAAATGGGGTAGTGCTATTCTAAGCCGACGCTACGCAGTAGGGTATTATAATATTACGTTAATAATTTCAGACATCACTATAAACTTATCGGCCAATGCGGACAAGCCGCTGACTCGCTTGAAGAAGTTCTCAACAACCACTCCAGCGCCAGAACCAGTGGATAATGAGATTGATGTTGAAGATGTTGGGAAAAATAATGAAGAAGGTAAAGGTCTTTTCCTTATCTCTGGTTACCCTTTCTATGCATTTATAGCTGTGAGCATATGAATGAATTATATACTTAATATTTGATTTTCTTTTACAGAGAATCCATTAAATACAGAAGGCTCGTGGGAAGATATTGACTATGATAACATGGATGTGACCACTAAATCCTTATCATGTGAACATTTACAAAGAGAATGTGATACCCAAATACCTGGTCTAGAATATCCTGAGATAGTTTGGTTCTTGGTATCAAGATATATCCGGCCTGAGGATGTGGGCCGATTCGCTTGTATCAACAGGACTACTCACGCTATTACAAACATGGAACAGTTTTGGAGGAAGCTTTATAAAAGGTACATAATAAATAAGTAAGTAAAGTTTCCAAATTAATTTGATAAATATAAATACATACATATACTCACGGCTATAAATCCCTAGAAGGGGTAGCCAGAACTAAGGAATTATAAATTCCTCAGCCACTTTTGGAAGTTAAGTGGGGAAAAGATGGTAAACTAAAGGTTGTTGGTGATGGGTCTCCAACCGCATCGCCCGAAAATCCCTTAAAAGCCCCATTACCGTTAGTCGCCTTTTACGTACACCAACCGGAAGAAATGGGATAGTGCTATTCTAATCTGACACTATTCAGCAATAAACAAAGTGAATATACATACATAAATGGACTGACGGGTATAAATCCCTTAAAGGGGTAGAACTTCAGAATAAGAAAATCTTCAGCCACTTTTGGAAATTGAACGGGAAAAACATTGTAAAATAAAAGCTTTTGGTGACAGGTCTCCAACTACATAACATAACATGAACGTTCACACCGAATATCCCCGAAGGGGTTGACAGAGGTACTAATACTTCTGAACATCACGTGACTTTGTCACCTGGTGTTCAGAGTACCCACGTTTTGCATGGAAAGTGTACTCACGTGATAGGGGGCAGGCCTATCGCCGTTTTGTACGAATACACTGTCACATGACTAAGTACAACTCAGTCATGTGGGTTTCCTCACGATGTTTTCCCTCACCGTTAACAACCGTGATAAATTAATCACACATATGTCTTTAGAAAAGACAAATTGGTGTATGCCCGACCCGGGATTTGAACACTAGTCGTTTGCACGATAACCGGTGTTCTACCCATTGAGCTATCACGTCGTCATCTCCAACTACATAGCCCAGAAATCACTTTAAAAGTAATATATTTAGAATTTATATATTTACACTACTGAAATAATTTTGAGAAAACTTTATTATTAGTTTTTGAAAGTTTGATGTATACTTAACGCCAGATTGAGTAACCGCAACTGTGGAGAAAAAACAGCGATAAGGATTACAGAGTTAAATGTGGAATAAGGAATTTCTCAGTTTTTAAAATAAGTTCTGCGCCTGTTTGTCCCACTTATATTTCGTTATCTTAGTCGTAATAAATGAACATTTTTCAATTATCGCAAAATAATTTCTTTTTAATAATTAAAGACAAAAAGTCTGCTGATTGGAGGTTTCTTTGCAGCTTGATTGTGGCTGAAGTAAATACACTAGAAATACCTATGTTTTTTGTATGTTGATCAGAACAAATACTTATTTATCTCCTATTAAATACGGAACAAATTCTGATAACAGCATAACTGATTGGAAAACCGCTATGGCTCAGTGGGTGCAACACCTGCCTGGGTGGCCTCATGCAATGTGGCGTGCGCTTACACCAATGTGTTTTTTCTAAAGTCGATAAATATGTGGGGTAACTTATACGCGGGTAGGCCACTTCTTTGTGATCGAAAGAACGGCTTCACCGGTTTCAACCAAATCGGCTCAGTGATCAAGTGTACATTGCTAAGGGTCGTAACGTAAGGGGTCTACCATTGAGTAATAATCACCGAAAAACTATTTTCCCATTGAATTCAATAGAAAAAAGTTTGGTCTTATGTTATTTATATTCTTTTTTCAGGTATTCCTGGCACTCGTATAGCCTAAGGTTACCAGAAAGTCTGAGATTAGAGATAAACAATAAAACGTATGGTATTCGCCAAAGAGTGATTCGTGCTCTATACCACACTTACCCTGTCTTTCAAGCATATGTTTCGGCAGCAGCATGCCAAGAAAGCAAACCTCACGACCTAATTAAACGAAGGTGCATCTATGTATGGTATGAAAAAGTGACGAAATATTGGTCAATTTACTTCAAGTTTAAAAGGAATCGCCCGATTGCTAGAAGTGAGGCAGAAGCTGATGTTATAGTAAAGTTGGGACAAGTTGATGCTAATTCTGAGGAGGATTGTAAAGTTTTGCAGGTGTGTATTATGATTGCAGTTGCATTTTAATTATACAAGTAAATAAGAGAGAAATATATGTATAATAAATTAGAGTTTGGTGACGGGTTTCCAAGCTCATCGCAAGATAATCACCCACCCACGGGAGAATAATGGCTGGTGCTATTCTAAGTATTTTTAGTGCCCGACGTACTTACTTACAAACTCACTCCTCTAATACAGTAGCCAGAGATTCAGAATAAGAAATTCTTGAGCGACTTTTGGGATTTGAGTGGGGGAAGTTTTGTAAAATAAAGGTTGTTTATGATAGGTCTCCAACTGCATCGCCAAGCAAAAGTCGCCTCTTATGACACCCACAGGAAAAAATGAGTAAGAGCTAATCTAAACATACATACATACATATACTCACGGCTATAAATCTGTAGAAGGGGTAGCCAGAGCTAAGGAATTAGAAATTCCTCAGCCACTTTTGGAAGTTGCGTGGTGAAAAGATGGTAAAATAAAGGTTGTTGGTGATGGGTCTCCAACCGCATCGCCCAAAAATCACTTAAAAAGCCCCAATACCGTTAGTCGCCTTTTACGTACACCCACCGGAAGAAATAGGGTAGTGCTATTCTAAGCCGACACTACACAGCTACTACTATGCAACAAGTTAAATTTCAGTTTAAATCTTTGTTCCAGGTATCATGTAAAGATATATTCGACATTTCACCTATCATGGGCTTGACGTTATCAAGAGTAAGTGTGTCATTATCCCAAGGATTCCAACATCATCAATTGCGTCTAGGATTCGTGAGTGGGACACACGTATCTAAACATCTTCTTCCAGAGTGTATCGTGGTAATTGATTCTGTGGTCAACATGAGTGTATATGATTGGTGGCACCCGAGGTACCCGTATTATGAAAATGGGATATCTTTGAAGCATGATGAAGATTCCGAACCCATGTTAAAGAGAGACTTTTTTAATTATGATGTTGATTTATAAGCTGTTCGTTGTTTAAGTGATATAGTTTATAATATTGTTGGTATCATTGCGTATTATTTATATTGTCCTGTAGTATCATAATAATGATGATCGATCTCGTAAATTCAAATTTCGAAATTACAATGCAAATTGTAGTCTACAATCTGACCTCTTTACCCAAAAGAACAACATAGTTTCTGGGGGTGATGATTAAGTTAGTAAGGTTCAGATGCTCCGACCAATTTTTGTCGCAAATGTAACCATATCACTTTTGTCTCTTAGAAGAAATCGGTTTATTTTTAGGTGACGCAACCAAAGCTTATTCAATGGTTTCATCTGTACTTCCAGCTTAACTAGTTTGGGATTGAAAATAAAAAAAGTCATTTTTCCTAAAAAAATATTTCCTACAAAGTAAGTGAATCTCTCGAGAAAAACAAGTTTATTCAAGAAGTAAATAAGCTACAATTTATTAATTTTCCTCCGTTACTGCACAAGCATTACATGAACCCTCGGGCGGTGTCCCAAGAAAGCAATCTTCTGGACAAATCGGGCAGGTTTCTACAAAACGTCGCACGTGGGCGCAATCTCTTCTCTTTGACCAAATATCTTCAGGAGCATTCTGAAATTTGTGTAATAAATTTCATACCTAACTACTGGAAAAGCATCATGCCATGCCATTCGGGCCATTGTGGGTCACGAGTTCCATATACAGTGTGTCCAGTAAATAAACGTCCAACCGTTAACCACCAATAGAGGACCCTGTGAAGTGCCCGGAAATGCAATTTTTTTTATTTTAGAAATAAGCCAGGTTTAAGTTGTTTTTTATTTTTTTAAATTCCTTTGGGATATTTTGTTATGGTAAGAGGGCAAAAATAGGGATATCGGCATATTTTTTTTTTATTAGACTCCTAATGAAGCAAAGAACAGCTTGGTTAGCAAAAATTGAGGATTAGAGGAGAATTGGTTAGCAAGAGGAGGACAACTTAAACCTGGCTTATTTCTAAACCAGGTTTAATATAATAAAAAAATGCATTTCCGGGCACTTCACAGGGTCCTCTATTGGTGGTTAACGGTTGGACGTTTATTTACTGGACACCTGTATAGCAAAAACCCAATATGACTAAGGGTAAAAAGGTTTGAAATTATCAGCATGTAAGATATATCAGACCGTTTTTCCCCTTCCTAACTCCCTAAGCAAATTTTCTATGAGTAATGATAGGTCGCAAAATCTGAAGTGGCAATGGGCAGGGCTCATTGCACACAAGAGCTGACGATCTTTAGGGTTCAAAGCTGCGGCCGATGGCCGAGGTCAGAACAGAATTCCCCCGTAATAACATTTCAATTTTGACCCTCGATTGTGTCGCAAGTTGAATTTGTATGCGCTTTGGCAGTTCAAAAATCTTAATATTGCAACTTGCTACACAATTGACGATCGTATAAATCCGTGATGCGGTGAGCAGCTGTTTTGGAAATCTTCAGGGGAGGAATGTGACCAGCTTTTGACGCTTGTTAGGCTGATGATGAATAAAGATACGTTGGTGGCCACGGACCCGACTAAGCTAAGTAGGTAAACTTACCACAAGATGGACCAACGACTTTGTGAAAGCTACGGAATGCCAATAAATGAGGGTAGCACAGGATCGGTCGTTGTGGGGATCTTCGGGGGAGATCTATGTCCAGCAGTTAATGTCTAATGGCTGATGATGATTAGACTTACGCATGAAACCCACGCTTGTCTACATTGGAGGCGGTGCTCCAAAACAAATAATAAAAATGTTATATTACATACATACATACATACACTCACGGCCATAAATCCCAAAAAGGGGTAGCCAGAGCTTCTGAGCTAAAAGCCCCTCAACCACATTCGCAAGTTAATAGATGACAAGATTATAGACATCAAGTATCGTTGGTGATGGGTCTCCAACCGCATCGCCCAAAACCACTTAAGAAAGCCGCCTCTTATGACACGCCGTGGGAAGAAAGGGGTAGTAACATTCTAAGGCGGCACTAGACTGCATCCAAAACAAATAATAAATATGTAATATTACATACATAATACATAAACGTTCACGCTGAATATCCCCGAAGGGGTTGGCAGAGGTACTAATACTCCTGAACATCACGTGACTTTGTCACCTGGTGTTCAGAGCACCCACGTTTTGCATGGACAGTGTACTCACGTGATAGGGGGCAGGCCTATCGCCGTTTTGTACGAATACACTGTCACATGACTAAGTACAACTCAGTCATGTGGGTTTCCTCACGATGTTTTCCCTCACCGTTAACAACCATGATAAATTAACCACACATATGTCTTTAGAAAAGACAAATTGGTGTAGGCCCGACCCGGGATTTGAACACTAGTCGCTTGCACGTTAACCTGTGTTCTACCCATTGAGCTATCACGTCATTATGAGGTATGTAATATTACTAACCTTCAAAAAGGCTGTAAAAGAGCAATGCAGAATATCAGCAGCAGGACAGTTGACATTGACTCCCTGCGGCTCCAGTCTCCCGGAGAAGCAGGTCTGCATCATCTGCTCGATGGACGTCTGCCACTCCGCGTGTCTCTCCGCGTAGTTCTTGTAGTAGGTTATAATCCTGTTGAAGTAGATTTTGCCGCGGCGACGCTTCCACCTCATTTTCTCGAATATGCAGTTTATAATGTCGCACTGGGATAAAAATATTAAAAAATATTTTTAAAAAAAGTTTTAGTATTATACGTAGGACATTACTGTCTTAAATCCCTAAATAGAGGTAACCAAAGCATCAAAGTCATAAAAGTCTCAGCTACTTTAAGTGAAAAGAGGAAACTGTGGTGAAATATATGAGACCGTTTCTTCGTAACGTAGGTCGACTTGGTCAAAGTTGCGTTAAACTGAGGGAAATGGGCACGAAAGAAATGGCTTAATACTTTATGTTTTAATATTTGTTTGTTGTCGTATATTTAAATTGTTCCTTTTTCCAAACAGTTTTAGGCGGGTTAAATTACCTGTGCCTGATTTTGAGGCAAAAACATTGTACCTAAAGTAAACGTAACCTTTTTCCACCTTTAAACAAAGTAGTAATTGTCGACCGACTTCAAAAAATGAGGTACTCAATTAGATTGTAATTTGTTTTGTATGTATGTTACGCGATTTATCCGTTAATATTCAATCGATTTGTAAAATTGATTTTCTGATCGGTTGAATAAGAATAAAATATTTTGTATGTTTCCAAGGTGGCCCCATTAAATTTTTTATGGGTTGCGTGCTTAAAAAATTGTTTCACAGATATCAAAATCCATGCGTAGACGATTGTGTTGTTTATCGAGTTTTGCATGAAAAATTGGGTTTCCGTCAAATGGCTGAATTGTTCAAAATATATTTTATTGAACAAATAGATCTACCAAATCAAACTCTCAACACTCTTTAAGTGATGATAAATGGGAAACCCGCCTCCATAGGACGACTGAAGTGTTCGTTGTGCAAATAAATAAGTAAGCAAATATTACCTCAGTAGCATATTGTTCTACACAGCTCTGTGATATGTCATCCTTGATCATCGTCGGTATATTTATACAATGGCTCAACTGGAAATATATAATTTATAAATGTGCGATTATTTTATGTCATGGGGTCTGTCCAGAGCGGATCCAGGTTTTTTTAGGGGGTACGAGGAACGGAGGTGTACAACAAAAACAATATTATTTGATTATATTATGGAACCACTAACACTGGTAAACTGGTAATTTTGCCAATTATGAAGTGACTTACTATCTTACTTAGCATCATCATTTTTCAATACGCAATTTTACTACAATGGTAACCCATATAAAATAATTCAAAATTGTGAATTACGGGTGGCCCAAGTACAGCACATAAACTAAATTTTTTAAAGTAAAATTATTTAAGTAATATAATTTAATATTATCTGTAAAAAAATAGCACATTACCTCAAATTGCTATGCTTAAAACGTATTATGCCAAAACCTAACATGCAATAGTTGGATAATCATAATAATAACTGATATAATAATGAATAATAAGAATTATGAAATTAAGTGTTGTGCCGTATTTATTCTGACAAAGTAAAAAAGGAAGAAAATAATCGACTTAGGGTAATTAAATCACGCTCCCACGTGTGCCCACCCCCCTGGATCAACCACTGTGATTTACATCTTCATCTTAACATATTAGAAGAGTCTAATTAATTGTCTAAATTTTAGAATACTTACAGAACGCGGTAAAGGTCCACATAAATCTACATTGAAGTCACTTTTTTTGTCCACGTTATATGCACCATAGCTTGTCTGTGGAAATAATAAAAATAGCAATTAATATAACTGGTAGTTAAGAAACTAGTAAAACTATGAAACTATCGAAATGCTGAGGGCTGGTAAAGGGGTGGTGGCTTCTTCGTTGTACTTCCTCTTGCAAAAATGCTGGTGGTGGTGACAAAGTACCACAAGAGTGGTGCAAGGCGGTTATTGTGCCTTTAAATAACGAAAAGGGGTCACACCAGGAGAGTAAAAACTACCGCGGAATCAGCCTATTAAATTTACTACATACAATACTACATTTTCGGTAAATTTTATGTAAAGATATTGATTTAAAGAGTGGTGAATGAAACTGATGACAAAATTTGGGAGGTGCAAGCAGGATTTAGAAAAGGAATGGGATTTACGGATCAAATCTTTTCTTTAAGGAGCACCACTGAAAAGGTGTATTGCTCCTTCGTAGATTTAGAGAAGGCGTATGATGGGGTGGTAAAAAAGTATTTAGAAGGTGTTGTCTAAGTTCGGCTTAAGGGAGTCAACACAGTGTTTCCCGCTGAAAATGCTGTGCTGTGATCCGTAGTATTACGCGCAGGAAACTTTCTATTGCTGCGTAGAGTCGGTGTAGAATAGCATGAACTCAATTATAACCGCGGATGTCGTAAATATGATGATGTCTTCCCCACTCAACTATTTAAAAGTACATACATACATATACTCACGGCTAAAAATCCCTAGAAGGGGTAGCCAGAGCTAAGGAATTAGAAATTCCACAGCCACTTTTGCTGTGTAGGACACTACTAGTGGCTTTGCTGTGTAGTGTCGGCTCAGAATAGTACTACCCCATTTCTTCCGTTGGGTGTACGTAAAAGGCGACTAACGGTATTGGGGCTTTTAAGGGATTTTTGGGCGATGCGGTTGGAGACCCATCACCAACAACCGTTACTTTACCATCTTTTCCCCACTCAACTTTCCAAAAGTGGCTGAGGAATTTTTAATTCCTTGGATCTGGCTACCCCTTCTCAGGATTTATAGCCGTGAGTATATGTATGTATGTTTATACACTAAACTTATATGATTATATTTTATCTGAAACTACTTTAATATTTATAGAATGTATTTTTAACGGTTTATGGAACCGCAAGCAACGGCGGTAAATTTTATGTCTATGGTCTTATCATGGTCATATGACGAAAACGAACTAAAGTCAAATCTCTTTTATTGGGTTCAAATAACGTTTGTTATAGGAATATTATTAAATAACAGCCATATCATAAGTATATGACAGGGGAGGTATATAATTCCCTCATATTTCTTACTTTAATAATTTTCTTGGATAATGCGGCTATATTGTAATCACGAACATACTTTTGTTCTTTATTTGGTGTATATAGTCAAAGAAAAATACTGACACAGACCAAAGTATGTTTTTTTTAATTTTGTTTCCTGTTAAGAAACTCATAAATAAACTTATTTAAATGGCAATCACAATATATTTTAGTTTTATTATATTAATAATCTTCATGCAACGTGATCTTATTGCTTTAACCCATCTTATTTCTTATTGCCCCTTAAAACTGCAATTTGTAGAAAAACAGATTATTTTAAAGGTTTTCTGCCAAGACAACATCAAGTGACTCTTTCTGATAAGTAAAAAACAGAAAATATCCCCTTTAGGGATCTTAATCCTGACCCAGCCAAACGCAATATTATACGAAAATCCTTTAGAGTATCAAGTTTAGACGACATCATTTATTCAAAAACTCTATACAAATTATAATAATGTCACTGACATAATTTAAATCTTTTTGTTCATGAAAACCTCATGTGGGGACTATTACTAATAAATAAAGAATAAATAGAGGAAAGAAAATTTTCGACACAGGAGTCGAAAATCCCCACATGAGGTTTTCATGAACAAAAAGATTTAAATTATGTGATAGTTAGGAGTTTTCAACATTTGCATTCTATCTGAAAAGATAGACAAGTGGCCTTCCGAATTAGTAAAAAATTCGGAGGTAGGAAACGCAAACACTACTAAAACGTGTAAAAGAAATAAAGGATAGAAGAATTTCGCGCTGGCCGCCATTGACACGGTAGCTCAATTGGCAAGAGCGACGGGGGCGTATACCCGAGGTCGCGGGTTCGAATCCCGCCTGTGTCGAAATTTTTCTTTCCTCTATTTATTCTTTATTTATTAGTCACTGACCTAAAGTTTAACAAAAAGTAAGCATTATCAATTTTTGTTCAGATAGGTTATTCTGATTGTTTTTCCAGTCAAATATGATAAGCAGTTTTTACTGAAATCGTCGGAAATGGTGATAATTATGGTATGGTGCGCAAAATATGTAGTGAACTCATGTTTTCATTCATCCAGCAAAATAAAAAAATATACCTTGTTACGTCCATTAATTAAACTTATACATTCCACTATAAACTGCATTGTAATTTGTGCACGTATCGTAAGTTGGAATAAAGGGATGGATCCTTTGCACGTTTAAAAAAAAACTTATAATTTTAGCGGTAAAATGTGGCGGTAAAAAACTTAATGGGGAAAGCGGAATCAAATGCATGGAAAACATTTTGAACACGCAAAGTGATTTTAGTTCAATTTAAATGTGGTAAGTCGTTTTAGTTAAATACAACACCCTATCGCCCTTAACATATCCATCCATCGTGCCAGATTACTGAGTTTGGAGTTAAAAACTATCGTGATACAAACTTACTCATTTCGGCATGATTATCTACTTATTCTAAAACAAACATATTTCCCTATTGAACTTAACCATTTGGTGCATAAAAGAATAACATCAGTCACAAAAGTCAGGAAAGTTTTTTTTTAAATTGAGTGATGTGATAGTTAGTTTGGCAAATATTAGAGCGGTTTATATAAATTCACCGTCGAATGTTCACATCGCTGAACTAGACTTTATTTATTTCTAGATTTGAAAACGTTTGGCTTAAAGTGACACACGCACGATGACATGTAATTTAAATGTGTGAGGTAAATCGTGAAGGCTAGTTAAATAGAACACCTAATTATAATATATTTTATATAAAAAAGATGTACTTACGCTTAGAATTAAAAGTCCAATAACAGGAGAAAATTTCATTTCTGATCTTTACTATCAATTACCAATGGTTTTTATCTTCAAATGTCACTTTATAACATCAGTACCGACCTTTCAATGGCTGGTTTTACATGCAGATGTAGATCACCGTATAACTATGCAATGGTAGTAACGTTAGGAAAAAACTTTTATTTTATGGTGATTATTTATGTTTTTAGAGGACGGCGTCGTAAAACGTTTCTAGACCAAATAGAAAACGTTCTTATAAAGGCGGGGGTCCGAACTGAGAAGAATAAAAGAGCATATATGAGAAGAATAATGAATGTAAGGGAAGCAAGAGAGGTTTACCAAGATCGTACTAAGTGGCGATCGATAGTCTCTGCCTAACCCAATGGGAATTATGCGCGTGAGTATAAGTAAGTTTTATTATATATCTCATAGACTTCGTTAAAGAAGTATTAGTTATATAAATTGAATCTTTTTTGCCCATTTTCGTCGATCAATGGCTTATTGCTCAAGTTGACCTTCGGCTAGCTCTAAGTGGTCTTTAAAAATCTTTTCGGAAAATATTAAACCGTTATTGTATTTTTCATATTTTGAATATTTAGAATGTGTTTAGTGAATAAATTTGCACGCTTTTATAATTATCATTATCATACATACATATACTCACGGCTATAAATCCCTGGAAGGGGTAGCCAGAGCCAAGGTATCAGAAATTCCTCAGCCACTTTTAGAAGTTGCGTGGGGAAAAGATGGTGGAATAAAGGTTGTTGGTGATGGGTCTCCACCCGCA
The DNA here is from genome assembly GCA_963576735.1 of Bedellia somnulentella. NCBI lineage: Eukaryota > Metazoa > Arthropoda > Insecta > Lepidoptera > Bedelliidae > Bedellia > Bedellia somnulentella. The sequence goes on along the minus strand of OY755180.1, from coordinate 16,929,102 downwards.
TCGCCCAAAAATCCTTTAAAAGCCCCAATACCGTTAGTCGCCTCCTACGTACACCCACCGGAAAAAAATGGGTAGTGTTATTCTAAGCCGACACTACACGGCAATCAATATAAAAGATAACCACATTGGAAGCATATTGTGTAATCAGAGTAATCGTGTAACATACATACAAACATAATAAACATATAGTACAATCGAATTGACTACCTTCTTTTTAGGCTGTCAAAAATATCAATAAGAGTTTTTTCTTTTATTTCAAACCGTACATGCCGTCGTTGTTAAAGAGAATCGTTAAATGTTTAGATTAAGCTATTGTAGTTACGGAAAGTGTTTGCGTTCTTTCTTGAGCAAATCATTACTTTCTGAGAAAACCTACATTGATTGTAATGCGTCTGTTTTGAGAAGAAATAGGTTCGCATTACTCACACATTTGTAATCAGATTTTTTTCTTATATTTAACTAGTGGACCCACCCCTGCTCCACTTAGGTAGTGTTATCTCTCAAATATCAAAGGTTTCTCATTTACTGATCACCTCGTGACATTTGGAAATCGGTGGATAGTCTATGTTACTTCTACTTACGATACTTTATTTCTACCATCAAGTCCACTATCAACTTCCAAATAAATACATATATACGGACATATTTTACACAGATTAAGTTAGCCCCTAAGTAAACTTGTATTATGGGATACTAACTCAAAAATGTGGCTGGGAAGTTTCTAGCTCTGAAGCTCTGGTCTGGCTACCCCTTTTTGGGGTTTATGGCCGTAAGTATATCTATGAATGTTACTTCTAGAGGTTGTAGAATTTTATTGATGAACTAGTGGATCGTCCCAGCTTCGCACGGGTAGCGTTGTTTTTTTAAATATCTGAGGTTTCTTTCTTCAGTCACTGCTCAAGCATTTTGAAATTCAGCGCAATGTTTTCAATTTATTAAATTTATAGCACTCCCTAAACAGTGTAGTTTTATGATTTTAAATGCGCTTTGATGAACGGTTCAGTATTTCCGAATAAAACGCTATGAAGTATTTATAACATCTAAAAAATAAATCATTACGTTATGTAGGATGCAACTACTGGCGCCATCTAGTATGTTATATGTAAATTAGTAAAGATTTGGTTTTGATCACGGGCGCGATGGCTTACTTTATGTATTATTTCGGTGTTTGTCTACCGATTTCTATGATTCTTTTTTTATTGAATAGGTAATAATTTTACCTTTTTTAAATTAGGGATGAGTGAGAGGTTTACAAACGTAAGAGTAAACAAATATATTCAGAATGTTCCGAACTGCTAAGCTATCAGGAATTACACTTGTTATTGTGAGTCAACCGTAAAAGATAGACATAAACTGCTGAGGATTTTTTTTTAGATAATTTTATGAAGAATATTTCCGTCACACATGATTTCTATGTAAGTTTAACCATTGAGGCTGCACACGCGACGGAAGCTTAAAAAATGGAGTAACTTCTCCCGTTTTCCCAAAATATCCCAAAATTCCCCTTTACTACTCTGCTGGAAAGTATACAAAAACCTGCGCAGGTGTATGAAGAATAATTGTACCAAGTTTCGTTAAAATCCGTCGAGTAGTTTTTGTTTCCATAAGGAACATACAAACCGACAGACAGACAGACAGACAAAAATTTTACTGATTGCATTTTTGGCATCAGTATCGATCCCTAATCACCACCTGATGGTTATTTTGAAAATATATTTCATGCACAGAATTGACCTCTCTACAGATTTATTATAAGTATAGAAGAATGATAAAAATCAGATGAAGATGAAACAACTTTTTGATTTTCGGATATTTTAATCGCGTGTTATTACATTATTTTTAAAGCCCGACGTTAATGTAACTAACGCAAATGTAACTTAAAATTTTGTGAAGGTAGTTAGTATTAATAATTTTATAGTACTGTATAATGACAAATAACACCTCAGTCTTCCCGTGACCATGATAACTGAAAAGTTTTCGAAACGTCGGGCTTTAAAAATAATGTAATAACACGCGATTAAAATATCCGAAAATCAAAAAGTTGTTTCAATTATAATGTGCAATCGTGAAAATCTTAGAAAATACAGATGAAGATGACTGGTTCGTAGCCTATACATTCTAAACATACAAAAATACGCACGAATTTTCTTTATATTAATACAGTATGCGATCCTTACATATACTGCTGCTGCTGCTGTCACCATCCAATGGCTTCCCGCGATTTTCACCAAACCGTCAGTCCACCTTGTGAGAGGCCTATCCACACTGCGTCGTCCGGTACGTGGCCGCCACTCCAGAAACTTCGAGCCCCAACGGCCGTCGGTTCTGCGTGCAAAATTTTCCGCCCATGGCCACTTCAGTTTTGCAATTCTTCAGGCTATGTCAGTTACCCCGGTTCTTCTACGGATCTCCTCGTTTCGAATTCGTTAACGAAAGAAAACGAAGCACGGCAGTGGTGATTGATAGTCGGCTGTCTCTGCCTACCCAGATAAAATAAATGAAAAGACTATCTATTTACCATATTTGTAAAGTAGATTATGAGCTCTGGCTACACTCATAAAATAAAAAAACCAATGTAATAGGGAAAAAATCCGGACACTAACTTGGCAGACCTAATTTAAAAAAAATTAAGAGCTTTACGCCTGATTTCTAATTGAGTATTAGCTGAGAACAACTTAAGTATCGTTCTGTCGCATTGAAATCTTAACAACTGAATGAGACAAAACGATACTTAAGTCGTTCTCTGCTTGAATACTCAATTCAGAAATCGGGCGTTAAAAGCTCAATAAAATAAATAAATATAAGGACATATTATACACAGACCACGTTAACCCCGAACTAAGTCTAACATGTATCATAGGTTGGTTATTATGGTTATATTATATACTAACTCTTTGATATATTTAATATTATATAATACACGTGTAAATAACATCCAAGACTAAAAAAAGAAACATTTATGCTCATCACATAAATGTTGCTCTCAGCGGGTTCGAACCCCCAATCTCCGGACCGAAAAGCTAGTCACCTATCCACTCGGCCACTAACGTCATAATATAAATAAATTATTTTATTAAAACCATCATAATTCATTCAATCATAGAAGTATTCTGTTTCCTTCATAAATCCATTTTCTATAATAGATTTTAAGTGCACTGAGCATGCGCGGTTTCAGGACCTGCGCACTCTCAAGGTCGTGATGACACCTGTCAAAAACATTCCACATCTTCCCACGAACAGTGATCGTCGGCTCCTGAAATTTTATATCAGTTGAAGAGATGAAATAAACGGGATCAAAAGGTAAGAAAGTGAACCTACCATTACTATATAAACTCTTTAGTCTCCAAATAGTTCGTAACGCAATGAGGTTTCACGCAAGGAGTTTCTCTATATCTTTTTTTTATTTGTTTTGGTAAACAGATTTTCTGGATTTATGCCTCTTTCTTATTTGTTTGTGTTTACTAGTGGAAAGAAATCGATGTAAGTAATGTTCAAATCAATGCAAAGCCATTATTTTCCAATAAGAAGTCATCAGTTGTCCTTCAATCTATTTATAGATACCTCCCTGATAGCATCTCAAGTTTGCCGAGCCTGGATATCCTTCACTGAACTTTGATATTTCCGCAAGTTAGAAAGAGAAGGAAGACTAAGTTAAGAGGAAATTAATAATGTTTATATTTCGGGTGACCTTTGATATTAAGTTCTATCGGGGCGGCTTATCAGTTACCTACCTGTTATCATCTTTGTATTGATTTAGATAGGTACTAAGGGCTGTTAGAAAACTTTGTCTGTTGTCTATTGATTGTAATATTGTATGGTTCCGTTGCAGATTTGTTATAGAAATTAATTAATTTTCTGTAAAGGGAAGCTTATTACAAATTGATATGAAATTTATTATAATTTAATTCTCATTAATTATAAATCCTTACTGACAGGATTCGTTTCGAAGCTGTTTGCTTTTACCTACTTTTGATCTATATCTAAGAATATTTTCAATGCTAAATGTACATAGAACAAACTGAATGTTAATGTAATGTTAATAGAAGACCACGTTGGACACATTAACATCAAATAGAGAATGTGCTATTGCAATTATATAACAATAAAAAAATTAAATTTATTAATTTTCAAAAGTACATAAAAGTTGTCTTAATCTAGTTTGTTAAATAAAGTACATAACATTTTCCTGATTGATGATGATCGTCTCAAGATTCGAAAACAAGCGTCTCGGCATAAAAAAGGTTTAAATTGTGTAAAAAAAATTTTGCAAATACTTATTTTTGAAAGAAGGTAGTGCTCCCCACTGAGCTATCACGGTTTTTATTAATATAAAATTTTCTAATAACAGTGTAATGGACTTGAATGCTTAGTGGAATTGCAATCAAATGCATTCCATTATTCAAGATCCTTTTGAAATACAAATCGTATTCTGTATTAGATTCGGTCGTTGTATGAGGCATTAATTTGAATGTAGTATCAGCTTAAATATCACAACCAACCTCTTCTCTGTGCTCATATAGTATATAACTAGCCTTTTGTTAAGTAATTTTGCGGAGATGCATGATAGAAACCCTTTACCAGAGATCCTATGTCTCAACATCTTTCGCGATTGCCAATTGTTAGTTCCGAATTTCAGGTTTTTTCCTTATTAATATGATGGATGGGAGTATATACTGTCTACTTAAATATTAGGTACTTTCAGAATTACAGTAGTCCATTTGTTTGCATGAGTTTCTTTTTGGTTTTCGAATTAATCGCTTGTGGAATCACTTTAACTTCTCTTAAAATCTCTCCTGAAACTTGACAAGTCTCAGGAAATCAGTGCGGATGCCTCGGTATATTTTCTGAAGTACTCTTATACTATGTCAACTCCAGACCGATAATGGGGACCAGGGAGATGATCTCACTTTAAAATGTTCACGTGTGCCAGATCTCAGAATCCTAACTTTAAGATGCTTACCGGTGAAAAGAGGACAAAGCTTTACATTCTATAAGAGCAAAGTTAAGCATTTTGAGGGTAATTTAACTTTACTAATATACCCGGCAGACTTTATCCAACTGTCAATATGAGGTGCGTTAAACAGATTTTCCACAAACTTATTCTTGAGTTTACTTAGTCTAAGTTGGTATTTCTATTCTCATGTCTTCTAACTTCTAGAAGCAAGGTCGATTATCATCATCTTGTTTTATTTTATTTTATTGTTTTGTAGATTTCGACTAAGGGCTGGTCCTTTGCTTCTTCTATCAGTTTCTACAGCTTTAACCAAGTCTTCAGTCCATCGTTGTTCACAGTACACAGTTGAATCAATAGCATTGGGTCATACAAGTCTGATGGGGTCGCAACGCAAATTTATCTATAATAGTGCAGTAAAACTGAACTGGGGCCTGTACTGTACATTGAATATTTCTTTTAAAAACGATTGAATAGGATATATTGTCAAAATAGAGCAGAGATCATTGCTGCTTTTGAAAATATGTATGTCTGCGCATGACTAAAAAACTACTCGACGGTTTGATCAAATTAGGCCTGAGGGAGGGTATCTTATGCACCGGATTAACATCTTGTTTTTTTCTCAATAATAATAATACCCATGCGAAGTTTATTTGATAATACCGCTTACTACCCGTCTGAGTGGTACGGTTCGTTAAAAATATTACTCTCATCCCTATTCCACCGCATCCACAGTGAAAACCTGTTTCCATTTTGTGTATACTACACAAATCAGAAATCACTGATTGTGGGCCCAATTTAGCGAAACCATTTATTTAAATTATGTCATTGGATATTGTATATGTGTGCTAAATAAACTATTTCTTTTCTTTTCCTTAATCATCTAAATACTTGTCAGATTATCATCATGTTCGAGGGCGCCGTAGCCGGCATCTTGAACCGGCTGCTCGGCAAGTACGTGCAGGACCTGGACACCGAGAACCTCAACGTCGGCATCTTCTCTGGGACCGTCAACTTGACTGACCTAAAGTTGAAGCCGGAAGCACTGGTAATACGAGAGCCCCGATATGAGGAATTTGCAGGCTCTGGCTTTATGAGTATATGAATGCATTTTTGTTCTGCGGGCACAATATAGTTACTGCGTCTTAGAAAACCTTACTTTTGCGTATTGTGTGGTAAGCGGAAAATTTAGTGGATAACAAATCTGTTTAACGATAAATCTGAGAAGCCAAATAAAGGGAAACACAGGACTTAATGACACAAAATAGGTAAAGTTTAGAAGGATACTTATTTGAGTGTCCTTATCTATAACATTTGTTTGTTGGTAATGTATAGGATCCGGAACTGCTCAACCGATTAAAATAAAATCTACCTATAATAAAAACTTAAAACTTTCAGAAGCAACATAGGCGATTTATCATTACGCTTAACTTCATAAGCGGAGAATAGTGATTAAAAAAACCTTAGATATTTATAACATTATCCTCAAAAGTGCGGCGGTTCGCTAGTATTTTTTAATATAGTACGCGTGTTATGAACTGAACCGTTAGAATGGGGCCAAGGATCTTTTTATTAATTCCCTTAGCTTTATATTGCTACAACTCAGTTTATAACATCCCTACTATAGTTGATGATTCCATATCTAAACATATTTGATTTCCCCCAGTATGAACTCGATCTTCCAATCGATGTGAAAATTGGTACAATCGGCCGGGTATCCTTGCAAATACCCTGGTCATCGTTAAGCAGCCAACCGGTAGTGGTTACCATCGAAGATGTCTTGGTGCTGGTGGGACCAGCTATCTCTAACAGCCATTTCGATCCTGAGAGGGAGAAGAGGCTCATGAGAGCGGCTAAGAGGAAGATTCTGCAGGATTTAGAGGCAGAGAGTAAGTTATAGCTAGAGATGAGTTTTAGTTATCTTTATATAATATTGGTACACCATAATAATTCGCAATATTAAGTGGGTTACTCTCGCTTACGTCAGTACCGAAAGACAACAATGAGAACCCATGCTAATTAATTGATACTATTTTTATATCAAAAGGGATGGCAGTATTTGTATCTATGTATTATACATCTATAAATCCCTAAAAGGTACCCAAGGCTTCGGAATAAGAAATTCCTTATACACATTTGGATGTTGAGTGGGGGAAAATATCGTGATGGAGTAATATGTCTTCAACTGCATCGCCCAAAAATCACTTAAAAAGTCTTAATACCATTAGACGCTCCTATCGGATCCGAAGGAAAGCAATGGGTCAGTGCTATTCTAGGCCGACAAAACACAGCTTAAAAATTAAGACAAAACTAGTTTTTCAATTTGAAAATCGGAATGACACCCATTATTTTCCAGGTGAAATACTGTCAGGACCTCAAAACTTCCTAGAGCACTTGTTGACAGCTGTCGTTAACAACTTGCAAGTCTACGTGAGGAATGTGCACGTGCGATATGAGGATTCCATCAGCTCCAGAGACGGACCTTTCGCCTGTGGATTGTGTCTGCAGGGCTTGTCTATTGAGACTACTAACAGGTTTGGTACTTTTTATAACGGATTTTTCAAGATTAGATCACGGAGGACACACTTGGACCAAATTGAGAGTGTGCTCAAAAAGGCAGGCATCCGAAGTATGAAGAATAAAAGAGTATGTATGAAAAGATTGATGGATGTAAACGAAGCAAGAGAGGTTTGCCAGGATCGAAGGTGTGATCAATAGTCTCTGCCTAACCCAATGGGAATTAACGGCGTGAGTTTATGTATGTTGTCAAGTTAGTATAACGTCAAATTTCTGGCGCATTAGCATTATTTTTCTAATTATTTTTATACGAACACGGAGAACACATTAAGTTCAAATAGAGGATGTGCAAAAAAGCAGGCACCCGAAGTAAAAATATATGCATATATAAGAAAATAAATTACTTACTTATTACTTACTAGCTGACCCCACAGACTTCGTACTGTCAAAAGTGTAGACTCTCACTTCGTCAAACTGAAATATTTATCTGGAGGGCAATTCTCGCAAGTTCGATATCATTACTATCATAGAAATTATATCAAGTGTTCAATGTCATGTGAAAAATATCACAAAGTGAAATATATTTCTATTGATAGATTGAAACTGTATTCTCGCACACGGTAGTAATTTTTCCTTAGACATTAAAGAACGAAGACGACGAATGAATTGAACGAAAGGTCAGTTTAACTGTCATCTTAGATATGAAAAGGTCTTCATATCTGTCAATATTTTTACTCGACATTGGCGAAATAATTGTGGCAAACACGATTGAAGCCACTTTAAAAAATTGAATATTGAATTTCTCAATATTTACATGTGTTTTGGTTTGTTTAAATTTTCCTTTAAGTGTACTTTGCCGGTAACTAGCAAAGTCTGAATTCCCAAATGGACCATCCGACAACCGAATTTAGTTTTTGAATTTTTATTATGGAAAAATAATATATTTTTATATTTTAATAATATAATTAACGTTGATCCAAGTAGATATTATTTACAACTTCTAAGACTATTTGATCTATGATCCATTTAATATATTTACCTACATTTTAGTTTTCTATCTATAAGTATTCAAACAAAATTTGTAAACAAAATGGCTACCGTTCGCACGACATCTTCAAATATCATCATATCGTCTGATCGTGACCACACGATATCATCCTTTGATATATATCATCATATCGGCTGGTTTTCAATAGAATAATATCGATCGGATGGAGTGAGAATAGCTCAAGTCAAATATCGTCCGCAAAATATCACAAAAGTGATAAATATCGAAAGTGATATAAAATCTACCGTGTGAGAATTGCCCTCCTGGTCAATAAACGTTTTACGAGGCCGTCCTCTACTAACAAAATAAATTAAAATAAATTAACATCGAGAGATTTGCCAGGATCTTACAAAGTGGTGATCAATAGTCTTTGCCAACCCTTTGTGTATGTATATGTTATTTTATATGGTTATATTACGAGTATATCTCACGCTAACATGTGTTGTATTCAACTGTTATATACCTCATTTGCTCCTCACCATAAAGGTTGACTGGAAGAAATCGCGTTAAGCGGCAAAGGCATTTGTGTACATTGACTGTTTGTACCTATTTTGCAAAATACTGTTTGTGTGTTGTGTTTTTGTATGCAATAAAATGTTTAAATAAATAAATAAATAATAATACCTGATGCCACGGTTAGACGCGGGCAAGCAGCGGTAATGCAATCTTCTAGCACGATTAAGAATGGACATCAATTGCCTAAGATCCAACATCAATTCAATTCAAAAAAAATATTCATTTCTTCCGTTCTTTTACATTGTGATTCAGAGAACACCTTTCAATCATAGGATGGCTATAAATTCCAACAAGAAGTAAACAGTGATAGCTCAATGGGTAGAACACCGGTTATTGTTCAAACGACTAGTGTTCAAATCCGGGTAGGGCCTACACCAATTTGTCTTTTCTAAAGTCATATGTGTGGTTTGCTTATCATGGTTGTTAACGGTGAGGGAAAACATCGTGAGGAAACCCACATGGCTGAGTTGTACTTACGGCCTGAGGCCTGCCCCCTATCACGTGAGTACATTGTCTAAGCAAAATTTGGGTTCTCTGCTCACCAGGTGACAAAGTCACGGGATGTTCAGAAGTATTAGTACCTCTGCCATTTATGATGCATGCTGATATTCGGCGTGAACGTTTATGTTATGTTAAGAAGTAAACAGAGTTCTTATTTCTCAGCCGCAATTTGAGCAAAAGATTGTAAAATTTAAAATTATTGCGGATGGTGCCCCAACAATACCTTAAACAGCTCCGTACCGTTCCCTTCCTCATGTGTATGTGTTATTCTAACCCAACACAAAAATACCAGCAGGATGATAATATATCCCTATATTTCCAGCAAATGGAAACCCACTCCTGGCGCCACAACCACGGGCCCATCATACCAGCTAGTGAAATTAGAGTCTTTATCAGTGTACTGGAACCCAATAGCCACAGTGTTAGATGATGCTGAAACCGCAGATATTACTCCAATACAGTATTACAATTGGAAGCATTATATGATCACTGGACTTGATAAGTTCTCTATGCATCAGGAGCGGTTTGATTTTAGTAAGTATTTATGTGGATGATATGGTTTTTATTCATAAAAAGCAGATACATACATACATACATACATATACTCACGGCTATAAATTCCTAGAAAGGGTAGCCAGAGCTAAGGAATCAGAAATTCCTCAGCCACTTTTAGAAGTTGCGTGGCAAAAAGATGGTGAAATAAAATAGATGGTTGTTGGTGATGCGTATCCAACCGCATCGCCCAAAAATACTTCAAAAGCCCCGTTAGTCACCTTACGTACACCACCAGAACAAATGGGGTAGTGCTATTCTAAGCCAACACTACACAGCAAAGCAAAAAGCAGATCTATGCGAAAATTATGATCACTGCACTATATACCATAAGTTTTACAGAAAAACGCCCAGCCCAGATGTGCAAAGGACAAGTCTTAAAATATTTAATTGTAAATTGTTTGTGTGTGTAATGGTAAAGAAATGTTGTAGATTTATATTGGTACATTATTTTTCAAATGGGGATAAATAGCTCTAGAGATGTTAATCTATATATATGTTAATCGTTTTTAGTTATGCTGTAGTTATACAACATAACTAAAAACGGAATTTTATATTCATGACATGCAAGTGCAAGAATTTGTTGCGGTTACTTAAGTTTGCTTCCATCCAACCATCATATTGTGGTTTTTGTGATATGTTCAATTAACTATTTAAAATACCTTTGATGTATTTCCATTTATGTTAATTATTTGTGCCAGAAAATGTTTGTTGTTTTTTCTTTCTTTCTTTCTAACAAATTTTCCTTTCTATTAATTGTATTCTAATCTCCCATCCATATTTTTTCAGTCCTGAAACCAGTGTCATGTAAAGTGAAGGTGATTTTGAACAGATCTAGCGAAGTCCGAGTCCCGAAGTTATTGGTGGACGCGGTAGTCCAAGACAGCGCTTTGCAACTATCCAGACGACAATATCTGTCTATACGGAATTTGGAGAGGAGCTTTCGGAGGATATCTCTTAATAGGTATGTTATGTATAAAAAGGGAGATTTATTATGCGGTGTTCTAGGAAAGCGTTTTGCAACTATTCAGACAATATATGTCTGTACGGAACCCGTAGAGTTGTTTTTGGAGGATTTCTCTTAAAAGGTGGGTTTATGTTTAAAAAAATATTTACCTTAAGGGTCTCTTATTTACAATGTCCCCGAAGTTATTAGTGGGTGCGGTTGTCCAAGACGAGAATTTGGAGAGGAGCTTTCGGAGGATATCTCTTAATAGGTGGGTTTATGATCCAATGAGACGTTAATTATTAGAGTGTCTTCAGTTGCTGTTAGATGTGGTGGGCCAGGACAGCGCTTTGCAACTATTCAGACGACAATATCGATGTATATGGAATTCAAACAGGACTTTTCGAAGGATTTCTCTTAATAGGTAAGTGTTTATACCGAAAAGGTAGATTTGTTATGAGGATGTAGTATAGAGTCCAGACAAAAAAATATCTGTCGATACGGACCCCTAGTTGTTGGTGGACGTGGTGGTTCAGGGGAGCGCTTTGCAAATATCTAGACGACAATATCTATTCTATTCACAGGCATAGAAGGAGTTGAACAAAAAAAAATTTTTTCATGTGTGGCGACTAAAAAAAACTACTACAGGGGAAGGCTTAAAAAAGCATGTCGAAAATATTATTGGAGAAGGAAAAGAGTTAAAAATAGAAAAAATAAATTTAAAAAATTAAAGGGATTGTGTATCCTTCATAATCGGGCTCCCTGAATCCTGTTACGATGAGCTGTGTAATCCGGATCTATGGCCGTTAGACGTAAAACTTGCTGAGTGGATTTGGTTTCGTAAAACCCGCACAAAGGAACAATCAAAATAAGACCATTCTAATAACATACCAAAACGTAAGAGGACTACGTACTAAATTGCAGGAATTTCAAGCAAATCTTAGAAACGCAACAGCGGATATGTTTGCATTGACGGAAACCAGTTGCAATAATTCCATCTATGATTCGGAACTGGTCCCTGCCGGATATAATACGATGTGATAGAAATGACGGACGAAAACTCGGCGGCGTTATGTTAGTGGCCACACCCGATTTCGCGATTCATCGCGTAGAGTTACCGGGCGATATCAGCGCGGATGACTACTCATTCGAAATCGCGGCAGCGCAAGTAGTTCGAAAAAATCGATTTCTTTTCTATATATGTATTGCTTACATTCCATCCAAGAGTGTCGACTTACATTATTTTAAACTGTTCAACATTCTAGAAATATTGTCAACTAAATTTAATAATCGTTTTTTTAATTATAGGTGATTTCAATCTTTATTCTGCCTCAACAGAGGTATTATTATGAGTATTTCATAGCATTTTGTGGAGTGAGCCAAGAAAACAATATTTTAAACAAAAACGAGCGTTGCTTAGATTTAGTTTTATGCTCGAAAAATATGTGGTGTAAAACTGTTGGGTTGTCTGACGAGCCGCTTGTAAATGTTGATGGCCACCATCCTCCCCTGGATATTAATTTGTGTTGATAATGTAGTCATGGGGCTAGCGGGTGGGAGAGGTCGCTGCCGTCTGAGAAACTGCAACCTCCTATTACTTCTGTCGGTGTTAGAAAAGAATGGAACTTTAAGAAGGCTAACTTTTCCTTGATTTATAGTCAATTATTGCATTGCGATTGGTCTGATTTATACTTTCTAGACAATCCGAAAGAAGCATTAAACTATTTTTATAGTATTCTTTACAAAGTATTTGATGAGTGTGTACCACATAAAAATCACTGTACCAGTAGCCCGAAATATTGTTATCCGAAGTGGTACACTCCCGAGATCATACGCGATATAGCTGCCAAAGCAAAACTACATAAGATGTTTAAAACGTCTGGTTTACAATGTGATTACGAAAAGTTTGCTACTATTAGAGCCAAAGTAAAAATAAATCTACGTATTGTTCTCAAAAATTACGAAAACAAAATGCAATATTTACTCTCGCGGGATCCTAAATTATTTTGGAAGTTTGTTAATTGTAAAAGAACACATCAAAAAAGTGGTACTGTTACCCATAACGGTAAATTTCTTTCAAAAGCTGAATCTGTTCACGAATTTGCGAAATATTTTGAGTCCGTATATGCTGTAGAGTCTGCCAAGCTCAGCGTCCCGGGCGCCATGGCGGAGGACGTGTCAGCGGCGAGCGTGGCGGCGTGGGTGCACCTCACCGAGCTGAGTCGGCGGGAGGTGCGCGGCGCGCTGGCACGGTTGCCGGCTAAGACGTCAGCCGGTCCGGACGGTGTGCCAGCTTTTATCGTTAAAGACTGTCGAGCAGTACTTGAGGAGCCTCTACTGCATATTTACAATTTATTCCTATCAGAAGCTTCCTTCCCCGATATTTGGAAGGTGACTCGTGTCGTACCGATACCCAAAGTGAAAAATAGCACTGAATTAAAAGATTATCGACCAATAGCGGTTTTGTCGGCATTCGCAAAAGTCCTTGAGTCTGCGTTGCAAAGAAATATATATAATGAAATCAAAACTCATATATCTGATTGCCAACATGGATTTAGGCCTGCACATAGTACTTCAACGAATCTTTTAAATTTCATGGCTCATGTTATACCAACTGTCGACGCAGGACTTAACGTAGACGTAGGATACTTTGATTTCAGGAAAGCGTTCGATAAAGTTGATATGGATGTTATATTCACAAAGCTAGCAAAAATGGGTTTCACGCCACATTCTCTAGAACTTTTCCGAAACTACCTTAGTAATAGAAGACAATACGTTAGCTATGGGGAGTACACATCAGAAGAATACCCGACTATCTCGGGCGTTAATCAGGGGAGCAATTTAGGCCCATTGGAGTTTCTTATCATCATAAATGATCTGCCATTAGTCCTTGAACATTCAACTTGTCTAATGTTTGCAGATGATGTGAAGTTATTTCTTCCAATTTCCTCACCTGAAGATTGTGAATTGCTTCAAAGAGACATAAATAATGTAGTGAATTGGAGTAAGTCAAATAAATTAGAGCTCAATTTTGATAAATGTGAGGTTATTACATTTAGCCGTCAGCGTGCACCTCATATTTATACTTACACAATGAACGGAGTAGAGTTGCGTCGGGTGCAGGAAGTTCGTGATTTAGGGGTTAATTTCTCATCAAACCTTTCTTTTCGTAATCAAATTGTGGACATTTGTAAGAAAGCGTTTAAAATGCTTGGTTTTATAATACGCATATCTCGTGAGTTCACAAATTTTAGAGCGATGAAGGCACTGTACAATGCTTTGGTTAGAAGCAAACTTGAATTCAATTCAGTTATATGGGGTCCACATGAAACCAAATACTCTCATGTTAGAGAAAATCCAAAATAAGTTTTCACGTTTTCTTTATTTTAAAATGTATGGAGTCTACCCTTACTATCCTTTGATGCACCCTACATTGTTCGTATTGGGTATGGTAGTGTACACCAAACTGGGTGTGAGGAGGGAGCTCAATTTAATTGTTTATCTATTTAAAATTTTGAGAGGTTCTACACAGAATAATGAGCCAACTTAGGCTGAACGTTCCAAGTGGTGCGCTTAGGCGGCGGCTGGGTCGTCTTCTCGAAGTACCTGCATCGCGTACCAACCTATTGAGAGAGAGCTCTCTTACGCGCGCAATAGTTGCAGTAAACCAAATTGCCGAACAAACGGACATATTTTCCTGTTCCTTGGCTCACTTCACAAGCGTAGCTTTATATTTTTTGTGTTATGGTATGTAAAATTTAATTAGTTTGTAATTTGGTTAATTTATTTCTTTGTTTGTACTCTGTTCTTTAAATTAGGTTGTAAATATATTGTCTTAATGTGAAATATAGATGAATTGGGTTATAAAAATCTGTAATGGTTATATTTATGAATAAATAAATAAATATACGGAATTTGGAAAGGAGCTAGCGGAGGATGTCTCTTACTAGATAAATGTTAATAATAAAAATCTGAGATCTATATAGAGTGCCTTTTTTCTTCTTTTTTATGTATATTATTTAATGATGTGTAGTGTAGTGTAGGCCTTAACTGAAAACCAGTGTTTTGCCAATTGGCAATATCAAACGCTAAGTTAGGACCTAGTTTGTTTTACCATAGCACTAATGTTTAGGTCAAAAATATTGTTTTTTTTTCACTTTATGTATTGGTTTTTATATTGTATGTGGTTTTATAAAGGAAGATTTATTATAAAGGTGTCTTATTTACGACGTCACCAGGTGACAGTCACGTGATGTTTAGAAGTATTATTACCTCTGCCAACCCCTTCAGGGATATACGGTTTGAGTTATTTACAATTTCCCCAAGTTGTTGATGGAAGCGGTCATCAAAGACATCGCTTTGCAATTATCCAGACGAGAAAATCTGTCTGTACGGAACTCGCAGAGGAGAGGAGTTCAGTTCTCGAAACCAGCAAGTAACAGTTACTAACGCTGACGCATAACTCACCTGTAGCTATTTGTTGTTTGCTTTCGCGTGTTGCATTAGAGTTACAAAAAGCGAATTTACCATTATTTTTTTTGCATTCTATTTAGAACCTTAGTTATTCAAGTTGCACAAAATGAATCATATTGATTACAAAGCAAAAAAAATATGAAAGTTTTAAGTAAGCTTAATAGATTATCATGTTTTTTTTGGGCCTTGTTTTGTGCATCTATCCAAATAATTAATTTATCGATCTCACCTTCCAAAGGTTGTCTGGAAGAGATCGCTTTTAGCGATAAGACCGCCAATTGTACCTCACTGTAAACTGTTTGATCATATTATTATTTTTGTAAATTTGTGTTTGATGTGCAATAAAGAGTTATTCTATTCTATTCTAAAGTGATGTTAATCATAAGAATGTTTTGTTTATGAAAACCTATCAATAACCGAGGTTGCGGGTTCGAGTCCTGCTGGTGTCAAAAAAAAAATCCTTAATTGATTTGATGTTAACGATTTTGTTTATAATTTGCAGAAAATACCGCCATCTTCACCCAGGAGTACCATGTCTGCAAAGCATTAAAAAATGGTGGATTTACGCCTACAACGCGGTGTTAGAACAACGGATACGGCCTTTCACCTGGACCGGGGTGAAACGACACAGGAAATATTACAACGAATACAAGAAGGCATACAAAAATGTGTTGCGAAGTCCTTATGATGTAGAGTTGAAGATGGACCTTCAGAAGTGCGAAGATAATCTGCCTATTGTTTCAATAATTATAGCTAGAGAGCATGCCAAATTTGAGGTACGTAATATCACTAATGCTTGCAAATACCAAAGTTACCGCACTTCATACAATTCAATAATTTCTGTTACTGACGTTTATCTGTTATTTATGATTTGTAAATTATATCAAAATAATTTAAATGTTTTTGTTCATGAAAACCTCATGTGGGGATTATTACTAATAAATAAAGGAAAGAATACGGGTATACGGGGGCGTATTCCCGAGGTCGCGGGTTCGATTCCCGCCTGTGTCGAAAATTTTCTTTCCTTTATTTATTCTTTGTTTATTAGTAACTAGTGGATCGGCCCAGCTTCGCACGGGTAGCGTAGTTTTAAAAATACCTGAGGTATCTTCAATCACTGCTCAACCTTTGTGAAATTTAGCGCAACTTATAGCACTCCTGAATAGTGAAGCTTTGTGATTGTGAAAACGCTTTAATGTACGATTCAGTATCTCCGAAAATAGTCGTCCCATGCAAACAAACAATCACGGCTATCTTTTGCCCGAGCAACCATTACTAAAAAAATTATCCTTATAGCATGATTCAGTATACACGTGCGACGACAGGATGCGATGGCTTATTTCATGTATAAGTTTGGTGTTTTTATACCGATTTCTATGATTCTTTTTTTATTGAATAGGTAATAATGTAAACTTTTTTAAATGAGAGATGAACGAGAGAACTATAATCGTAGGAGTAAATCAATATAATCAGAATGCTCCGAACTGCTAAGCTATCAGGAGTTACACGTGTTAATAAATCTATACTTATAATAAATCTGTAGAGAGGTCAATTCTGTACATGAAATATGTTTTCAAAATAACTATCAGGTGGTGATTAGGGATCGATACTGATGCCAAAAATGCAATCAGTAAAATTTTTGTCTGTCTGTCTGTCTGTCTGTCTGTCGGTTTGTATGTTCCTAATAGAAACAAAAACTACTCGACGGATTTTAACGAAACTTGGTAGAATTATTCTTCATACTCCTGGGCAGGTTATAGTGTACTTTTCAGCAGAGTAGTGAAGGGGAATTTAGGGGAACTTTGTGAAATTTTGGGAAAAGGGGGAAATTTACTCCTTTTTTAAGCTTCCGTGGCGTGTGCAGCCTTAATGGTTATAGTTACATAGAAATCATGTATCCGGAAAAATTCTGCATAAAATTATCTAAAAAAAAACCTAAAACAGTTTATGTCTATCTTTTAAGGTTGACTCACAATAACACGTGTAATTCCTGATAGCTTAGCAGTTCGGAACATTCTGATTGTATTTGTTTACTCTTACGTTTGTAAACCTCTCATCATCCCTAATTTAAATAAGGTAACATTATTACCTATTCAATAAAAAAAGAATCATAGAAATCGGTAGAGAAACACGGAAATTACACATAAATTATACATAAAATAAGCCATCGCGCCCGTGACCAAAACCGAATCGATACTAATTTACTTATAAAATACTAGATGGCGCCAGTAGTTGCATCCTACAACACGTAATTATTTATTTTTTAGATTGTTATAAATACTTCGTAGCGTTTTATTCCAAAATTTGCTATTAAACGGAAAAACTGAACCGTTCATTAAAGCGCATTCAAAATCACCAAACTACACTGTTTAGGGAGTGCTATAAATTTAATGAATGCTGAATTTCACAATGCTTGAGCAGTGACTGAAGAAAGAAACCTCAGATATTTAAAAAAAGAACGCTACCCGTGCGAAGCTGGGACGATCCACTATAAAGAATAAATAAAGGAAAGAAAAATTTTTCGACACAGGCGGGAATCGAACCCGCGACCTCGGGTATACACCCCCGTCGCTCTGCCAATTGAGCTACCGTGTCGTACCGCCTGTGTCGAAAAATTTTTCTTTCCTTTATTTATTCTTTATTTATTAGTCATAATCCCCACATGAGGTTTTCATGAACAAAAAGATTTAAGTTACACGTGTTATTGTGAGTCAACCATAAAAGATAGACATATGCTGTTCAAGGATATTTTTTAGACACTTTTTGTAAAATATTTCCGTCATACATGATTTCTATGTAACTATAACAATTAAGGCTGCACACGCGACGGAAGCTTAAAAAAGGAGTAAATTTCCCCCATTTCCCAAAATTTCACAAAGTTCCCCTAAATTCCCCTTCACTACTCTGCTGAAAAGTACACTATAACCTGCCCAGGAGTATGAAGAATAATTCTACCAAGTTTCGTTAAAATCCGTCGAGTAGTTTTTGTTTCTATAAGGAACATACAAACCGACAGACAGACAGACAGACAGACGGACAGAAAGACAAAAATTTTACTGATTTCATTTTTGGCATCAGTGTCGATCACTGATCTGCTCTAAAATCTATAATAAATTACCATCAGAGATTAGAGATATAAGTGATGTAAATAAATTTAAAAAACAATTAAAAGAAGTACTTACAAAAAATATCTTTTATACTTTAGACGAATTTTACAATTATAATAATAATAAATAATACCCATATTAATTGATTAGAGCCTTGTTTTGTTTTGTTTTGGAAAGTTAGTACATAAATACATAAACAAATAATAAGTAAATAAAATAGTAGGAGCTCTTTGTTCAAATAATGGAAGTAATTACTTTAATTACTTTCATGGCTGAAATGTACAGATTTGTCATCAGTATTATTATTTTTCATGTTTGTTTTTATGTTTAAATTTTAAGTTATACTGTTATACAATATGTTTAGTTTAAGATTTTAATTAATATTTTAAGATAATTTTAAGTTATATTATAATTAGATTTATATTGCTGTGCCCTACAGGGTCCACATTGGTACTTAATTATTTATCTTTGTAAGATCATATAACATGTGGAATGCAAATAAAGAATTTGAATTTGAATTTGATCACCCCCTGATAGTTATTTTGAAAATATATTTAATGTACAGAATTGACCTCTCTACAGATTTATTATAAGTATAGATATCAAAATAATGAAACTTAGTATCTTAAAGCGTAAGCCATTATTGTACTTATTGTGCGTCACCCGAATACATGTTAGTGAAGGATGACCATTAAAGGCACATTTAGATCAAAGGTATGTGCCTAAAAATGCAGGCGTCCAAAGTGCTTAGAATAAGGCTCTTTGCTGACGACAGGGCGGGGCGGGCCGGTCAATTTCGCCGCAAACGATAGCACAAAGTGAATCCTATACTACAAACGCACACATGGAGGGCAAAAAGACCGCGCCGCAGGCATGGCACGGACAGACGGGGTCTTTACTAATAAATAAAGAATACATAAAGGAAAGAAAAATTTCGACACAGGCGGGAATCGAACCCGCGACCTCGGGTATACGCCCCCGTCGCTCCGCCAATTGAGCTACCGTGTCAATGGCTGCCAGCCATTTGCCAGCTGGGGTCTTTATTGTTTCCCGGACAAAAAGACCGCCTCACCCCGTCACCTGCAAAGCGCCTAAAAGGGCATATATCAAAAGTACCCTTCTTGATCTTCAAGAAGTTTGCCACGATCGTACAAAGTGACGCTCCATTGTCTCTACCTACCCCGATAGGAATCCAGATACCTATATTTTATGTCATCGACACATCATTCGACTAATATGAATAAATTGTAATATTTTTTATAGGCGGCAGCGATTTCGAGAGTATTTTTTATATAATTTAATGTAGGTTAGGTTTTTTCATATATTATAATATATTTTTTTTTACCTGTATATATAGTTAAATGTGTAAATTTTATGTTACTTTTAGATGATATCCGTAGAGCCTGAACGAATAGAAATAGTAGAGACTGAAACCGACTGGTGGAAGCCAGCGAGCCACGAGCCATCCGACAACGAAGATATGAGTCCTGTTAATATGTAAGTTGTGCCGTTTTATCTATTTTCAGATAAAAGTTTTACTATGTACGTAATATTTCAGCTATGGCAGTTTAAAAATAGGATATTTTGACAGATGTGGGTGACTGGGAACTTTTACAGCGATATATTTGAACAAACTTGACGAGCAATACTTATGTTACAATATGTTATAGTCCTGTTAATAGAAGTAAATGTACGCGCTATTTGTATTGCCGTGTAGTGTCGGCTTAGAATAACACTAACCCATTTCTAACCGTGGGTGATCGTAAGAGGCGACTACGGGTATAGGGGCTTTTTAAGTGATTTTTGGGCGATGTGGTTGGAGACCCGTCACCAAAAACATTTATTATTACCATCTTTTTCCCAATGAACTTCCAAAAGTGGCTGAGGAATTTCTCATTCCAAAGCTCTGACTGCCCCGTTAAGGGATTTATAGCCGTGAGTATATGTATGTATGTATGTACGCGCTACTACGTTTACTTTCCCGATAATCCGACTTGTATTGTGTGGATGAAGACAGTCCTTACAATCATAAGAACCATCAAATTGTATTTCTCCATATTATAGTAGACAATGGTTATGATCCCTCGTTTTTAAGGGAGTTCTGTGCTGCCATGGATAGTATAGAACTGTAGGGCAAGCACGAGCGCTATTTTATCGACACGATAACGGTTAGAATGAGATGGCAGTATACGATACTAAGTAAGTGCGTAAGACATGGCTGCTTTATCGCACGCGATAACTAGTTCAAACACCGCTCGTGCTTGCCCTTCTGGTCCAAATAGATAATGTAATGTGGCGTCCGAAGTTTGAAAGGTTCTCAAAAACCTCTAAATATCTAATACTGAAATGTCCTATATTATCCGCCAAACCCTTAAAATTAACGACTAGTTTCTGTTATTTACAGAAGATCTAAAGTAGAACTCTGCGTAAAGACTGAGAGAAGCAAAAGTCTGTGGACTCATTTGTCAACTCCAGAGAAACAGAAAGTTTGCGAACTTATAGGATATGTAGAAGGCGCGCCGCCGAAAGAAAAACCTAAACAGTACATAGGTAAGGGTATTGAGAATTAAAAGCGTGTTAATTCTATCTAGTTGTGTATGTCTGGCAACCTACACTTTGCCAGTGTGGTAGACTATGGAAAAATCACAATATATTGGGTAGCTATATATTGCTATATATATAGCTATATATATATTGGGTATGCTGTGTAGTGTCGGCTATGCTGTGTAGTATCGGCTTAGAATAGCACTACCCCAATTCTTCCGGCGGGTGTACGTAAGAGGCGACTAACGGTATTGGGGCTTTAAAGGGATTTTTGGGCGATGCGGTTGGAGACCCATCACCAACAACCTTTATTTTACAATCTTTTCCCCACTTAACTTTCCAAAAGTGGCTGAGGAATTTCTGATTCCTTAGCTCTGGCTACCCCTTCAAGGGATTTATAGCCGTGAGTATATGTATGTATGTATATTGGGTAGCTCAAGCCCATTTTTGAACATATAGGAGGCGAGGTATGAATGTGAAGTACACACTTTGGAGGTTTGAACAAGGTACAGTAAGCAGTTTTTGAGATAAAGCACTTTTTATAATACTGCAAACTTAGCTTTGTACAATAACTTAATTTCGGCTCAAAAGTTTATTTATTTATTTATTTGAGAAACAAACGGTACACAATATTTCAAATAAGATAAAAATACAGAGAAGTTCGTGACCTATAAAGTTTCTACCAATTGTTATACAGACGATACAGAAAAACGCAAATTAAAATAAGTAGTGAAAACAAAACAATTATACATCAGTTGACGCTACTCTTGATAAATCATTTTGCTTTACGGCGAGGTCGACTCACACTTGGCCAGTTGTATTAAAATTTATCACGATGAGTAGAGGAAGATAGTTTAAATTGTGTGAAAAATACTTGTGGGTTTTAATATACTTAGATGCTAATTGTTTTTTCAGAGCACAAAGTGAATCTATCGTTATCGAACTGTTCCTTGACGTTTACAAAAAAGGGCAAAGAAATTTTTACAGTGACTCTCACGCAGTTCCTCACTTCGCTGGAAACTAGACCTTCAGCAAAAGCATATAAGGTAAAGATTATTTATAATAATTGAATTGCTGTGTAGTGTCGGCTTAGAATAGCACTACCCCATTTCCTCCGGTGGGTGTACGTAAGAGGCGACTAACGATATTGGGGCTTTTTAAGGGATTTTTGGGCGATGCGGTTGGAGACCCATCACCAACAACCTTTATTTCACCATCTTTTCCCCACGAACTTCCAAAAGTGGCTGTGGAATTTCTAATTCCTTAGCTCTAGCTATCTCTTCTATGGATTTATAGCCGTGAGTATATGTATGTATGTATGTAAAAGAGAGTATCACACGACAAAGACAGTCCCAGTTAGCATGACGTGTACTAAACGTTTTACTGAATTCGACTCTTGGTGATTGGTGGATGAAATGAAAGCTAAATGAATGAAAACTTAAATGTTAGACTGTAACATTTTAATTATTGTTACTACAACGTATATACGTATGTTACATGTTACTGATTTTGATTGTGTTCTGGTTTTATAATAATTTTCGAGTGTAAAATATTGGAACCAAGATTAATGACAAATATTATTTTTAATCACTTACTGATTTTCCTCAAAGGTTCCTATTAGGTAAAAAAAAAACAATAAAAGTTATTATTTGCCACTAGAATCATTAGGGTTCTGCAGAATTATAATCATAATAACATAACATAACATAAACGTTCACGCCGAATATCCCCGAGGGGGTTGGCAGAGGTACTGATACTTCTGAACATCACGTGACTTTGTCACCTGGTGTTCAGAGTACCCACGTTCTGCATAGACAGTGTACTCACGTGATAGGGGCAGGCCTATCGCCGTTTTGTACGAATACAATGTCACATGACTTAGTACAACTCAGCCATGTGAGTTTCCTCACGATGTTTTCCCTCACCGTTAACAACCATGATAAATCAACCACACATATATATGTATTAAGAAATGATAAATTGGTGTAGGCCCGACCCAGGATTTGAACACTAGTCGTTTGCACGATAACCGAGTGTTCTACCCATTGGGCTATCACGGTTGATTAAAACGGTACAGTATAATCAGTGTCGACCAAATTTAATCTTCTATATTGTTTTAGGTATCAGTACGAGCAGAAGGCTTAGTGGTAGAAGGATTAATGGCTCCTACAGAATTAACACCGTTGTTGGTGGTACAAAAGTCTGTAAGCCAAACTACCAATAACTTCCTTGCTCTGGACTTTGAACGGAACCCGATACATAGTGAGGCTGATTATGGGATTTGTTGCGTCATTGAGCCTGTGAAATTGTCTTATAATGAGGTAAATAACATACATACATACAAACATATACTCACGGCTATAAATCCCTAGACGGGGTAGCCAGAGCTAAGGAATTAGAAATCCCTCAGCCACTTTTGGTAGTTGCGTAACGTATAGATATTTAACTCATATTCGTTAAATATCTATATTATTTTGTATGATTAATATTTATATTGTTATTTAAATTAAATAAGTTAGTTTAAGTAGGCTTTATAGATTATTATGTTTTTTTTGGCCTTGTTTTGTGCATCTACCCAAAAAATTAATTTATCGATCTCACCTTCCAAAGGTTGTCTGGAAGAGATCGCTTTTAGCGATAAGACCGCTAATTATACTTTACTGTAAACTGTTTGATATATTTTTTTAAATATTTTTTATTTGGTGTGCAATAAAGAGTTTTTCTATTCTATTCTATACCACTTATTAATGTAAGTAATTGTAAATCTTTAAACTAAATTTTCTTAATTTTTTCACATAACAGAAGTTTGCTGATTTCAGTATAGTTTAGAGGAAATGGTTCTGGTTTGCAATTATATTAGGAACAGTACAATTCATACTTGGCAGATCTTTATACAATGTTGTGTTTGTGTTGTGTACCCACGTAGCTCATGAACAATTTTTATCAAAATTTTATTTTATTTCAGTACGCTATAAAACAATTAATAGATTTCTTGCAAGTTAACTCAATGATGCCCGAAGATTTAGAAGATGAGGTTCAAGAAATGATGGAAAAGTCTAAAGGGATAGTAAGATCGGTGGCGTCTTACACTATGAGTAGACGGAAGATCTTCAATTTGAATATTGATGTAAAAGGTGTTTGTATTGTTTTGCCCGAACAACGATGCCATGAAAAGTAAGTTTTAATTCTCCAACTTCCAAATTTTTGGCTTCCTACATACATACATATACTCACGGCCATAAATCCTAAAAAGGGTAAGCCAGAGCTTCAGAGCTAGAAACTCCTCAGCCACATTTTAGTTGGTAGGGGAGAAGATGGTAAAAATAAAGTATCGTTGGTGATGGGTCTCCAACCGCATCGCCCAAAAACCACTTAAAAAAGCTCCATACCCTTAGTCGCCCTTTACAACACCCGTGGGCAAAAAAAAGTAGTGACATTCTAAGCCGGCACTACACGGCCTAACAAGCCATCCTAAACATACATTCACCGTATACGTACAAATATACATACATATACTCACGGCTATAAATCCCTAGAAGTGGTAGCCAGAGCTAAGGACTTGAAAATTCCTCAGCCACTTTTGGAAGTTGCGTGGGGAGAAGATGGTGAAATAAAGGTTTTGGTGATGGGTCTCCAACCGCATCGCCCAAAAATCCCTTAAAAAACGGTAGTTGAGTAAGGTGAAGTTGGTGAATAAAGCCCATTCAATTTAAAAGCCCAAATATGCGCCACATACGGCACACACAGAAAAAAATGGGTAAGTGCTATTTTAACACTACACTACACAGTACTCTTAAATTCGTAGGTGGAATTAGCATTATTACTCCTCATTCTATTGGTGTTCTTCAAAGTGACTAAGGCTGGGTGGCTTTTTAGTGTTTTTTGGTAACGCGGTAGGAAACCCATCACGTATTATGCTGTATATATTTAATTTTATTGTTTTCTCTACTTTCAAAAATTGAGAACTGTAAATTTTTAAGCAATGTCCACTCTGTTTAGAATTGTACTTGTTAGTTAGCTAGGGTTAATGAAAATCCGAAGATATAAAAGCAACTGATTTGTTAAGCAGCTTGTTGGAGGTAATAAAGTCTAAACTAGAATGATGAACATTTTTTATGGTTTTTCAGGAAAGGCATGATGCTAATAACAGACATAAGTCGCATTTTAATAAAATCTGATCTACAACCATCAAATCTGGTGCTGGAAGACGCAACGTGTATGGAGTTAGAAGAGAGGCTATATGATAGATTTCACGCTGAGTGCTCGTGCCAGGTAAACAATAAACTTATTCTTTTGTCTCCTGTTAACTAGAAATATATTTTACATACATATACTCACGCCTATAATTCCCTAAACGGGGTAGCCAGAGCTTTGGAATGAGGAATTCTTCAGCCACTTTTGGAAGTTGTTTCGGGAAAAGGGGGTCTCCAGCCACATCGCCCAAAAATCACTTGAAAAGCCCCTATACCCTTAGTCGCCTCTTACGATCACCCACGGGTAGAAATGGGGTAGTGTTATTCTAAGCCGACGCTACACAGCAACATATATACACAATATATTTTATTAATTTAAATCAATACATTAATGGTAAAAATAGGTTTAGGCATTTCAAACGTAATCACTAGTAATCTGGAACGCCTGCAACTGTTTAGGAACTCCATTTATAAAGGATAATAATTAGTAACAATGAATAGTTATAATGTTAAGAAGAAAATTGAAATTATTCACATATTGAGCCGAAGGTTAATAAGAAAAATAGTTCTTAAGCTATTACAAGTATTATTATTTTAATATTATTTTAATTATTTTAATATTTTTATTTTATCTCCACTACGTAGATAGTTTCTTGTGACGTTATTACAACACATTTTCGTCTATAAAGAAAATTTGCTTATATTTTTTATGATCTACAGATTCTTTTTGCCGAATACGGAAGTGATTGGCAGGATTCTTTGAAACTCAGCGATTCTCACCACCATTTACTTGCTCGGACCAAAATTCAAGCAGTCTTCTCTAACAGCATCAAGCGAGACTACAAGTTGTTGCCAAGGTAAATACTAAACACGTAATACAAATATTAATAAATTTCTTCGCTTAATTCCGCTAAATAATACCTGCAGTGTTCATGCAACATGCACTGTGCACCGCCCGCCCTCCCACTTACAAGAAATCGAAAAGCAGACAATGCACCACACACACACCCGCAAGCGAAAACCACAGGCAACCACAAACATGCGACGCGTTTCGACTCAACACGAGTCATTGTCGAGCAGTTAGTAGACAGTTCGGCAGCTGACCACCGAGTGCAGCACTCGGTGGTCAGCTGAATTTAGCGGAATTAAGCGAAAAAATTTATTAATATTTGTATTGCTATGGATTTCCGCAAAGTAACGCCTGATTCAATCCAATAACTAAACACGTACCTAATAGGTTTAATGGCCTTATAACATGATACAAAACACTTATAACACCTTAGACTTCATATATTCACGTCATTAGTCTGGGAAACCTCTGAAGTTTCATTTACATTCATCAGTCAGAGATCGTTTTTCATCATCGTAACCTGCGATGAAGTGAAAGCAATCACCTTTTTAGTGAGATTTAGATATTTAATTGCCGGTTCCTATTATATACGTGTATTGTAAAATCGCTCGTCATCTCCGAATAATAAAATCTTAAATCCTACGACGAAATATTAGATATCCCTCTTTTAAACTACAGCTACAGATGACAACATACCAAATCCTTTTCTACATGAAAGGTGCATGTAATTTTATAACTCGCCTGTTGCTCGTTATTACCCTTTTGAGAATGGTTACCAAATAAAACCTTTTTAGTTTATATCGTAAAGCTCAAATTAGCTTTGATACATATTTTGACTATAACGATTAAGTAGCATAACAGTGGTACTGGACAGACAAACACAGTTTGTAATTTAGTTTAATAGTTTGAATAAAAGTTTGCTGTGTAGTGTTGGCTTAGAATAGTACTACCCCATTTCTTCCGGTGGGTGTACGTAAGATGCGACTAACGGTATTAGGGCTTTTAAGGATCTTTGGGCGATGCGGTTTGAGACTCATCTCCAACAACCTTTATTTTATCATCTTTCCCCCTTTCAACTTTCCAAAAGTGGCTGAGGAATTTCTAATTCCTTAGCTCTGGCTACCCCATCTAGGGATTTATAGCCGTGAGTATATGTATATGTATGTATGTTTGAATAAATATATTTCTCACTCCACAGGTACAAGCTAAACATATCGGTGTCAAGTATTCACCTGAACATATCGGACCGTATAATCGGACTGTTGTTGGACTTCGCCGACAATCTGCCGAAACCCGAAATAAGCACAATGCCGGTCCCGTATTCGGAGTCCCGCGATTTTGTTTACGACTTCGCTGAATTCAAGGATATAGGCGTAATTATTTATTTATTAATATTCTTACAAGAATGTAGAAGTGGTAATGTTAGTAGAGGACGACCTCGGAGGACACATTTGGATCAAATAGAAAATGTACTCAAAAAGGCAGGTGTCCGTAGTACGAAGAATAAAAGAGCATGTATGAAAAGATTGATGGACGTGAATGAAGCTAGAGAGGTTTGCCAGGATCATACAAAGTGGCGATCGATAGTCTCTGCCTACGCCAATGGGAACTAACGGCGTGAGAATATGAATGAATGAATGAATGAATTCTTACAAGATTATAACACTAGCAAACTGTGTAAACACTTTTGCTAATGTTCCTCTTACTTATACTTCAATTTTTTTTCTGAGTTAAGGATTTGTTATATGAACGTGTTGTTGTTAGTGTTCCCTACCTCCTTTCTTTTATTTATCCTTTATTTATTTAGCTGTGTAGTGTTGGCTTAGAATAGCACTACTCCATTTCTTCCGGTGGGTGTACGTACGTAAGGGATTTTTTGGTAATGCGGTTGGAGAACATATCACCAACAACCTTTATCTCACCATCTTTTCCCGACTCAACTTCCAAAAGTGGCTGAGTAATTTCTAATTCCTTAGTTCTGGCTACACCTTCTAGGGATTTATAGCCGTGAGTATATGTATGTATGTATGTTTCTGAGTTAAGGATTGTGATATGAACGTCGTTTTGAAATTGACATCCTAAGATTATAATGGTATCACACAAATCAAGTTAGCTACAAGAAGATTACAATAGTATCTAGTGATATTGGATGCTCACTGAAAAATATAAAATAATAAAATACAATACAGATATGAAGCTAATGGCGCCATAGGCCAAGGAACAAATATCAGCGGGTATCGAACCAGCGACCTCTAGGTTCACTTTATTGATGATTTACTAATGGCAAGCTTCATTTCTAGATGTTGAAAAAGATTTCCTAGGGTGTGTATCCATTCTTTAAATCTTTTTTTGTTCATGAAAACCTCATGTGGGGATTATTACTGATAAATAAAGAATAAATAAAGGAAAGAAAAATTTTGACACAGGCGGGAATCGAACCCGCGACCTCGCGATGCGGATAGAAGAATTTCGCGCTGGCAGCCATTGACACGGTAGCTCAATTGGCAGAGCGACGGGGGCGTATACCCGAGGTCGCGGGTTAGATTCCCGCCTGTGTCAAAATTTTTCTTTCCTTTATTTATTCTTTATTTATGTGTATCCATTCCCTGTGATTCCGGGTAAGGAACAGTGCTATTCTAATTCATTAATTGCTTCATCTATTCAGCGCTATAAATCCCAAAAAGAGGTATCCAGAGTCATCATCATTATTAGAGATTCTTCAGCTATTTTTGGAAGTTGAGTGGGAAAACATTCTAACATAAAGTTGAATAGGAAACTTGGTAAAATAAAGGTTGTTGGTGATTGGAGTTCAATCGAATCGTCCAAAAATTAATTTAAAAGTCCCTTACTCACCTCTTTCTACCATCCTCGGGAGGAAATGGAGTGATTCTATTGTAAGTCAAAACTTCACTATATATATAATTAAAATACTCTTGCATTATTGCGTAGCTAACGGAAATTGTGCAGTTCGACAAAATCTTGCCTGATCCTGGTTACAAAGAGCTCGTGAAACTGAGGCAGAGACTTGTTGCTGATTATTTGAGGAGAAACAGGTAAGTGATATATTTTGAATAAATAAAGAATAAATAAAGGAAAGAAAAATCTCGACTCAGGCGGGATTCGAACCCGCGACCTCGGGTATACGCCCCCGTCGCTCTGCCAATTGAGCTACGGTGTCAATGGCTGCCAGCGCGAAATTCTTCTATCCTTTATTTCTTTTACACGTTCGTACGAGGTCGCGGGTTCGAATCCCGCCTGTGTCGAGATTTTTCTTTCCTTTATTTGTTCTTTATTTATTAGTAATAATCCCCACATGAGGTTTTCATGTACAAAAAGATTTAAATTATGTGATATATTTTGATTTGGAATCACTAAATAATTAATTTGTCATCATGGTATAGTTTATAAGTATCATCAATAGCCAAATAGGCTTGCAGTGCTTGAGGAAGGAGAAGGATATGAAAGGAGTAAATGGGGACTTTAAGTATGTAAGACTTCCAAATTTAGTTATTTCTACGATAATTAAATGCACTGAATGTATAAATTATTGCGAACAGTAAGAAGTATTTTAACTATATTTATAACTAGTGGATCGTCCCAGCTTCGCACGGGTAGCGTTGTTTTTTAAATATCTGAGGTTTCTTTCTTTAGTCACTGCTCAAGCATTGTGAAATTCAGCGCAATGTTTTCAATTTATAGCACTCCCTAAACAGTGTAGTTTGGTGATTTTTAATGCGCTTTAATGAACGGTTCAGTATTTCCGTTTGATAGTAAATTTTGGAATAAAACGCTATGAAGTATTTATAACAATCTAAAAAATAAATCATTACGTGTTGTAGGATGCAACTACTGGCGCCATCTAGTATGTTATATGTAAATTAGTAACGATTCGGTTTTGGTCACGGGCGCGATGGCTTATTTTATGTATAATTTCGGTGTTTCTCTACCGATTTCTATGATTCTTTTTTTATTGAATAGGTAATAATGTTACCTTTTTTAAATTAGGGATGAATGAGAGGTTTACAAACGTAAGAGTAAACAAATATAAACAGAATGTTCCGAACTGCTAAGCTATCAGGATTACACGTGTTATTGTGAGTCAACCGTAAAAGATAGACATAAACTGTAGAGGATTTTTTTTTAGATAATTTTATGAAGAATATTTCCGTCATACATGATTTCTATGTAAGTTTAACCATTAAGGCTGCACACGCGACGGAAGCTTAAAAAATGGAGTAACTTCTCCCGTTTTCCCAAAATTTCCCAAAATTCCCCTTTACTACTCTGCTGAAAAGTATACAAAAACCTGCCCAGGAGTATGGAGAATAATTGTACCAAGTTTCGTTAAAATCCGTCGAGTAGTTTTTGTTTCCATAAGGAACATACAAACCGACAGACAGACAGACAGACAGACAGACAGACAGACAGACAGACAGACAAAAATTTTACTGATTGCATTTTTGGCATCAGTATCGATCCCTAATCACCACCTGATAGTTATTTTGAAAATATATTTCATGTACAGAATTGACCTCTCTACAGATTTATTATAAGTATAGATATGTTTTGGGTGCATAGCCAGGAATAAATAGTACTTCAGCCAAGTATTCGTCTAATTTATCTCAGCTAATAGTTTCCAAAAAGGTCATATTACTTGAAGTTGTTCTTCTTGATTTTCGGAATAATCGAGGAATTTCGTGTACAAAAACAGTAATACCGCGGGCTGATTATGTATCTTTAGCGACCGCGATTGTGTCGCAAGTTGCAATATTGTCGCTGTCAAAAGTGTCAGATCGCATACAAATTTATGACATTGACAACGACAATCGTGCAACTTGCGACACAATCATCACTCGCAAAAGATACATAATCAGGGGGCGGGCCTCTTACTCTTATACGCGTGACATAAAGGGCTGTCTGTTGGGGCTAACGGGTATAGATTTTTATATTGTATGTATTGGAACTTTGACAATAGCCCGCAGATCTCTCTAGAATCTAAAAGCATGGGACACCAGAACCATTCCCTACAATATTAGTTTAGCTACTTACAGAAATGTTTTGTAAATTATGAACATGTATCCACAGGTCTTCAGTAGTTGACTTAGATCGGGTCCAAGCCAAACTTGGTTTCCAAGAGAAAGACAAGACGTTCATATCATCAGAGCACAGTGATGAGGATATGGAGGTGTATGCTAGATCAGTCGATCTGCCTGGATTTGATGATAATGTGTCTCCAAGCAACCATATTAGCACTCTGATGAGATTTGTTATCGGTAAGTGTAATTGATAAGGTTTTGATTACTTGAGCATCAAATCTCTAATGACCCATATGTTCTTTATTGTTGTCTGTTCATCGCGATTTTGTTTGGTTTTAATGTTTTGTGATATTTGCGTTTGCGCATCAAAAAAAACTTCTTTATTTATTTTATTATTATGTAAATGACTGCCTCCGTGGTCGCGCGGTTAAAGCGCTTGGCTTCAAGTACGGAGGTCTCGGGTCCGAACCCCTAGGGGTGGTAACCTTACAAAATAAGTTGTAAGATCAAACCCAGTTTGGAAGGATATTGAAGTCTTGAATCACCTGATTATCCGAAAATTAAGATGATTCCGTGCTTCGGTGGGCACGTTAAGCCGTCGGTCCCGGCTACTATCACGGTAGTAGTCGTTAGTCTGCCAACCCGAAATTGGCCAGCGTGGTGGACTATGGCCAAATCGCCCTTTATAGGGTAGGCTGGAGCCTCTTGGTGGGGACATATATGGGCTGTGAGGAAATGACAGCTTTATATTTGTTGGTTAGTTATACGTAATAATGATACTATAGGTTTGTGAATAAAACATTAAACTTTATCACAATGTGAGTAGGTTATCAAATCACATTACTTCTGTCTTTTTGTTTTTAACGTATTCCCGTAATCATTTTGCATACATTTGTAAGAATTATCAACGGTGCAGATGAGCCCGCAAACGCATTTACCGCTCAAAATAAAGATTAGGGTCTTTCTAACCGTTCATTTTTTGCATCCTATATCTTAACTATGATTTCTTCCACAGGTGAAATAGTGATAAACTTAGCTCGCTCTACAGACGCAAGTGAACGTCCATACATAACTCTGGAAATCAGCAAAGTTTGTCTGGACATAGCAGTAATGACTTATGGACCTGGTATTCAGTTATGTATTGAAGGCGCAGAGTTGAGAGATCATGCTCAGGGACTTAAACTGCTTACGACGCAGAAAGGGGACCTGTTAAATCTTTTATATCGGAAGGTAGGAGGAATACATACATATATACGACGTCCGTGGCCGAGTGGTTAGGTGACTGCCTTCTGGGACCGGAGGTCGCGGGTTCGATCCCCGCTGAGAGCAACATTTATGTAATGAGCATAAATGGTGTTAGTCTTGGATGTTATTTATATGTGTATTATATAATATTAAATGTATCGATAAGTTAGTATCCCATAATACAAGCCTTGCTTAGTTTGGGGCTAACTTGATCTGTGTCATATTATGTCCGTATATTAAATAAAAAATTATAAAAATAAATACTCACGCCATTCCCTCACTGAGGATGCCATCGGAATAAGCAGAGAATATTGATCTCCATTTTATACGATTCTGGCGATTTCTGTTTACATTTATAAATCTTTCCATAAGCCCCTTAATCTTAAGCCTATTTAAGCATATTTGTGGTGATCGTCTACTGATATTACCATACACTTTGAGTCTTTCTATTTCTATCATACATACATACATATACTCACGGCTGTAAATCTCTGAAAAGGGTAGCCAGAGCTTTGGAATAAGAAATTCCTTAGCCACTTTTGGAAGTTGAGTGGGGAAAAGCTGGTTACCAAACCACATTACCCTTAGTCGCCTCTTACGATCACCCACAGGTAGAAATGGGGTAGTGCTATTCTAAGCCTCTATCTATCACCAATTTACTTTTATCCATTCTCTCAAAGGTTAGGAAGTCAAGACGTGTTAAGGTATTAAGCACTTCATTTAACAAGTAGTGATGACTTCTTGAAAAAATGTACGGTCATAGATAGGTTGGATGGTTATGAGAATAAAAACTTTAAATATAACATTAGAAAACGTTACTAGAAAAAGTGGTTTGGCAAAACTTTTCTAAGATAGGCTTGCCTGCATGAGCTTCGATTGTTTGTAAAAAAGTAATGTTTTTGCCGCTTCTTAAAACTTCACGAACAATCTGAGTTGTATAACTTTGTAGTGGACCTCGGTTTTAAATAATGCAATCGCACTGCAAGTGTTTAAAAGGGTCTTAAAAATCTGGGTAATAATTTCCAGGTCCGAGCAAGCTGCCCCGACTTCCGAACCCATTTCCACAGTGTGGAGCAATCCCTAGTAGCCGATACTGGGGACTTGGTCGTGGTCATACATTCGGACGCGCTACGGACTTTGTACAAGTATATGCAGTATATGTATTACAAGTAAGTTGTTGGTGAATTTACGTTATTTTATATATTGGATCTTTTATTTGATTTACTTGTTAGGTTTTTGAGAGGAAATTTGTGTAATAAGTTTCGTAGCCGAACGGCAAAAAATTCACCGCTTTTAATCAAGAAGCAGTCCTTGGTGGCCGATACTAGGGACTTGGTCATGGTCAAACATTCGGACGCGCTACGGACTTTGTTCAAGTATTTGCAGTATATGTATTACAAGTAAGTTGTTGATTAATTAACGAACATTTTATGTATTGTATCTTTGATTTATTGGAAGGTTTTTGAGAGGAAAATTATGTAATAAGTTTCATAGCCGAATGGCAAAAAATCACCGCTCTTATTAAGAAGCAGTCTATGGTGGCCGATACTGGGGAATTGGTCGTGGTCATACATTCGGACGCGTTACGGACTTTGTTCAAGTATTTGCAGTATATGTATTACAAGTAAGTTGTTGGTAAATGTACGGTTTTGTTGCAACGTGTCTTTTATTTCTGTTTTTTAATATTACTTGTAACGTTTTTGCTAGAAAAATTGTGGTACTGTATAGGTTTTTATTTTAATGTTCACACGTTTATTTATGTAAAGAATTAATATCTTATTTTATAATGAAAATGTAACGTAGTAGCGTATTTAAACTGAACATAGTGGAATAATGTGGTCGATAAAATAAAATAATGCAATAAAATACAAGTATTATATATCTCGCGGATAAACGGCGGAAGATTTAAGTTGGGTTGTATTTTTAAGATAAAGTTGATAATTTCAATTCGGGAATGCCGAGGGATATTAGACTTCATTTATCTATGATATCTTTTATTACTTACATACATACATACATATACTCACGGCTATAAATCCCTAGAAGGGGTAGCCAGAGCTAGGTAATTAAAAATTCCTCAAGCACTTTTGGAAGTTGCGAGGGGAAAAGATGGTGAAATAAAGGTTGTTGGTGATGGGTCTCCAACCGCATCGCCCAAGAAACCCTTAAAAGCCCCAATATCGTTAATCGCCTCTTACGTACACCCACCGAAAAAAATTGGGTAGTGCTATTCTAAGCCGGCACTACACAGCTACTATTTTATTACTTCTATTAATGAAACTGTTCCTAACAGTAAAAACCATCACTTAGCAACTCCAATATACCTCAAGGAATTCCACAATATCTAGTTTATTGAATTTATTTCCAGAATCCAGAACCGCTACAGCGTAAACATGACGTCTTCTGCTTTATCATTCTTCGAGACATCGTGGCATTCATTGACCAGACCTGATAAGGACCCCCCAGTGCCGGCCGGGGCCACTAAGTTCAGTTATTCTATCAGGTCAGTAGTTCGTATATAGAAGGAGCTTTGAATATTCCGAATATGTCTGAATAAATAGTCAGCTAATGAAACAATTTATCGATAAACATGTTTTACTAATTGCATAATTTCACGAATTTCGGCGTTAAGGTGGTCATTCCGATCGTATGATTTAACACCACTGGATTATTTACTGTGTGTTTATTATAAAAATAGAGTCTATAAGAAGCCCAGCCAATCAATTGCAACTCTAAAATTAAAAAATCCATTTTCTGATTAAAAACTCTGATGAAAGAATCGAAATCTCTCAGCATGCCCTTAGAGGACAATAGGCGCATAAAAATTGTCTTTAATACACGCCAAACATTTTCTCATAATACAATATAAATTTGGATCATCTTAATCTAAACTCTTTGTTTTAATAACAAATTCATAGTTGAAAAATTATTACTAATTATAGTGAACAAAGTTTGTGAAGTTAAACATGACTTCCTTATTCTCCGCAGAATATCGTCAATACAAACAAAGCTATGCCACATCGAGTGCTCAGTGCTAGAACTGAAGTTTTCTGGTCTCGAGTCAGAGTTCGTGTTCCGAGCCAACGATAGGATGCTGTTCAAGATGTACCTGGCAGCTTTGCATGTTGATGAGGCGAATAGTACCACTATGGGGACTTTATATCCGGCGGTAAGGATGCTTACACGTATAAAAACTATACTTACATTTAAATTATATATGGCTTAATGCGCCTTCTGAAACGAATAGAGGTCTTCCGTAAAAACAGCGCCTTTACATACTTAGTTAATTAACAAACATAAGCCTCCCCATAAATTAACACAACAACCGGTCCTGGAGGTGTATTTTTTAAATCTTACACGATAATTCCATCCGTATCTCTTCTAACCCCTGTTAATATCTGTTTCTTTCTCGCTCTTTATGCCAAGTGTACACATAGTAATATTCGACGAATCTAACTCTACCTCCGTAGTTGTTTTCTGTTTTACCAACTTGGCTATGGCTACCCCTTCTGGGGATTTATAGCCGTATTTATTTTCTAAAAGCTATCTCTTAGCATCTCAACTTCCAAAAGTAACTAACATGTTTTTGATCCTATATCTCTGTCTTCCCCTTTTCGGTTTTCATAGTGTAATGTATCATAATGATAAAAATATATTCCAGCTGGTTTGGCCCGACGAAGACAAAGTATTAGAAATGAAATACGTCCGCTCGCCACGTCTGTACGGGCAGCAAGCGGGGAACATGAAGGCGAATGGTGAATTCCGACTATACCTTGGGAGATTGCATGTCGTGATGTTCTATGGGGTTGTACATCATGTGCAGGTAATTAACTTATTTCTTAATTATTGTTCTATACCATTGTGTCCATAGTGATGCTATTAACTTTCACTAATCGTTCTGTGGGAACAGTAAAGATATAGTGGCCAGTAAACGTTGCTGTGTACCAACTTATAATTTGTATTCATGTATATATATTCGCGATGTAGGATATGAGAAAGATGCCGCTAGTGTGTGAGTGAGTCCGCTGCTGTGTGTGCCTGTGCTTATGATATATACAGGTTTAAGGTTCCTGCAGTTCCATTGTCTAAAAAATATTTATTTGTTTATTATGATTCTTATTAATATATATAAAATAAAACATATGAAAACTTTCCGCATATAACACTAATTAATAAAAATTTCCGCGTGTAGAAAATTCATAAAAACAAATGCCGCCAAGGTCCACCCAGGGAACTGATATGATAAATTCTATTATGATATTATAAACTAAGCAACATTCATAACGATAAAGTAAATTAGGTGGCAAGAACATCAACTAAACATGTCCCCTAAAACCCTATTGTATAAAGTAAAAGTGTAATAAGAAAAATAAAAAATCTCATATTATTGTTCCAGCAATTCCTCGAGCCGCTGGTCCCCAATACGATGGCGGTGGCTGCCATGCAGAGTATAGAGCTGGCCGCGCGGACACAGCTGGACGCGCTCGCTACCTGGAGCGCCAGACTCAACCTTGTCATTGAGGTGGGAGCACTTTTATAATATACTAGCTTTCCGCCCATGGCTTCGCCCGCGTGGATTTCGGTTATATTGCGGCATAAAGTACAAGTATAAGAAAATTTCTCATTCCCACGATTTCCCTCGGGAATATATTGTTTTTTGGGATAACCCTATTATTTAATCTAAACTTCTAACTATACGTCTGCAAAATTTCAAAGCAATCGGTTCAGTAGTTACGGCGTGAAAGAGGAACAAACAAACCAACTCACTTTCCGATTTATAATATTAGTAAGGACGTATACCAGTATTATAGAGTATTGGAAGCATTGATCACTAATTAGATGGCAATGCAAGCCGTGCAGAGTATAGAGCTGGCCGCGCTCGCTACCTGGAGCGCCAGACTCAACCTTGTCATTGAGGTAAAGTAATAAAATTGGTAACTTTCAAGTTTGTTCGTATTGCCAATCTGCGCAAATACTGAACCGATCATGAAAATTCTTACCTAACCAGAAAGTTTCAAATTTAGGATTTCAATGTGAGGTAAACATAAATATACTCTCGCCATTAGCTCCCATTCGGTTAGGCAGAGACTGTAGGTACGATCCTAGCAAAAGTCTCGAGGTTCATTTACATTCACGAATATTTTCTTACATGCTCTTATATTCAGTAGTAAACTGTGTAAATTGATTGTTTTTTTTTGTAAGGCTTCATCTTTAGAAATTCTGAATAGATCATGAAAATTCTTTCACAATCAGAAAGCTACACTATTCGAGAGTGCTATAGGTCACATACTTATCATCACGTTAAATTTTATAAGGTGGTTAAATTTTATAAGGAGATGTTAGTTAATTTGTGAACGCTCTGTTTCTTAATGGGTAAATGTAGAAAACAAAATAACTTAAATTATTTTTTTCAGATTCACGCGCCCATACTTCTGCTGCCTCAGAAACCATCTTCGCCGAATCTACTTGTGCTAAACATGGGTAATCTATACTATAATATAACGATAATGAATTATATGATTCGATTATGATTTTCATACAAATAGGAATTTCACTGATTAACTGACATAAGTTTCGCCATAACGGGGTCGAGTATGGCAAACATTCTTCATCGTTTATGCAATTTTCAAAACATTTCCCGTAAGCTTTCGATTCGACCGAGCGAATGCGAGAGAGTTTTGAGATTGAACGCACTAGTTTTTTGGACTAAAATTAAGTGTTTACAAATTTGATACTTCATGAGATATTTTTGAGTGTGTTTCAGTATGGTTTCAGTGAACAAATTACACTCTTTAATAATTATATATCGGCAGGTGACCTGATGATCGAGAACTTCTTCAAGCAACTCAATACAAACCAACAACCGACCAGCCCTAACTTAAACCCCATCATTGACAATATTCTGGTGAAGTTGACGAATGTCACGCTGTCACGAGCTGTCATGACGCTGGCTGGCACTTTGGAAGTACAGGTTCGGAGGAGTATAGAATAATGTAATATTTTAAGGAAAAACGGCTCAAGGACAATTCAGCCTTTAAGAATAGTGCATACATACATTTATGGCTATTAATCCCCTAAAGTAGCTAGCAAGTTTGAGAATTTATGAATATTCTCGTCCACTTTTGGAAGTTGAGTGAAGATGAGACAATATCAAGGATAATTTTGCCACAAGTTACATACAACACAATTACTTAAAAATTCGCAAAAGCCAAGTCGCCTACGACACCCACGAGAAAATATGTGTTTCTGCCATTCTAATTTTGCTACCTCTTTTGCTATCTTACATGAACACATCTAACTTTGAAGTTCGTCATCGTTCGTCCTAGTTAGGAGCTCAATTTAACAAAGCTTTTATTGAACCAACACAAATTCAGATTTTCACAATAATCATACTAAAACTTCCGTCTCGGAATCAAAATTCTGATTTTCATTCCAAATCAAACTAATATTCCCAGGAACCAATCCTCGAGCCCCTATCCACCTGCTGCGACATAAAGCGCTGTGTATCCTACCAGCAAGTGGCCCACGGTCCCAACAAGCAGGTGTTGTTGCTGGAAGCAGACGTCTGCATGGAGCCCATCCGGATGAACCTGGGACAGCGGGACATGGCCACCATGGCTAGCGTCTGGAGCGACAATTTCGGAGAGGTGTCTTATATGGGTATGTTGAACCATGTTAGAATCATCAAGTATGAAGAAGAAAGAAAAGATTGATGGATGTAAACGAAGCTAGAGAGGTTTGCCAGGATCATACAAAGTGGATCACACCAATGGGAAATAATGGCGTGAGTATATGTATGTATGAATTAGAGTCACCCATAGAACTAGTTATGTGGCTAAGTTACTGATGTTGGTGACATCTCAATAAAGAGGAAAATATGTTTTACACACATGCTCATAAAGTAATTTTTATTGCGCTAAAGTCAGAATTATCAGAACTTCTGTTGAATTAGCTACTTTTCTTACCTTTCAGTAAGATACTTCTATTGTTTATTTAAACAGAAAAGACACTTATTTCGTACAATATTTTAGAATATTTTACAATACGTTTAGCAGAACACTGAGTTCAACAACAAACCTGTCTTAACATTACCTGGTCATCCGCAGGAGCAACAGTACCATCTTCTCCAGTGGACGTGGCGTCATCTGATGTTTCAGTTAAGAAACTGCAGGAATTCTTCGCACAAGGAGAACCAGTGAAAAAAGATGCCGTTTTGAGGTATGTCATTTAAATTAATCGATTATATTTACGATGAATTCTCCGGATAAAATTTGGTATATTGATTTAAAAAAAAAACATTTCATCGTTTGGAGTATCGTCTTAGAATCTCATTGACACCAGTTGGCGCACGAAACGGTACTGGGATAGTTTCAACTAACGATAACGGCTAGAAAACCATCTATACTATACTTACCAACTATACTTTTCCCTCATAAATAAAAGATGTTATTAAAGGAAAGAAAAATTTCGACACTGGCGGGGTTCGAACCCTCGATAATAATAACATCTTTTATTTATGAGTAATAATCCCCACATGAGGAATTCATGTCAAAAAACCATAAATTATACTTTTCCCTTCTATTTCTTCTACTTTTACCTTCTACCTTCCAAAAGTAGCTAATGAAAAGATTTATTTGAATTTTTGAAATGTTTGCAATGGTCATATAAATCGATTAAGTGCATGCAACGATCGATCTGT
Source organism: Bedellia somnulentella (assembly GCA_963576735.1). NCBI lineage: Eukaryota > Metazoa > Arthropoda > Insecta > Lepidoptera > Bedelliidae > Bedellia > Bedellia somnulentella. The sequence goes on along the minus strand of OY755180.1, from coordinate 16,888,924 downwards.
TGTACAGATCTTTGGGAGAAACCTTTTCCAAGCGATAAACGCTTGTTCTCATTGCGTTCGTTTTTCTGCAGGTTTACCTTGGATGGACTTGAGTTGATGTTGTTTACGGACATGGATGAGGTGCTTAGTTCTCCAATGCGAGATTTGACCCATTGTCTAGCTCAGGTGAATATATTATTACAGTATTTTTATCAACTTTCCCATTAATGAGAAAAGATTAATTTTATTCTAAGCTGTCACTGAAGACTTAATCTGTATCAATAATATTGTAATAAGTTATTGTATATTATCATGAAAAGAGGTGTCACTGGATTTACTGCACATATGATTTGAATGTTTATGTTCATGAAACCTCATGTTGGGATTATTGTTAATAAATAAAGAATAAATAAAGGAAAGAAAAATTTCGACATAGGCAGGAATCGAACCCGCGACCTCGGGAATACGCCCCCGTCGCTCTGCCAATTGAGCTCTGTCAATGGCTGCCAGCGCGAAATTCTTCTATCGTTTGTTTCTTTTACACTTTTAAGTAGTAGTGTTGTTAGGGAACGCAAACGCTAAGTTGTACTTAGGCATATGACAGTGTATTCGTACAATATCGGCGATAGGCCTGCCCCTATCACGTGACTGAACTGTCCAAGTAAAACTTACTCTGAACACCAGATGAAATTAATGTCTCGTGAAGATCAGAAGTGTAGGTACCTCTTACAGTACTTCGGGAACATACAGCGTTATCATTTTGAAGTACAGTTTGAAAGTAACTAGTCGTTAACTGATCTATACTGGATATGCTAAAATGGTCTTTAGGCACATTTAGGAAACTATGTCTTACATACTTAACAAATAAAAGTGTAGGTACACAAAAAGTAGAACTTCATTTATTTAAATTTGGATTATATTGCGGATTTAACCCCAAAAAATTGTTGACAGTATCTTACATATGTCACTATGTAACTGTTCGTCTTTTTGTATATTAACAGGTGACATGTGGAGAGCTGATAGTTAGCGTGGACAGTTTCTCGGACAAGAGTTGCGAACTCAAACTAAGTTTGCAGAGCGTACTCGTCGAAGACGTTAGACCAGAATCAACGGATGCTCTCAAAAAGTAAGTAGAAGCACCGGCATGTTAAAGTAATTTTGTAAAAAAGTAAACATAATTCTTGAAAAGTAAAAATTGAACCTAGGACATTCAGCTGCCAAACCCTGGCTGAAATTCCCATTCGAAACTAAAGATATAAAGTAAACTACTTTGTACAAGTAAATGGAATGGAAAACCCAGGATATATTACCAAAGACCCGCCCCGCTGTCTACAAAGTGCCTTAAAGATCTTGTCCTACTACCAATTTGTTTATAAAGTAAAGTGGTTCTTCAATCTAAACTTTGTAAAGAAACCTTTTTGACAAGAAAACGTTGTTATTCAGGATATTATTCTACCATAGCGCCGTTCCGCTGTCTGCGAAGTTCTTTAAAGTTTCTTTTCACAACTTATGTTGCAAAGAGACCCTAAATCTTCCCAAAAATCTTGAATACTTCGTATTGTTACCCAGGGTATTCAACTGCCAAACCCCGGCAGCCGTCTCTCCAGGCTTTGCCGTCCGCGTAGCTCCACCGTACACAGTAAAGGCAACCGCGCGCTCGTCTCGCGGCGGTGCCTAAAGTTCATATTTAAAACAAATAAACGTCTTGACAAATTAATATTATCACCCGGGCATTGTAGTACGAGTACAAAGTGGCTGCATTTGTATAAAAAAATCGCCGTGCTTACCTCTTTATGTTCTCTAATAAAACATCGTATCTATAGTGTATTCAGCTACCACTGTCTGCCAAGAAGTTAACTTAAAGTTACAAAACTTGCGAAGAGATCCAAAACTTCTTGACACCTTAACATCGTTACAGGGTATTCAGCTGCCTAACCCCGGCAGCCTCCTCTCTAGGCATCACAGTTCGCGTAGCTCCACTAGTAGAGCTAAAAGCTCGCTCGTCCCGCAGCAGTGTCTTAAAGTTCCTATTTGAAACTAAATCTATAAAGTAAACTCCTTGACAAGAAAACGTTGTGTTGCCCAGAATATTCAGCTACCAAAGTGCCGTCCCGCTGACTGTATAGTTCCTTTTAAGAACAAAACTTCTTGAAAATAAAATGTTACCCAGGCCTTGCTGTGATCAAAGCCACGCCCCGCTTTCTGTAAAATCTTGACAATAAAATTTAATGTTGTATATGCAGTGATCAAAGCCACGCCCCACTTTCTGTAAACTTGATGCCAATAAACTATCGCTCCCAGGGTATTCAGCTGCCAAACCCCGGCAGCCTCCTCCCCAGGCTTCGCCGTCCGCGTGGCTCCGCTGGTGGAGGCGACCGCGCGCTCCTCCCGCGGCGGCCGCGCGCTGGACGTGCGCGTGGACCGCACGCGACTCAACTTGGCGCCCAGCTTCGTCATGCAGTTAGCAAGAGCAGTGTTGTGTGCTGTGCCAGGTAATATCATCATCATTTTTAACATTATTATTGTAAGTTTTTTATACTCATTAAATATTTATATTGTACGTGTTCTAGGTTCTAGGTTTGCTGTGTAGTGTCGGCTTAGAATAGCACTACCCCATTTCTTCCGGTGGATGTACGTAAGAGGCGACTAACGGTATTGGGGCTATTAAGGGATTTTTGGGCGATGCGGTTGGAGACCCATCACCAACAACCTTTATTTTACCATCTTTTTCCACTCAACTTTCCAAAAGTGGCTGGGGAATTTCTAATTCCTTAGCTCTGGCTACCCCTTCTAGGAATTTATAGCCGTGAGTATATATGTATGTATGTGTTCTAGGTATTAATTAGATTTAGGTTTCTTTTTAAATATAAGTTTTTAGTCAAATCTGAAAATCGAAGCTATCTGCTTGCTGCGGATAGACTAAGCTCTGGACCTTTTTTGTCTTTTGTAAATTTTGTTTATTTCATGTTATGTTAAAGGAAGACAAAAAAATGCTTTTATTATTATTATTATAATCATTTTACTATTGTATCTTTACTTTTGTTACTTATCAACCTACACGTACTCATATAAACACTTGTGTTAATCTCAAAATATTCGCTGGACGTACTCAACTTGGCGCTCGGCTTTGTCATGCAGCTGACTAGGGCCGTGTCGTGCGCTGTGCCTGTTTTTTTAATAAGAAGATAGATATGGCCTAATGCGAATTTACGTCGTATCTATAGCAAAGACTAGCACGATTTGGTCTCTAAAGTAAAAATTTACAAATCAAATCTCTGCTCTTACTACAGGTGACAAGTCTATGGAAGGTGGCATCATCAACCAGGCATATGAAGCGGAAGCCAACACCGGAAGAGCTTCTAACCGATTCAGCTGTAGCGATTGTACAAGTGGATATCATTCAGCAGGTTAGAGATTTAAGAATATATTAAAGGGCATAATTTTTTACCTAAAAAAATACCGTATATAAGTGAGTTCAAATCCCGGATCAAGCCTACATACATTTTTCTTTCCCAAAGTCATATTTGTGGTTAAAATTGTCATGGTTGTCATCGGTGAGGAAAAACATTGTGAGAAAACCAACATGGCTAAGTCGTTCTTAATGATTTGATACTCTATTGGTACAAAGCGGTGATAGGCCTCCTGTCCCCTATCACGTGAGTACACTGTCCATGCAAAACGTGGATACTCTGAACACCAGGTGGCAATGTCAAGTGACGTTCGGAAGCATTAGTACCTCTGTCACGCCTTCGAGGATTTACGACTTGAGCGTTTGAGTCTTGAGTAGTTACAAACATTTTGTGGAATTTGTATTTATATTAGCGGCATTTTATTCTTACAGCATCGGGCACATCAGAAGAGCCACCGAGTCTGTCCATAGCAATTCAATTTCGGCAACCAGAGATAATGCTATTCTCAGATGCATCAAAAACAGAAGGACATGGAATATTGATACGCGCAGAAATATTAATGGATTACTCTGTTCATTCGAACACCGAAAACTTTGTTGTGTCGCTAGCAAGTCTGCAAATAATGTCCAAGTTTCAGTCAACACTCAAAGCACTACCACCGCAAATAGTTCTGAAACCATGTGATATCGAATTCTCAAAGAGTTTCAAAAGTATGGAGGAAGGTATAAGAGTCGCGTTGAAGGTTTCTGATATTGATATGCACGTGTCGCCTACTACGGTGCATGCTGTTATGGGTGAGTTTTTTTTGTGATTTTGACATAAGTGTTTTACGGTTCTAAGAATAATAATAGGATCAAGATGTCAATACAAAATATGGAAGTTTAAATGCTGTTTTCCAAAACTTTATTTGTAACGCTGATCTTACATTCAGCTTGCATCAATCGTCATTGTTCATACTAAGCGGTATTTTAAGTTAAGATAGCACATGATAAAAATCGATAAATACCGATGGCGCAAGTAGATGACATCAGACATTTTAGAGTTCTTTGCGTAAGTACCAGCAGTTAACGTGATTGGCTTTAATGATGTCTATACTTAACAAGACCTCTCTTTAAGATTTTTGTACAAAGATATGTATAGCTGATAAAGAGCTGTATAGTGTCGGCTTAGAATAGCACTAAGGCTAAGAATAGGCTAAGAAGCGACTAACGGTATTGGGGCTATTAAGGGATTTTTGGGCGATGCGGTTGGAGACCCATCGCCAACTACCTTTATTTTACCATCTCTTACCCATGCAACTTTCTAAAAGTGGCTGAGGAATTTCTAAATCTACAGCTCTGGCTACCCCTTTTAGGGATTTATAGCCGTGAGTATATGTATGTATGTATGTATGTATATGTATAAAGATCGCTTTTCAGTTTCCCGCCACGTACAGCAAGATTTTCCCCTGTTATTGGGATATCTACCTACAATACGTGACATCTAGTAAACTGCAACCTTTCAGGCCTCTAACTCCAAATGGCCATAAAACATTCGTGCAAAATAACCTACTCATTTGTTGAGCAATCCTTGGAGTTATATCTGTTTTCCTCTTTCAACTACCGGATTAACGCTTGTAGAAGTAACACCAATTATAGATTAACAACTTTTTACTTTAAATGATACTCTTTTCAGATATTTTGGATGACATAAGATCTGAATTGCACGAGATGCCGGACGAAAAAGAACCCTTTAATTTTGCGACTTACAAGGAGAAGTCAGATGAGGATCTTTGGTGTCCGAAAAAGATGAATCCGTATTTGACACCCTTGGATGATGGGATTGGAGCTAGGTATTGGCTTAGTAACTAATAAATAAAGAATAAATTAAGGAAAGATAATTTTCGACACAGGCGGGAATCGAACCCGCGACCTCGGGTATACGCCCCGACGCTCTGCCAATTGAGCTACCGACATGGTATTGGCTTAGTTATATTTCAATAACGACTATCTAGTACCTTATCGTGATTTAATGAATATTTGTTTTTACTATCTGATGACTATTTATATTCGATTCATACATCTGAACTAGTTTGTGGTTCAGATAATCATACATACACTCACAGCTAAAATCCCTAGAAGGGGTAGCCAGAGCCAAGGTATCAGAAATTCCTCAGCCACTTTTGGAAGTTGCGTAGGGAAAAGATGGTAAAATAAAGGTTATTGGTGATAGGTCTCCAACCTCATCGCCCAAAAACCCCTTAAAAGCCCCAATACCGTGAGTTGCCACTTACGTACACCCACCGGAAGAAATGGGATAGTACTACACAGCTAATCAGATCATCAGTTCAGATAATCATAATAACAAAAACGTATTTTCTAATGTCAGGAATCACATTAGTACTATTTCAAGCTCTATTCAACAGAATAATGCCGTATAATGGTAATTTATTAAGATTTTGGCCTACGTTAGTGGATTTTCAATAACTCTTTTTGTTTGTTTTCAGGTCTCCTGAAAATCATCCCCCAGAATCGTTGGACATCACTCAACTAAATTTGCGAGTGGTTTTCGAATTATTTCACGAAGTTCCAGTTCCACTGTTTCTAATTAAGGTATTATTCCAAGACTTTTTAATTTGAAAAACGTTCTGCTTCAATTGCAGAAAAATCAATTAAAACAGTGTTTTTATTGAATTTTTATATGATGTTCTGGGTGTAATGTTTACTGACAGATATCACTAGTAAATTTTATAAGGTGTATAAAAAAACTGGCTCTGCATGTCAGGTGTTGTTCTTTAGTAAAATGTACAATTTTATCAATTAGGACCTAACACCTGATGAGGATTTCATCTTTATTATTAAAGGAACATTTACAGTCAATAAAAATGGATTATCCATTTATATTAATAATAGTTTTCTCATTTTCATAATCTTAGGCTCCGACTAACAATTACGAATAAGTTTAAAATTTGCTAATTCTACTATTTGTATTGTTTTAATATTTCATTTCCTATAATTCTCATTAAAACCAGATGTCCGGCTCTTTAAATCTCCAAGACTGGTCAAAACGCGCCCACGGTTCCGCCAACGTCAGCCTGTACGCCGCCAGCTACAACTGCGACGTGCACAGTTGGGAACCAGTGGTCGAGCCGGCGCCCAAACATGATAATGTCGGCAGCTATTGGAGAGTTATGATTAATATATTTCAGGTAAGTAAGTTTTTTAATAGGAACCCAATTTTTCACGCAAAACTTGAAAAACTATCCAAAAGCCCGAATGTGTCCCTTGTATATCCAATGTGTTCCCACAAATTCCAAACTAACTGGCCTCGATAATATCATAATAATCGGAGATTCTTCAGTGATTAGAGAGCTAGGAATAATGTTTTTCAGGTAAGTAAGTTTTTTTTTTGTTTTAACCGGATCAAAAAGGAAGCCTTTTCATCGTGCAAAAGATGTAAAACTATACAACATTACAAATGACAACTTCACATGTTCCAGGTATTTCAAAAATTCTCTAAGTTGTTAAAACGAATCCAATAGGGCGGTTCACGCGTAGAAACACATATGGGCGGTCGTCGTGTCCAGCAGTGTAGTGTATAACTCCAAGCCTGGTGTACCACGGCACCAACAACGTCAGCCTCTACGACGGCTACAATTAACGTTTTAATTTAAGCAATGCTCAACAATCACTTAAATACCCCAAAAATCCTAATATTCTAAGGAAAAAATGGGTTAGTGCTATTCAAAGCTGCTGTGTAGCTATGTAGTGTCGGCTTAGAATAGCACTACCCCATTTCTTCCGGTGGGTGTACGTAAGAGGCGACTAACGGACTTTGGGTTTTTTTAAGGGATTTTTGGGCGATGCGGTTGGAGACCCATCACCAACAACCTTTTTTCTACCATCTTTTCCCCACTTAACTTCCAAAAGTGGCTGAGGAATTTCGAATTTCTCAGCTCTGGCTACCCCTTTTAGGGATTTATAGCCGTGAGTATATGTATGCTATTCAAAGCCGTCACTAAATAGCAAACACAAGGTAAAATATTGTCAATCCTTCACTATAATATTTGAAGGAGATCACCTGTTTTCCTTAAGACTTCATACTTTTTTATAATAAGACATCACGGATTAGGACCCTAGTGCAAAGTGCGGGCTTTGTAGAATTGTTAGCCCTACTGCAAAGTAATTCTAAAGAGTTAGCCACCAGGTAACTAACTATTCATTGTATTGGAATTAGTTTAAATTTCTCTTATATTTTTACAGGCGAAAGCATACTCAATGTCATCAAAGATGGATTTGAACGATGTTCAAAACGAACAAGGACTCGATGCCTCTGCTGCATCAGAAAAATCCTCAAACAGGTAATTTATTCACATGAAATAAATTAAAGGTTTTATTATTTGCTCAGATATACCTAATTGTATTACCAAAAAATTTATTTCTAAGATACTTCTTTAAAGAGATTAGTAAAAATAGTTTATACTTTTGCCGTGTAGTGCCAGATTAAAATGTCACTAACGCTTTCTACCTACGGGTGTCGTAATAGGCGACTAGGGTATGAGACTTTTTTAAGTGGTTTTTGGGCGATTCAGTTGGAGACCCATTACCAACGATATTTTATTTCTACTATCATGTCCCCTATCAACTTCCAAATGTCTCTTAGGAGTTTCTAGCTCCAAAGCTGTGGCTACTTCTTTTTGGGATATATGGTCATTAGGTAAAAACTTATTCCATTTACTTGTTCTAGATCAAAATCTAGGCAAGGATTCGAATCAGAAACGTCAGCAGACGAAGATACTGACAACGAAATGACGTTTATCAAGAATCCAAATGCAAAGGCCAGAAGCTATAGTGTTGACACCAGCGGAGGAGTTTTGGCTTTTGGAGTTGATTCAGACTCAGATAATGACAGTGGTCTTATGGACAAACTTACTGCGGCTATGGGGCATCTGTTTACTGAGTAAGTAAAAAACAAATGATAAATGGTTTTCATGGTTAATGAATAAATAAAATAATATGTTTGCATCGAATTTATTTTAATTTTATGCTGTTTATGCCGGATAGAAAAGTACTAACTCTTTTCTTTGCACGGGTGTTGTAAGAGGCAATTTTTGGCATTGAAGCCTTTTAAAGGATTGTTGGGCGATGCAGCTGGAGATCCATCCCCCAACAATCATTATTTTACAATATTTTCCCTGTCCTACGGCCAAAACTGGCTGAAGAATTTCTAATTCTGAAGCTAAACTATTTTGGGATTTGCAGTCGTGAGCAAATGTATGCATAAATTTATTTTACTCTCCACCGCTATTACAAATTGCCCTAAAACGTTTCTTTTTTAACAGTGAATCAAGTGGCGAAGATAATTCCGGCGACGACGATTCCTCAGCAGCTGAATACAGTGATTATGAGATAATCGTTGGAAGAGGAGATTTCGAAAAAGCTGTTTCATTTAATGATACGGATACTAAAGTGGGAAAGAAGGAGATAGAACACAAGTCTGTTACATTGAAGGTACAAATTTGATGATGATATACTTAACAGAGGCGTGCTGTGTCCTCTTGCCCGGGATAATGGCTCTTTTTGGTATTTTAAGAATTGGTCATTGGCTCTTATGAAAATTAAATATCTACAGTATCATGAACAGTTGATAAGGTTCACATCGATTATACATTTGCGCTATATCTACAATAATAATCAAAACAAAATCTACTACTCTACGGTTATTGCTGAAATAAGACCTAATACACGTGAAACATAAATAAGTTTTTTTTTTCAGGAACCAACCCGAGAAGATAGTCTAGACTCGGTCCTCGAAACAGAAACGTTTGCTGAAAAGCTTTGCACCTACATAGTGTTAGAGGCAAAAGACCCACTGAATTTCAGTGTGACTCCGCAAGCTGCGAAGGTGATCTGTGATCTCATGTCAGCTTTCAAAGATCGGCAGAAAGCTTTGGCTAGCTGTATTATGACTGGCTTTGAGGGAGAATTCAACTTGATTAATGATATTGGTGTGTTTTTTTAATATTTTTTTGTTATTATGTATTGCTAATTACATTAAAACCTTGGTTAAAATACCAATAACCTTTATTTCACTATCTTTTCCCGACCCAATTCCAAAAGTGGCTGAGGAACTTTAAGTTCCTTAGCTCTGGCTACCCTTTCTAGGGATTTATAGCCGTGAGTATATGTATGTATGTATGTTAAAATACCAATAAGTTTCATCGTTTCTGCAAATATTTGTGACATATGAAAACGCACCTACCAATTAGAAATATTTACATATAACATAACATAAACGTTCACGCCGTATATCCCCGAAGGGGTGGCAGAGGTACTATAATTCTGAACATCACGTGACTTTGTCACCTGGTGTTCAGAGTACCCACGTTTTGCATGGACAGTGTACTCACGTGATAGGGGGCAGGCCTATCGCCGTTTTGTACGAATACACTGTCACATGACTAAGTATAACTCAGCCATGTGGGTTTCCTCACATGGCTGAGTTTTTATTAGAAATATTTATTTCAAATAAAAATGGCGAACATACAACTCAATTACATTTCTCATTCCAAAGGTAGGCGATTGCAACTGCGATATGACTTTAAAATAATACAGCCTGCTTTGTAACACTTGTTTTAGATTTAGACTGTGTTGGATTATATGCCAATAGTGTTTTTTGATTAAGAAACAAAATACAGCTAAAACAGTTCGACTAAACAGTGTTAGAAATATCAAAGTACATGCATTAAATGATAACAACATACTGGCACTTTAAGATCATCATAGAAAATACTCATTATTTTTATTTGTAGGCCCCGGCACCACAGTGCACCTAGTGTCTCGCAGCGAGACGGACCTGGCCGGCAACGACCGCATCGTCGCGATCGCGGACTACGACGCGGACACCAGCCGACCTAGCACGCCAGGTCTGCATTTTACATACATACATATACTCACGGCTATAAATCCCTAGAAGGGGTAGCCAGAGCTAAGGAACTAGAAATTCCTCAGCCACTTTTGGAAATTTGAGTGGGGAAAAGATGGCAAAGTAAAGGTTGTTGGTGATGGGTTTCCAACCGCATCGCCCAAAAATCCCTGAATAGTCCCGATACCGTTAGTCGCCTCTTACATACACCCACCGGCAGAAATGGGGTAGTGTTATTCTAAGCCGACACTACACAGCCTTATAGGTCCTTATTTTACTATCTATAAAATATCCTAATATGTTTACGGTAAACAAACCATGTCTCAGAGGCATACAAGAGATTTGGCAAAACTACTACCTTGCACCTACTACATACTACCTAAAACTACCTTGTTTGCAGATACTTTTATTTAACTTGTATTAATTTATGACTTTTGTAACAAAACATCATCTTGTTTGTGCAAAAGACTCAAGTAATGAAACGTTTGTAATTCTATTAATATTATAAATGCGAAAGTTTAGATGTTTGGATGTTTGAGGTAAAAAGGCTTCCCAATTACAGAATGTATATGAATTAAATTTAGCAGAATGCTAGATAATGACCCAAATTTTAAAATAGGATACTTTTTATCCCGGAAAAATTTGATCATCAAAAGATTTACCCGATTGAACTCAGAGTACCTAAAAAAAACGCCTAAAGTTGCCATAAGCAAATTTACAGTACGAATTCTGTCGGGTCAGCTAGTTGTTCGATAAATTAGCAATTGCTTTTTGTCTTCAGGTCTTGATACATCAGCGGGAGATGTTTTGGAAGAAGAAGAAACTAAAGCAAAACCAAGTTTGTCCGATTTAGGAAACGAATGGGACTGGTAATATTAATTATATAAATATGTTTTGTTATGCAATACAAAATCAGCCATTAACATAGCAAGAATTGCAAATTCCACAGTCCTCATGCGACGTTTTCTAATCATACGAAGTATTTCAAAAAGATTATTAGTAGAAGAACCTTACCTTCTTGTAGTCATTTAGCGCTTCTTTCAACATTTGCTTGTATAAGTGTTTTCTAATGTTTTCTTTACTTCTCTCTTTTTTAAAATACCTTTATATATTCAGGAAACTCTAGGACTTCTACATACATACATACATATACTAACGGCTATAAATCCCTTGAAGGGGTAGCCAGAGCTAGGGAATTAGAAATTCCTCAGCCACTTTTGGAAGTTGCGTGGGGAAAAGATGGTAAAAAAAAGGTTGTTGATGATGGGTCTCCTACCGCATCGCCCAAAAATTCCTTTAAAAGCCCTAGTACCGTTAGTCGCCTCTTACGTACACCCACCGGAAGAAATGGGGTAGTGCTATTCTTAGCCGACACTACACAGCATACTTTATGCGATTTTTAATAATATTGTGCAAATACAACAAATATTAAATGCTACACTACAAGCACCTACTATTGATTCCCGGAAAAAATACTTATTGTCGAAATAAAACAATACTTGTTTTATAAAAGACCCTTATTATATGTATACTAGGGAATGCAATCTCGGTATTGCGAGATCTCGCAAGATTTGCAAGATTAGGTAACGCATTTCTTGTCCATTCTAGAGATGCAAAATAACCATCGGTTTATTCTCACGTTTGACGAGTAGACTTCTTGTAGGAACAGACGGCTTATGAATGTTAATATTCACACGTTTTCAAAGGTAAAAGCTTTGTTTTGGTAGTTGGGATTTGCACGAGTAGTCGAAAGTATGCCTGCAGAGGAAAAGAGCTGTTGAAAAAGAAGCTATCAAAGTATGATTTAACTTTAGAAGAAGATAAGACTACTGCTGAAAGTTAACTTAGTACCAGAATATGACGCCCTAATAAAAGTAATAAAAACTGTCAAGATTTTTCGAAAATACCTACAAATAATGATATTTTACAAAAATACATCACTAATAAGTTAAGCAAAAACATGCAAGTAGTGCTCAACTGCAAAACTTGTTGGTCCAGTCTCACAGACATGATCACCAGATTTAACTAATTGGAAAAGTGTTAGCAAGATTTTAATAGAGTCAATCTTAGCATGAACCCTCATTTTGCTTTTTAGAAGAAGAATTTGTTGCTTTGTTCGACTTAGAATATGTGTTCCAACTTCCAACCTATCAAATTGGCTGTTGAAGTATTGTGTCGTAGAGATTCAAATCTTATAAATGCTGAAACTACTTTGCACATTTGCGCTTCATAGTAGGAAAGTTGGAACACCTCACAACACCAATAGCACAAAAGCGTTTTATCATTGGTACCAACAAGTGTTGAAGCTGAACGGGCTTTCTCTGCTGCTAGGTATATGGCCCGCAACATCAAAAGCCAGTTGGCAGATACTACTTTAGACATTTTATCTTTTTAAGAAGCTATTTTAAAATAACCAGTTAACTTTAATAAAAATTTCAGTTTATTTTAATTCTACGTTACGTTTCATTTAATCGCTTTAAGAATTAACTTTAGTCATTTTAAGTAAAATGTTTGTCATTATAAAACAAAACTTGGCAGGTTTGCGAGATCTCGCAAAATACTGAGATCTTGCAAGATTAGTCGTCCGCAATCTTGCAAATACCGAGATTGTCATTTTGCTTCAAGATTGCACGCCCTAATCCATACTATATCGTGTAATACATGTTAAAATGATCTCCTCCCACCTCACACCGAACTACGGTACGTAGGTCGGCAGTCCGGGCGGGCGGCTCCCCCGGGGGGGGCGCGCCGGCCGCCGCCCGCCAGCTGTACGCGCGCGTCACCGACACCCGCCTCGTGCTGCGCGCGCACGACTTCAGCGATCTCACCGTGAGTATCATATTCATATCATTAATACATACATATAATCACGCCTATAAATCCCTAGAAGGGGTAGCCAGAGCTAAGGAATTAGAAATTCCTCAGCCACTTTCGGAAAGTTGAGTGGGGAAAAGATGGTAAAATAAAGGTTGTTGGTGATAGGTCTCCAACCACATCGCCCAAAAATCCCTTAAAAAGCCCGAATACCGTAAGTCGCCTCTTACGTATACCCATCGACAAAAACGGGGTAGTGGTATTCTAAGCCGACAAAAGAATCGCCTCAATTTACCGCAGGACACGCGAGAGCGCCAACACCATCCTTGGTACAATAGTTGACCGGTTTGACTGCCCAATGTATAAACATTGGGTAGTCAAACATGTCAGCCTAAATAAATAACTAGGTTTATTTTAAATATTAGTGTTAAGTTATATTTATTTGTAAGTACTTACTAACCCACTGTATTTTAATATGTCTACTAACACAATGGGTCCTAGTTATCTGAATAAAGAATTATAATAATAAATAAAAAAAAAATAAACGGATAAATTACAGTGAAATATATAATTCATTTTTCTGGTGTAACTTAGTAATTATGTTATACTTAAAACATCTCAATGCTGAAGCGACATAGTTAAAACTGTCAGACTTTGCAATAAATTTTTATAATTAAATCGAAAATGTATCAAAAACATGAAACAAACATGACAAACAGTCTTGTCAAAAAACAACTTTTAAAGTAATCTTTCTCAAAAACGGCAGCAATTTAGGACAAGCGCTTTAGTTATTTTTACATATACATACTTACATATACTCACGGCTATAAATCCCTTAACGGGGTAGCCAGAGCTTTGGAATGAGAAATTCCTCAGCCACTTTTGGAAGTTGATTGGGGAAAAGATGGTAATAATAAATGTTTTTGGTGACGGGTCTCCAACCACATCGCCCAAAAATCACTTAAAAAGCCCCTATACCCTTAGTCGCCTCTTACGATCACCCACGGGTAGAAATGGGGTAGTGTTATTCTAAGCCGACACTACACGGCAAATAGTTATTTTTATTGTACAAATAATATCATTTTCAACGACGTATCACTCATCCTGATTGGTGCTGGGACCAGATGCCATACATTTGTGCCTATCCTCCTTTGACAGTACAAAGTCTGTCGGGTCAGCAAGTCACAAATAAATACATAAGCAAACAACAAACCTAGGGCAAGAAACAAGTAGCACTGGTAGCATCAGGCTTGTGAGAGCGAATGTCACATGAGAAGTGAAAAACTAACAGATTCTTCGCCTTTGTATGCTTTTATTCTTTTTGGTATTTCTCTTCTTTTGTTGTTGTTTGTTTACTTTAATTTTACTATGTACTTTTAATTTGGTCATAATATTTTGTGAATTTAAGTGAAACCGTTATTTTTATATTGTTTGTATTTTGTTATAGATGTGCCCTTAGGCAATGAATAAATACTATCTTTCTTTCTTTTTAGATTGCTCATACAAAATCTGTCAGTATCTCAGTTCTCACATGACATACTCGCTCTCACATGCCTCATGTTACGGAAGTAGGTATTGGAGCCCGAAATTGTTATTGGTATAATGGGATCTTGCAAAAAGCAAGCATGGCGATAGTTTTTTGTATCTATAAAATCGTAAGCAGCGAAATGTAAATAAAGGACAATGGGCGATTTGGTACCCGCTCCAATACATTTGGTTGCGATGTCATTTGAAAGGTCTTACCAAGACTAGCGATAGTCACTATGACGTCGAGTCTCAGATATCGTTTCGTTCGGAGATAAACACACATTTAACATACCTTTTTTCTATGTATGAAATGAGATCTGACCGTAATGTTTTCTGAGTTTTTGTTTACCTTTTCATGTTATGTTTCACAATATGGCCACGATAAGCTTCCCTCCCTTTCTAAACTCGTGAAATGGAACACAAGAAGTGCGCGGGGTGCGCGTGAGCATCGTCGTAAATCCTTTGTTTGCAATCATATCTCTCGTTCTATTTACGTTGACCTGAGCTGTGTATCTGGACTATATTGATTTTGTTTGCCTACTGTTTGTTTATCTATATTCTTACACATTAGGTAGTTCGAAGCACATTCCCAACTATAATACTTAGCAGAATCATTACCTTTAAAACGAAAATCAAGACAAGCCCCATAGCACACGTTGTTCTACGTCAAAATACCTTTCTAATGATATACTGCATATGAGTATTGGAGCGGGTACCAGCGTCCATACATTTTTGCCCATTGTCCTTTTGTCCACCGATAGTAACTTCACCGTAGACCTAGTTAAAAAACCTGATAACGCAGACACCGCAACAGATACAGAAACACACAAACTGCTCTTAATCTGTCCCTTCCAATAATGCCGTCATACAGATGACACAAACTGATATAACGAGTATTTCATTGATCCCATAGCTGTGCTCACGAGAGCTTATCGTAAGTGTCAAGGAGGTATGAAGTAAAGTAACTTTTATACCCAAACCTGGAAAGTAGGCCTTTACCAGCCCGAAGTCCTTCAAAACTCACGTCCTTTCTCTAAAGAACTCTGGAAAGACTCAGTGGCATGTAAAATAGAAATATCGCTTCCATAACCTCTCCATATTAACCTGTTGTTGCATTCACAAAATATAAATATACTAAGACTGCGCAATGTAATATCTAAAATTTAATGTGCACTCAGTTCAAAGTTGTCCACACTAGGCACCTTCATGGACATAGAAGGTGCTTTCGGTAAAACCAACATATCTTGTATCAACAAAACCCTGAAAGACTTCTACATCAATCCCACACTTCAGGGGTGAATTGTCAACATGTTAAGTTTAGTAGTGTCTCTTTAAGTAACTTAAAGAGAGACCACCAGAGCTATTTTACAACTTACTTTTTTTTAAATGTATAAATTAAATCAAGGAAGAGGTTCTCTCCCCACTCCTCTGGAACATAGTTGTAGACTCTTTGCGATAGTATTTGCTCACCGAAATGGGAACTAATGGCGTGAGTATATATATATAATGTAGGTATGTAAAAATTGGAAATTCTTTATTTACAAGGGTACGAAGTCAGATAGATGTGACAAAGAAATGCTTACGGGAACGATTATTATTTTTCCTTAATGGTGATGGCAATAATAATGTTACAGATATAACATGTGCATGTTAAAATATATCTATACTTTTATGCTAATACTATTAAGCGATAAAGGTTTTGACTTTTATTGTTTGATTGTTTGTAAGAGCAAATCATCGGAAATATTTACCCGATTAGGATAACTCTTTTACAATCAGAAAACCTTCTCTATGCCAGAGTAGTAAATATCATCACACTTCATGTCACTGTAATAGATAAAAGAAAACTTAGATATTTGAAAGATAACATAACATAACATAAACGTTCACGCCGAATATCCCCGAAGGGGTTGGCAGAGGTACTAATACTTCTGAACATCACGTGACATTGTCACCTGGTGTTCAGAGTACCCACGTTTTGCATGGACAGTTTACTCACGTGATAGGGGGCAGGCCTATCGCCGTTTTTGTACGAATACACTGTCACATGACTAAGTACAAACTCAGCCATGTGGGTTTCCTCATGATGTTTTCCCTCACCGTTAACAACCGTGATAAATTAACCACACATATGTCTTTAGAAAAGACAAATTGGTGTAGGCCCGAACCGGGATTTGAACACTAGTCGCTTGCACATCAACCGTTGTTCTACCCACTGAGCTATCACGTCGTCATTTGAAAGATATACAAATTTGTATTTCCAACACAGGTGCTATGTCCCCAACGCTCATGCCAGAAGCTTCACGTATTGTATCCGAGCAAGAACGGAACCCGGTACTATGTGGTGGTAGAAACGGATGCACGGTACTCTAACAAGAGGATTGTGGTCAGATCACCGTTACAGGTCAGTTTTGAATACTAAATTAAATAGAAGAAAATAATTGTGTTATACTTCCCTACAACCTAATTCGCCCTTACTGAGCTTGACCCTGTGCTGTATAGTGCGACTTGGACCTATTCCAACACGCTGGGTAAGAAATACTACCGTGGTAGTTGACGAGAATGATGTCTTAACATGCCCTCCGAAGTTATTTCATTTTATGGAAAAGCAGTTGATTCAAGCTTGCAATATCCCTGCAAAAAATATGTATGTGAGATTATCCCTCCGAGGATCGATTTGAGCCGAGACCAGCCCGGCTAGTACGAGGCGGTGTTTAAACTAGTTATCGCGTGGGATAAAGCAGCCATCTTTTACGCACTTACTTAGTATCGTATACTGCCATCTCATTCTAACCGTTATCTTGTCGATAGAATAGCGCTCGTGCTTGCCCTTCAGAAGGGCAGAATGAGATGGCAGTATACGGTATTAAGTAAGTGCGTAAGAGATGGCTGCTTTATCCCACGCGATAACTAGTTTAAACACCGCTCGTACTAGCCGGGCTGGTTTGAAGCGCAACGCTTCTGCTATATATGATTAAGAGTTTGTGATATGAATTTTTATACTTATTATTTATCCTGGGATATTATATTTAGCACAATTATACGTTCACTTCTACGGAGTGTACAAAATCGTTATTTATTAGAAGTTGAAATAAATTGATAATTTCTTAGTTTATATAATTAATTTAACAATTTCTATAACCCCAGGTCCGCAACGAAACATCATACGCCCTAGAACTGTACTACAAGAAAACAGACTTAGAAACACTTGGCCTACCCCTAATGGGGGAGGTGACCAACCCCTTCGACGACAAGATGCGGGTGGCCACCATCCAACCGCACGACACCTACAACGTGCCGCTTTACATCGCTTATCATTGCAAGTTGTTCCTACTGCCTTGTAATTTTGAGTAAGTACACGGTTTCACATAGAGACATTTTTAGTGTAAACTTATTTAAATACTAGCATTATTTCTAACTTATCATTATCACAGTATAAATAATATTAACGGAAACTTATAAAAAAATAACATTCACATAATAATAAAAAAAAAACATTATTATATTTAAAAATAACTAACTACTATTAACCGTTAAATGGTAACTAAATATCTAAAACAAAAAATAATAATAAATAAGTTATCTACTAACAGACTCATGCGCAAAAGCACCCATGATGCCCGCCGCATTGCCTCGCTGGATTGCCAAAACTTATTTTATATTTGTAACTTGTAAAATGTGTGAAAGTAAATGAGTTCTTTTTCATTTCTTTATAGCGTTCATTTAAAGGATTATAACAAATTGTTTAAAAGACATGGTATGCTAATACGAACTAACGAGACGTTTGAATGTCAAAAAAACATTTCTTTTTCTAAATAGCTTGGATAATACTCGTAATATGATCGTATCTTGTTCACCGGGAGACCTAGCACGAGCGCTATTTTATCGTCACAATAGCAACCGTGATAGCCCAGTGGGTAGAACACTCGGTTATCGTGCAAACGACTAGTGTTCAAATCCTGGGTCGGGCCTACACCAATTTGTCTTTTCTAAAGACATATGTGTGGTTAATTTATCATGGTTGTTAACGGTGAGGGTAAACATCGTGAGGAAACCCACATGGCTGAGTTTTACTTAGTCATGTGACAGTGTATTCGTACAAAACGGCGATAGGCCTGCCCCCTATCACGTGAGTACACTGTCCATGCAAAACGTGGGTACTCTGAACACCAGGTGACAAAGTCACGTGATGTTCAGAAGTATTAGTACCTCTGCCAACCCCTTCGGGGATATTCGGCGTGAACGTTTATGTTATGTTATGTTATGTAATATCGGTAATAATGAGATGACTGTATACGATACTAAGTATGTGCGTAAGAGATGAGTGTTTTATACCACGCGATATCTAGTCAAAAGTTCGCTCGTACTAGGTATGCAGAAACCCATAGTATGATAAACTAACGAACCGCCCATCATATAACTCAAGTCGAACTCATATGACGTCAGAGAACTACAGGAATAAATACGATACTATTCGAATTTAACATGGTTTTTAACCTTTCCATACATAATTCAAAGGAGGATAGGCATTTTGGTCCCCATGTTGAATGTCTCTCAATCAAGTTGAATCATATATAATTCTAAAGCCCTGTTAGTGTAGAAATAAAAGACTATGGGAGCAATCTTGTTAGATCAACATTGTTAGAGCTGCCGATTTTGATGTACAGTTTTTTGAAAATCTTGATTTCGTTAATTATGTGAAAATATGATAATTCATGTTTCTGGTGTAACTTAGTAATTGTTATACTTAAAACATCTCAATGCTGAAGCGACATTGTAAAAACTGTCAGAGTTTGCAATAAATTGTAATAATTAAATCGAAAATGTATCGAAAACATGAAACAAACACGACGAACAGTCTTGCCTAAAAAAAATATTTCTCAAAAACGGCAGCAATTTAGACAAGCGCTTAAGTTATTTTTATTGTACAAAAAATAACTTTTTCAACGACGTATCACTCATCCTGATTGGTGCTGGGACCAGGTGCCATACATTTGTGCCCATCCTCCTTTTTCAGCCACTTTTGGAACTTGAGTAGAGAAAAGATTGTATAAATACAGGTTTTTACCCTTTGCTATTTTTATTTAATTTTAACATTGTTCGTAAAGCTTACAGCTTTATACAATTGCTATTTAAATTATACATTATCCATATTCAAATAACTATATACAACCACTAACAGGCACCTTGTTAATATTTAAATGTTGTTTTGTTTTATATTTATATTTTTTTCAGTAAAAAAATTGTACTCTGCAGTTTTGTCATATTATTCATTATAAAGTAAATATAACCTGTTTGTTCTTAAGCTAGCAAGATATTATGTGTAGAGAGTTGTAAATGGCTGAAAGATAACATTAAGTTTGTATCAAAAAGTTTTAATGCTGTAAATCTTCTGAATAAAATAAAATAAAATATAAACAATACAGTATATAAATCGTTTTTAATAAATTTCTCATTCGACAGGAGTTACCAAACAACCAGCCAAGGTATTTGGTGGATGGATCTGGCTAATGAATTGGGCACGCCAAGAAACTACGTGTGTCCGGCCAAAGCGAACGATGACCCCAGGATATTTGCCGTCAAAATTGTTACTGTTGAGGGTAAGTTATCAAAAACAAAGACATAATAAATTAGTAAAATAATTATCGTGAGTGTGACAACTAAAATCCCTTAAAAAACCCTTGTCCTAACGAAACAAAAATAGTAATATTTTCACCATTTGGTAGGTAGAGTACTTAGTTTTTGCAAGGTACAATAAAATGAATCGCACAAACCGCTGTTTTTTTTTCCTTTATTATTAGTCTTTAAAAGGGATATAAGGGGAAATAGCACGGCCATCTGTTCATGCAAAAGAGTATTAGTTTATTCCGTGTATTATACTTCTATGTTGTAATTTCCTCTTTAATATTAACTTCCAAAAATATAAAAACGAGAACAGAACGAACTAATATATGTATTTATATATTTTTGTTTGATTTGTGACTTCATTTGGTCGGCCAAGCTGCCGTCCTTATCTTCTAAAAGTTCTTTTTGTATGGAAAAACGGCCGTGCTCTTCATAGCTATTTTCTGTAATTTTATCGTAGGGAGCAGGGGAGACTCAAATATATACGTATACGAACATATTAGACAGATCAAGTTAGCTCTAGAAATACAGAATGAATGATCTGTATGTTACACCTGTAATAACATTTAAGACTAAGAAATACACATTCATACTCATCATAAATATGAAAGCTCTCAGCGAGATGCGAACCACCGACCTCGAGACCCAGAAGCGAGCCAGCTACCATCTAGTCATTTATACATACATACATACACTCACGACCATAAATACCTTAAAGGGGTAGCTAAAACCTCAGAATTAACAATTACTCACTGTTGGAATTAAATAAAGTATTGTTGATCATCAACCATATACATCATATACATACATACATACACATACATATTCTCACGCCGTTAGTTCCCATTGGGGTAGGCAGAGACTATCGATACATCATATACAAACAATAAACCCATATCGATCACATATTTATATTTTAAATGTCTATTTTGACAACATGTACACACGTTGTATGGCAGTGAATGCTGGGTGTGGCAAAAGAAGCATAAAAGAGTGAATGCAGTAGAAATGAGGTCCCTCAGAAAAGTTTGTAATGTAAGGTTATCTGATTGTGTGAGGAATGATGTGATTCGTGAAAGTTCTGGTGTAAAAGATGATATTGTAAGAAAGATAGAAAAAGGAACGTTGAGATGGTTAGGGCAAATCAAGAGGATGGATGATAGGAAATTGGAAAAGGTATATATAGCGCTAATGTGGAAGGTAATGTTAGTAGAGGACGGCCACGGAGGACACACTTGGACCAAATTGAGAGTGTGCTTAAAAAGGCAGGTGTCCGAAGTATGAAGAATAAAAGAGCATGTATGAAAAGATTTATGGATATAGACGAAGTAAGAGAGGTTTGCCAGGATCGTACGAAGTGGCGATCAATACTCTCTGCCTACCCCATATGTTATGTTATGCACATACGTTTGATATGAATATGTTTCATAGCCACTTTGTACGATCCTGGCAAACCTCTCTAGTTTCGTTTACATCCATCAATCTCTTCATACATGCTCTTTATCTTTATAATTCGGACGAATGCCTTTTATTATGTGTTACATCGATATATGAGTTTTGTGTTCATCCTTTGTTCCAGGCCTCCGATCCCAATCTATAAGCCGTGCTATACCGCGATGCCTCTTCAGAGTAGTACCTCCGATTGGCTTCTATAATCGCCTTCCCTACGCCTTCACCCTATCAACGGATACCGAGAACCCTTACAAAGTACGCCTTGAGCCCGGAGAAAGGGCCCACGCCTACACCTTGGACCTTAGGAACCCGATACGCTTCAAAATTGAACTGCCTCATCATCGTGGCCTGAAATGGGTTTCGTTTTTCACGTTCACTGAAGGTAAATATTTCTAGAATACAATTAACTTTTTTGGGAGACCACTAGAGTATTTGCAAGTAAATGTGTTGTGTAGTGCTGTGTAAGAATAGCACTACCCTATTTCTACCCGTAGTTGCTCTTTTTAAAGTGAATTTTGGGCGGTGTGGTTGGAGAACCATCCCCAACAATTATTTATTTACTATCAATATTTTTTCCCCACTCAGCTTACAAAAGTAACCAAGGTTTTTTTAATTACAAGGCTCTGCTTTAGGGATTTATAGCCGTGAGTATGCATGTTTCCGCGAAATGTACACAGGTCGATAAATATACTTAGTATCGTACATACATAAGAGTACATACTCCGCACACATATTCGCCGACGGCCTCCTATAACAGGATATAGATGCTGTTGTAAGTAAAACTAAAATTTTCAGTAGAACCGACATTGCATTGTCAGCAGTTTTATTATTATACGTTTCTTTTGTGTAAATTACGCCATTAATATCAGTTTGCGTTAAGACAGCAACCCGCGCACTCTCATTTATCATATATCATCCTAGTATAAGCAGATCAACTAAGTACACGTTGATTACCATATCAAGTGTTCTATCATTTGTTAGCAATTATTCAAGTGTAAGGTTCTAAACCCTACAATGTCAATTATCAATTCTTTTTATACGCATAAACATGTAAAACATGCTCCGTTGTTTACTCCACCTTTGATTTTTTTTACAATATGGTGGCGTAGGCAAATAGCTAATGTTTGTAAAAGCTAAGAATAATTTTAGATAAATTCCATAATTTAAGTTATAAAGACCCTATAGTAGTCTAGTAGAGCCTATAGATAATAGATTACGCCGATTATAGTGACAAAATTGAAAGTTTCTAGATTAGATAATCTTAAGAGAAGAAGAAGAGAAGAAACTTAAGATAAATATAAAAAAATAGATTTTTATCAATTGATTAAAGCTTTGAAAGTATTACCAGCTAGCCTGAAACATAAATACCTATAGATAAAATTAAAAAGATAAAAAAAAACAAAATAAAAAGAATTGTTCTATATTTTTGAATGTCACAAACTTACGTATAAGTTAAATCTAACTACTGACTATACTTCGGATTCGGAAGGTGCATATACTGTCATGTGGCAGTTAGAAACCATGGCACAGAGCATAATGTATTGGTAGATAATAGTCATTGTACAATTTCAATGACCTCAGGCAAATTTGAAGAACCAAGAGTGACAAATTATTACAGGGATAGCACACTCAAAAAACGTCCTCCTTACATGCAGTTTTGCAGGACTTGTTTTTAGCTTCTAAATTTTTGTTAACAATTTTCAATAAATAAAATATTAAAACATACATACATACATATACTCACAGCTATAAATCCCTATAAGGGGTAGCCAGAGCTAAGGAATTCGAAATTCCTCAGCCACGTTTGGAAAGTTGAGTGGGGAAAAGATGGTGAAATAAAGGTTGTTGGTGATGGGTCTCCAACCGCATCGCCCAAAAATCCCTTGAAAGCCCCGATACCGTTAGTAGCCTCTTACGTACACCCACCGTAAGAAATGGGGTAGTGCTATTCTAAGCCGACACTACACAGCAAATATAATATAATATAATATTAAAACTCTCGCCTATAAATCCCAAAAAGGGATAGCCAGAGCTTCAGAATAGGAAAACATTCAATCTTAAATAAAATTTAGTGGGAAAAAGATGTAAAAAAGGTAAGTTGTTTTTATTTAAGTTTATTTTCAATCACTTTGGGCTATGATATAAAAATATCAAAAGGTTTTTTGGCGTTTTTTATAAGTTTTGGTGATTTTGTTCTCGCAGTTTGAAATTCTGCGGGTACCTCCTAAGGGACTCTTCATCTTCCAAACTCTCGATTGCGACTGGGTACCTTTGATTGCGGCCCTCAGTTCGCATCACTTGCCCATCATAAGGAGACTTTGGTTTAAGACGGTAAGGTCTCTACGAACAGCTGAATTCGAACATATAACAGCCCTTTGAAGGATTCTGTGGGATTAGATTGGGGTTAGAGGATCGGTGATGGGATGGGGTAGTTGGGAGAACGTAATAAACGTCCGAAGACAGAGGCTCTAAGAGACCTATGTTACCTCTCAACCAAAGTTTCGGTCGAAGAAGAGCCCATAGGAGGACCGATGAAATATTAATAGAAGTTGTATTTAGAAGCATCTTTTTAAACATTCACATACCGCGATGTACGTTTTTACTTAATATCTTTTAAATGGGATACCAAATCTATAAAAATATTCTGCGATATCTAGCCAGCAATAAAGCTTTATTCATTGATATTAACTTATTTGTTATTTTCTCAGTTTTTGATCAGATATTTCACAAAATTCAAACCGTTGTTTCTGATTGGCTACTCTTCTGTATTCGGGTGGATTGGAACTATGGTAACTCGTTTGTGTTTAAAAGTTACTAACTAATTATATATTAACACGTTAAATCTCATGGAACATGTCACAAATGATTTATGAATATTGACCAAAAGCAATGTATTTATTTAAAAAAACCGTATAACTTGAAATAACGTAATACAACATGTATATATGATGAACTTTTAATAGCATCATAGACACGAGTATAGCGATACTGCACTATAAATATTAAATATATACAATATACAACATATATATATACATATATATATGTATAGCGAGAAAAATATGCTATAAAAGTACCAATAGGTCCCTTTTTTAGGTCTTTTAAGTGAGTACTAGCTTTTTGCCCGCGACTACGTCCGCGTGGACTTCATTTTTTGCATCCGCTTTACATCCAAAATACCAAAACACTATCTTAACTTCTGATTTTTTATATTTATATTCCCCTGGGCGCTGAATAGATATAAAGAAAATTGAGGCTTTTTAAATGATTACTATATAACGCAATAGTAATTAAAATTGTCGGCAGATTGAAAATTGTTCGCGATCGAATCAATTCAATCTCGTGACTGACACATTTGCGCGCGCTTTTACTCCAGCAAAGTCTATGGGCCAATTTTGACAATTTATAAATCGCTAACAATTTAAATTATCCACTTATGGAAAATGTATGAGTTTTCGGTAAAACTTCAGATGGAGGCCTTCAATTTGATACCTGAACCAATTTTCTAGCTCTTAGCATCGCGACACAGGCTGGTTCACAAAATCCACCCTCTCTGGTTTAATTAAGTGAGTATTGGGCAATGTGGTTCGAAATCCATCACTAATCAATCATTCTTTGTTTTACAATCTTCCAAATCTGGTTGAAGAATTTCAATTCTTACGCTCTGCCTACCACTTTTTAAGGATTTATAACCGTAAGCATGTTAAAAACTACTAGGTACCTTTTATGGGGGAGTACCCCATTAAAAACGTTGGTTCCTAATAGCAATACGATTAAACTCGAAATCGAGAACTCATAGTGGAGGGTATAGTATCGGCCCCCTGATTATGTATCTTTTGCGAGTGACGATTGTGTCGCAAGTTGCACGATTGTCGTTGTCAATGTCATAAATTTGTATGCAATCTGACACTTTTGACAGCGACAATATTGCAACTTGCGACACAATCGCGGTCGCTAAAGATACATAATCAGCCCGCCGCTCGACCAACGAACTCGACTCATATTCTCAAAACTTGCGTCGAGTGGTCTATTACAGGAAACGAGATAAACAAACATTCAGCTGCGTGGCGTTTTGATAGCTAATTTAGATATAAATATAACACACACAAACTGAATAATATGCTGCTTATAAAAATAGATCAAACTCAAACGTTCACGCCGTTATACCCGAAGGGGTTGGCAGAAGTTCTAATACTTCTGAACGTCATGTGACATTCTTTCGTAGTTTTCCGCCACCGTTAACAACCATGATACATGAACCACACAGATGACTTTAGAAGACACACGGACTGGGGATTTGAACCCGCGCCTGTCTGCATGAGGGGCGGACGTTCTTATCGATAGAGCCATCGCGGTTATACAAGTCTTCAATAGAGTTTACACTTATGTCTCTTTCTGTCAACATGATAGGCGTGGGTTGTAACGTGTTCTGCGGGCGACTAAGGGTATAGGGGTTTTTAAGTGAAGCGTTGCTGTTTCAGATCTATCACCAACAACCATTATTTTACAATCTTGTCTCCACTCAACTTCCAAAAGTGGGTGAGGAATTTCTTATTCTGCAGCTCTGGATTCCCTATCCAGGAATATATCCGTGAGCACAATATATATTTTGTCACAGAACTAACGGAGAAAAGCCTGCGTCTTCGGGGACTGGACTCGGAACCCGCGTGCACCATGACCGTGATGATCACGTTGAACGGCTGGAAACTGACCTTCTACGCGCCGTACTGGCTCGTCAACAAAACTGGATTGCCGCTGCAGATAAAGGTAATATTGTTGTATTTTCGACCAACTTAACCTACAACTATGGGCGCGCGATCTAACAGACTAATCTGGTTATTTTTCAAGAAGTTAATTCATTTTTAAGTAGTAGTCTTTAAATTGATCTCAGGCAATTTAAGTCTGAAAAATGCCCTAAATGTGATTTACATCATTATTAAGAGAATGACTTAATATAAGCTAAACACATATTTATAGTCTTTTAATTTGATAATCTTTAGGAACGTAAAAAATAAAAAAAAACAAATAAAATTGTAGTTTACTTTAAAATATATCTTGTAGTTATAGCGGTTCGTGAGACCGCGCGTCCATGGTAGTGTTACAATATTGACGTTCACAGTTAAAGGTTAAAAAAGGACATTCGTCACACACAGCCCATATATGTCCCCACTAAATGGTTTGAGTCCACTATATATATAGGTTGATAGAAAAAAGGAGGTACTCAATTCGATTGTATGTTTTTTTGTATGTAAATTACGCGAAAACTCCTTTAATAGTCAATCAATTTCTAAAATATTTTTCTGTTCGGTTGGGTATGCTTCGAAGGTAGTCCCATTGAGTTATCTGTTTTGGTTGCGTGGTTAAAAAGATATTTTAATAAATATCACAAAGCATACGTGGACAACGTGTTTATGCAATTTTGTATGAAAAAATGGGTTTCCGTCAAATCACTATAGGCAGTCCTTTATTTATTCTTTATTTATTAGTAAACCGTGATAGCCCAGTGGGTAGAACACTCGGTTATCGTGCAAACGACTAGTGTTCAAATCCTGGGTCAGGCCTACACCAATTTGTCTTTTCTAAAGACATATGTGTGGTTAATTTATCATGGTTGTTAACGGTGAGGGAAAACATCGTGAGGGAACCCACATGGCTTAGTCATGTGACAGTGTATTCGTACAAAACGGCGATAGGCCTGCCCCCTATCACGTGAGTACACTGTCCATGCAAAACGTGGGTACTCTGAACACCAGGTGACAAAGTCACGTGATGTTCAGAAGTATTAGTACTTCTGCCAACCCCTTCGGGGATATTCGGCGTGAACGTTTATGTTATGTTATGTATTTATTGTAAAACCGAACATTCAATTCACATGCTTTGTCAATAAGTATAAATAATAAAAAGAGGATATTATTAATAAAATGTCATATGCCTATATTTTTTTAAATGTCACAATTAATTAAGAAGTCATTCACTTTATAAAAACAATTTTCAATCAGATAATTAAATAGTCTATTTTTAAATCCTCTCAGCGTCATATTTTTCATGTCATCACTTAGTGCATTATACAATTTTATTGCCATATTGTAACAATTTCTTTCACTAATTGCCAAGCATTTCCGATTGGGGTATTCCAATTGTACATTGTGGTTGCCACGTTGATACTATGTATTTAATCATTTCAATATTTTAAATCCCTTTTTTATTCTTCATTCGTTGAGCGCCCTACTTTTAAGCTCAATCTCTTTTTAATCTAAACGTGTTGGCCGTCGTTATCTTCTTCTATCTTAACCATCTTTGTGACTTGATGGTTAATAATAGAACAAAGCTCTTTTCTGTGAGGGTGTTGAGGGTCGTACCAACTATTTTAACTTCACAGTCTTACAGCAAGTAAACGCAGTTATGTCTTCTGAGTGACAGATAAATGTACGTTCCATTAACAGTACACTGCCCACGTTCCAACGAATTGCTCGAAGTCCGTCATGTTCCGTCCGTCGCTGTTATCATGTGACAGACGCACGGAGGGGGTAGAGACTCGCCTTGTGGGGCTATTCTAGAGCTTTCTTTAAGCGACTTTGATTGAGACACACACACACACACATACTCACGACTATAATTCCCTAGAAGGGGTAGCCAGAGCCAAGGAATTATAAATTCCTCAGCCACTTTTGGAAGTTGAGTGGGGAAAAGATGGTAAAATAAAGGTTTTTGGTGATGGGTCTCCAACCGCATCGCCCAAAAATCCAATAAAAAGCCCCAATACCCTTAGTCGCCTCTTACGACACCCGTGGGTAGAAAGGGGTAGCGACTTTCTAAGCCGGCACTACACGGCTAATGATTCTTTGATTGAGACTTGTCTTTATTTTACTCTTTCTATATTTTTTTCCCTTTTAGACTTGACACCTATATCTATGTTCCATTAACAGCTCACCCGTTCCAACAAAAAGACTAGGGTTTTGGGATTTTTTTATGATTTTGGAGCGAGTATATTTCTCAAAGGTAGTTGGATCACATAAATGAGTTGTGAACCTCTCATTCGCAGTGCACCCGATCTGACGAAGTCCACGAGGTCGACAAAGAGCCGCTGCTGCTGCCACGCGACCGGCGCGCGGGCGGGCGTGGCGCGCGGTACCGCGTGCGCGTGCACCAGTCGTGCTGGTCACGTGGTGCCGCCTTGCATTGCGCACCTGGACTCATTATGTGCGCGCATGCTGAGAGGAGGACGCATTTTCGGATACTTAGAGATGTATGGGTTGTTTTGAGTAACTTATAGTAATAGTTTAGTGTGTAAGGTGTGGCAATTGGATGTTCAGAAAATTGAAACTTAGAGATGTATGTGTTTTGGATGTTACTTGAAGTAATAGTTCCTAGCGCATTCGGGTAAAAGGGAGTGGTGATGAGATGTTCAGAGGATGACAACTTAGAGACATAGAGATGTGTTTCGTAGCTTAAACTAATTAAAAGTGCATGTTAGAGTAAGGATTGGTCTCGCGGCGCCGCCTTGCATTGTGCGCCTGGCTTTATTTTGTGCGCGCACGCTGAGAGGAGGACGCATTATCGGATACTTAGAGAAGTATGGGTTCTTTTGAGTAGCTTAATGTATAGTTTTAGTGCATGCTAGAGTAAGGACATGGCAAACATAAGTAACGATACTAAGAGACGTAGGTATAGGTTTTTTTGATTATATATAGGTAGCGCATGCTAGGGTAAGGGTGTGGCTAAATAATGTTTACATTGGGTGACAAGACAACTTGAAGACTTAGAGATCTATAGGTTGTTGAAGTAGCTTAAAGTAATAGTTATCAGCGCTGGAGTAGGAATGTGACGACGATGTTCAGAGGGCGACTATTTAGAGACTTAAAGATATGTTTTATAATATCTAAAAGTAATAGTTCTAAGTGCATGCTGCAGTAAGTATATTGGTCCCGCGGCGCCGCCCTACATTGTGCGCCGGCTGGTCATGTGCGCGCATGCTGAGAGGAGGGCGCATTATCGGATACTTACAGATGTCTGGGTTTTTAAAATATAATTATTAGTTGTTAGCAAATAGTAATAACGGCCGATAAAGACAACTTGAGAAGGTGAGAGGGTGGCAATGGCAAATAAAAGACTAAGAGATGTATGATTTGTTGAAGTAATAGTTCTTAGCGCATTCTGTACTAAGTATTATTCCCGCGGCACAGCACTTCATTGTGCGCCCGGTAAAATGTCGTGTGCGCGCATGCTGAGAGGAGGACGCATTATAGGATACTTAGAGAAGTATGGGATTTTTTGAGTAACTTTGAGTAATAGTTAAGTGTTAAGGCAATAGGATGTCCAGAAGATGGCAACTTAGAAACTTAGAAATGTATGGGTTTTTTATGTTACTTTAAGTAATAGTTCCTAACGCATCCGGGAAAATGGGTGTGGCGATGAGATGTTCAGAGTATGACAACGTAGAGACATAGAAATGTGTTTATTAGGAGCTTAAAGTAATAGTTCTGAGTACATAAGTAAGGGCGCAGGGCTTCATTGCGCTCATACTTATATTTGCATCGAACCACGGCTAAACCAAAAAAATAAAGTAGTCTTGCCTGTAAGCTGTACGGGGGCGTTGCAGACTTTATTTGAAGCAAAGAATAGTATCGTATTGTAGCGCCAATCAAAGTTTTTGATTTTGTCTGCGTAAAGCATAAGAAATGCAGCACGGCAATGCATGTATAAATCTCAAAAGTGTGGTAGAAACAATAGAGTATAATATTGATATTTAGGATCAATCAAATAATAACGCCTGACATGGATGTAAGAGCAAAACGTCGTATTTTTTGGCAGTGTAGTAAATATTAAT
The DNA here is from genome assembly GCA_963576735.1 of Bedellia somnulentella. Lineage (NCBI taxonomy): Eukaryota > Metazoa > Arthropoda > Insecta > Lepidoptera > Bedelliidae > Bedellia > Bedellia somnulentella. The sequence goes on along the minus strand of OY755180.1, from coordinate 16,858,387 downwards.
ATATCTTATGAGGCACGCTAAGTATTGTTTTCATAGAGATGCACCGAAATTCGTTAAACATTCGGTATTACCGAAGTTCGGCAGATTTACCGAAGTTGGTATTCGGCCGAATTTCAGTTAGATTTGGCAGACTTAACCGAAGTTCGGCCGAAATTCGGTAGATAATAAATAAATAATAAAATGGCCTAAAAATAAATAAATAGCTATGTGAGTCGAGTTTTGGTGTTTGTTTTAAATATAAAAGAAACGCATTAATAAATTTTTTAAACATAAAGCAAATTAACATAATTGTTGTTATATAATATATATTAAAAAATACTTTTATAAATCAAATGCTTGACTTATACATGGCCGTGTAGTGCCGGCTTAGAATGTTACTACCCCTTTCTACCCACGGGTGTCGTGAGAGGCGACTAAGGATGTATTCATATTCATATTCGTTTATTGCTTCATGTGGTATACATAGTATTCATGTGGGGCTTTTTTTTTTTGGGCGATGCGGTTGGAGACCCATAACCATACTTTATTTCTACCATCTTGTCTCCTATCGATTTCTAAATGTGAATGAAGAGTTTGTAGCTCTGAAGTTCTGGCTACCCCTTTTTGGGATTTATGGCCGTGAGTATATGTACTTATCTTATATTTCTTTCTGACTTATTTTAAGTCTTTATTTATGTAACAAAGCAACCGCATACTGTCAAATAATTTTCATTGATCAAAAACGCGCTAAATTTAACCGAACTTCGGCCGAAATTTGGCTTCGGCATGTATTCATACCGAACATTCGGCCGAATTCGACATTCGGCAGAACCCACATACGGAGCAACACTAGTTTTCATTGTATAATCCAAAATACTTATACGTTAAATTAACTACAACCCACCTTTCTTCACACCCAGGTAACGCTCTCTGATCTATCACCGCAACTAACAAAAATAGTGACATTCCTACCGTACTTCCTCGTGTACAACGAGACAAAACAGCACATAAGGTTCATGGAAGAGAACGAAGCGGCAGACCTCTGGATAGACCTGGCTCCGCAGCAATGCACGCCGTTCTGGCCGCAGACCAGCTCTATGATGCTGCAATGCAAGTTTCGGGATTCCAATATGGTTTCGCAGCATTTCCCGATTGCGAGGACGCATTTTACTGTGCTGAGGATGGATAGAGGGGTGAGTTTTTGGTTAAGTTTTTTTAATTGATTAGACACTCAAAAAAAAAAGTAAAGTAAAACACGAAGCGGCAGTCCTCTGGATAGACCTAGCTCCGCAGCAATGCACGCCGTTCTGGCCGCAGACCAGCTCTATGATGCTGCAATGCAAGTTTCGGGATTCCAATATGGTTTCGCAGCATTTCCCGATTGCGAGGACGCATTTTACTGTGCTGAGGATGGATAGAGGGGTGAGTTTTTGGTTAAGTTTTTTTAATTGATTAGACACTCAAAAAAAAAAGTAAAGTAAAACACGAAGCGGCAGTCCTCTGGATAGACCTAGCTCCGCAGCAATGCACGCCGTTCTGGCCGCAGACCAGCTCTATGATGCTGCAATGCAAGTTTCGGGATTCCAATATGGTTTCGCAGCATTTCCCGATTGCGAGGACGCATTTTACTGTGCTGAGGATGGATAGAGGGGTGAGTTTTTGGTTAAGTTTTTTTAATTGATTAGACACTCAAAAAAAAAAGTAAAGTAAAACACGAAGCGGCAGTCCTCTGGATAGACCTAGCTCCGCAGCAATGCACGCCGTTCTGGCCGCAGACCAGCTCTATGATGCTGCAATGCAAGTTTCGGGATTCCAATATGGTTTCGCAGCATTTCCCGATTGCGAGGACGCATTTTACTGTGCTGAGGATGGATAGAGGGGTGAGTTTTTGGTTAAGTTTTTTTAATTGATTAGACACTCAAAAAAAAAAGTAAAGTAAAACACGAAGCGGCAGTCCTCTGGATAGACCTAGCTCCGCAGCAATGCACGCCGTTCTGGCCGCAGACCAGCTCTATGATGCTGCAATGCAAGTTTCGGGATTCCAATATGGTTTCGCAGCATTTCCCGATTGCGAGGACGCATTTTACTGTGCTGAGGATGGATAGAGGGGTGAGTTTTTGGTTAAGTTTTTTTAATTGATTAGACACTCAAAAAAAAAAGTAAAGTAAAACACGAAGCGGCAGTCCTCTGGATAGACCTAGCTCCGCAGCAATGCACGCCGTTCTGGCCGCAGACCAGCTCTATGATGCTGCAATGCAAGTTTCGGGATTCCAATATGGTTTCGCAGCATTTCCCGATTGCGAGGACGCATTTTACTGTGCTGAGGATGGATAGAGGGGTGAGTTTTTGGTTAAGTTTTTTTAATTGATTAGACACTCAAAAAAAAAAGTAAAGTAAAACACGAAGCGGCAGTCCTCTGGATAGACCTAGCTCCGCAGCAATGCACGCCGTTCTGGCCGCAGACTAACTCTATGATGCTGCAGTGCAAATTCCGGAACTCGAATATGGTCTCCAAGCATTTCCCGATTGCAAAGACACATTTTACTGTGCTGAGGATGGATAAAGGGGTGAGTTTTTGGTTCAGTTTTTTTAATTGATTAGACACTCAAAAAAAAAAGTAAAGTAAAACACGAAGCGGCAGTCCTCTGGATAGACCTAGCTCCGCAGCAATGCACGCCGTTCTGGCCACGGACCAGCTCTATGATGCTGCAATGCAAGTTCCGGGATTCCAATATGGTCTCGCAGCATTTCCCGATTGCGAGGACGCATTTCACTGTGCTGAGGATGGATAGAGGGGTGAGTTTTTGGTTACGTTTTTTTTTTAGATGGCTAACACACTCATAACATGTACATACATACATACATATACTCACGGCTATAAATCCCTTAACGGGGTAGCCAGAGCTTTGGAATGAAAAATTCCTCAGCCACTTTTGGAAGTTGATTGGGGAAAAGATGGTAATAATAAATGTTTTTGGTGACGGGTCTCCAACCACATCGCCCAAAAATCACTTAATAAGCCCCTATATCCTTAGTCGCCTCTTACGATCACCCACGGGTAGAAATGGGGTAGTGTTATTCTAAGCCGACACTACACGGCTAAACATGTACCTTAATGTATAACCTGTTATAGGTTTATATTATCTGTGATATAACTTACCTTCCTTCACTTCGTCCATCACCAAAAAAACACTAGTCAGAGGTGAAATTATCACTGCTTCACTCTGGTCTTGAGTTTTCGAAACATCCTGGCATCAAACTGTTTCCTCAGTCGCTTCATAGGATAAAGATGGCAAAAAGATAAGATAGGTCAGATCCAATCCTAAATTACACAGCAAACAAAACAAGTATAGAGGTAGAAATAAAGTCTACATATAATTAACAATAACAAATTATATTGAAGCCAAAATCGCTCTTAGATCTTTATTCATTACAAAGGCACATCAACGACACATACAAAAACAATAATATATTACATTGATAACGCTTACAAACTAGTGTATACTTATAAACAACAGACATTCGGGTTACAATTATAGATCTTTTCAATATCCATATTGCTTTTGAATCGGTCTTTCGATGCTCAAAGTTCCATCATCATGTAGTGTATAAGCCCTGCCTTCAGAATGGTGGGTCCAGATTTTGATAGCTTTGAGATGAGCATCACTTTCGTTGGCGGCACTCGGCGGAGGCGCTGGCTCTACTGTGATTTGAGGTTTGTATGCCTCGGGTTTTGATTTGGTCGTTATCTGAAATAAAATAAAGTTATAAATGATTTATGATCTCAGACATTGAATATTTACAGGTTTAAAATTTACTATCGTAAGATATGATTTATGGTTTCTTGGTTTTATTAAATTATAGTCAGGTGATGTGGCTACACTTCCTTTACCAATGCTCCTTTCTTTTATAATATTTTTCCAAAACTAACCAAGGAAATTATTTTTCTGTAAGTGTGGCTTGCCCTTTTTGGGATAAATAGCGGATAGGTATAGAATATAGCCATGAACTTTATGAATGGACAATAATGGTTATACAAATGGCCAAAGGATTATTTAGGTGCTTGTCTTGTACATATGTTAAAAAGTTTTACTTATTTCAATTGCTTACCGTATAATGGGGTACTTTGTAAGAATCCACGTTGAACATCTTAGAATTGTGATAGTCCATTACAGGAAGATCTTTAAAACTCTCAACTTTATATCCAGGCAGGGGTTTAATTACCGATTCGTATTTCCCAGAATACTGACCTAAATGATCACCATCGTGTCTTAAATTAACTGGGTTAGGAAGGTCTGATATTTGATCGTTTTTAAAGCCATCATAAACAGGCCTGGTATCTACGTTATTTGTTGTAAATGGGATTTCAACAACATTAGCTTTGATTATCGGAACGTTGAAATTTGGGTTCAGTCTCTGATTATTCACCACTTCGTTGATTGGTGTATATTTCATGTTATTATTACCTGCATAGGTTTGGACGAATTCATAAATATCGTTATCTTTGCCCGCGAAATCTGGAGTTTTGACCCTGTTTCCTGCTAGTTCAATTACTTTATGTAAATCTTCCTTTGATAGATATTTTACTATGTTGAGTAGGTCCTCATCATTGAGACCATTAGGTTTACTTCCAGGCTTAGGTCGAAGACTTTGAGATGGGTCTTCATTAGTACTGAATGGAGGTGGTGTATTTGAATAAAATCCTTTTGGAAAGAACACTGGTGGGGGTCTTCTCAAATACTTGATAAGTGCTTCTGGAGGTGGATACGGATAGTATCTCGATCTTTTTATTCGTTTTGCTTCGATAGACGTAATACTAGTTACTACAAGAACACATATAACTATAGAAATTACATAAGACAACATACTGAACACCATTACTGTAGCCGTTTTACTAACTTCACTTTAAAAATAGACATATTTAGTGCTACCACAAAATTTTACTTGTACATCTTACTATAGGGATCTGAATAACTGAATACAGTGAGTCAGTGTCCGTCTTTTAATACATAGAAAATGAAAGTTGAGTGTCAATTGAATTTGTAGTCGAGAAAACGTTATGTCATACGAATTTTCTGAAGCCTATTGTTAGCTTGTTTATGCGACTTGTTAGTGCAATTATTGCCCGACAAAAATTAATATTTAATATTTAATAAATTTATGTTTAAAAATGGCTTTTAAATATTGGGAATACCAAATTTCCTTGTTTTTATTTTTATTACTATTTATAATTGTCTGATGACGAGTGTCAATTAATTGTTTTATAATAACAAGAAGTAATATACGTCAAGAGCTGACCGGTACATTCCTTCCCATACAAAATCCCAACTAATCCTTCATGATCAAAATAAAATCTTTCAGCTGGCGATGACCGTCGAAGTAACAGGTGGAACAGTCAGCCCATTTGTGGTCTTGTTCAAACCGTACCTACCAGGAGACGCTCCGGTCCGTATCGATAACATCTGCGATGATTTGTTCCTGAAACTTCATCAGATCGACTCTGGACAAGTTGCGTTATTGAGCCCCTATCAGTCCATGCTGTTCACTTGGGACGACCCAGCCAAGGACAGGACCTTGATGTGGAATATCTATAATAATAAAGGCAAGGGATTTGTTGCTGATTTCTCTAGCGATGGGTGAGTTTTGATTTGACTGTGTTTATATTTTTAAGAAGTGCTTATTGTACTGAACGAGATTCTGTTTAACCAAGTTTAATTTATGGATATTTTAGAAAATTACAACGAATTTGTGACTAATAGTCGTCTGTTTTCGTTTTTTTATATAATTTTTTATTGAACTTATATTGACAAACGAGCCAGCTTATATGTGATAAATAAATAATGAAATAATACAAACACTGGATTATTATAATAAACACGCTGGTAAATTTAATTATAATGACAAAATTATCGTCGTATATCCATGTATAACCTTAATCACATACAATGTCCCTCTTTATAACTATAATACCACTATAATACATTAATTGAAACCATTAGCATCAATGCAAACTTACAAAATTCAAGGCAACATCTTAAGGCAAAATAATCTTGGAATCTTATAAATTTATTATTACCTATTTCGATTTTCAGTTACGGAGAGGAAAAAGTGAGTTTCCGTTCTGTGAAACAATCGTCTTTATTTGGAACAAACAGCATGACCTCTAAACTATCTTCCACATTAAAACGTCTTACCCCGCGATCACCAGAACCATGTTCTTCAAGCAGTGACGATTCAGACAGCTCTGATCTACCCGAACACCATAAAACTAAGAAAATGAGGAGAGACAAAGTCATAGTGTACTGGGTCTCCTACTTAGACGATCATCAAAGAGTATTCGTTCTCACTCAAGACGAAAGACTTGCCTACCATTTCAGAATGAACATCATTGCAGAGAAAAGCAATTATGAAATTTATACCTCTCTACATTCTATCAGCTTGTCCGTCTGCGTTAACACCAGTCACGGCGTCAAAGAACTCTCTTATACAAGCATAACCGATTCTCTGCCTCAATGGGAAGTTCACGTATCCAACAAATGGAAGCAATTAGCACCTGACTTGAACAGTTGGCTCGAAGACAAGTATAAGAAAGACGAGAAGAAATGCAACTTGAAAGAATACATCCACATCGATTTAGAGAAAATGCAAATGACTAAACCATTCTTCTCGGAATTACGACGCACCTATTACCCAGGTGTTATGGTGCAATATCGTAAATCTAACACGCACAGTTTTGTTTATATGAGACTTAATAGAATACAAATTGACAATCAGCTGAACGAAGCAGTGTTCCCTTGTGTTTTATACCCAAATTTGCCACGAACTAAAACACGAAATTCAACGCCCTCTTTACAATTTGTAGTTTTAAAACAAACAAGGCCGAATTTAAATCAAGAATACTATAAATACGTTAAAGTTTTATTCCAAGAACATTGTATAAACTTAGATAGAGGATTCGTTAATCACGTTTTTGATATTTTAAATCATTGTGGATTAGAAGAAAAGCCAGCTGTGAGACTGAGATATGATTTCACGCACGTTCATACGCCAGTGTTGGCTATTGCACAGAGATTTGTACATGCACCCCAACGTAACGTGGTATATGAATACGTGCATTTTGGTCCGATCAAGTTTGTGATAAGTTTGTCATCGATGGGACATTTAACTGAGAACAACGGCAGTCCCGTACAAGCTAAGTTTGGCAGAAAATATCGACCCAAGCTGTTCGATAGTGATCTGCTAGAGTACCTCTTTAACTCGTGGGGTTCTTCACTTTGTGATGTAAAGGATGTTGTGTTTAGGTAAGTATTATGTTCTTGTTTCAATTGCAGTACTCGTGTAGACTCAGTGTTCAGCTTGTAAGCTGTGTAGCGTCGGCTTAGAATAGGGCTGCCCCATTCCTTTCCGTGGATGTTCGTAAGAGGCGAATAAGGGAGACTTATCATCAGCAACCTTTATTTTGCAATATTTACCTCACTCATCTGTCAAAAGTAGCTTAGGATTTTTTATTCTAATGATTTAGCTACTCGTTCTAGATATTTATAGCCGTGAGTATATGCATGTTATGTTGTTATTAAAAGATTTTTAAATTGGATGGAACTGGAAACAGAAATCTTTAATACAATGGGACTTTCACTATTGTTTTAATTATTTTTCATCACTTATTATATCTGCCATAAAAAACATTGATACTCATTATACAAAGTTCCCAATAAGCTGGCCAATATTATCAAGGTCCAATATAATTAGTTTTAAAGCTTATTTACGTGTATTGAATTATATTGGAATGGCGGCTGTGTTTTCAACCGACTCTTGAACACTTAACAAATAACCTACCTACTCGTTCCTACGAAATCTCTTCTCCTATTCCAGAACTTCATTCCTCGAAATTAAAAACACACCCATGATAAAACTGGCGCTCTTGCAAAGGACAATCCTCCATTATTGGATGCAGATAGTGCAACAGTTCTACGTGATGGTACTTGGACTGAACATCTTGGGAAACCCTTACGCAAGTGTCGGCGATTTCTCTTGTAATATGACTAATTTCTATGAGCCGCATATGGTAAGTTACTTTTTTTTTTATTTCTGATAGCACTGCCCTGGTTCTTCCCATGGGTGATCGTAAGAGGCGACTCAGGGTATCGTGGCTTCTTAAGTGATTTTTGAGCGATGCAGTTGGTCAACCATCACCAGAAACATTTATTTTACAATATTTTCCCCACTTTACTTCTAAAAGTAGTTGAAGAATTTGCTTATTGTGAAGCTCTGGCTACCCCTTTTAGGGATTTATAGCCGTGAGTATGTGTATGTATATAATTTATGTAAACTTGTTGGTTTGGTTTTGCATAACAAAGGAAGCATGAATGTAGAGTGAATGCAGCAAATGAAGTAATGCAAGACATAAACTTCTGAGAGACATAGTCAAATTAGCGTAATTCGTGAACGATTAGGTGTAAAAGACGACATAGTGCGCAAGCCAGAACAAGAAATGTTATGATAGTTTGAGTACACAAGTTGCGGTTAAGATATAAAGAGTTATTATGGCTGGTAATGTTACTGTTGATGGACAGGAGGAAATTTCTACTTTTAAATCCTAAGTTGCAGAACTCTACATAGAATAATTATTTAGTACATTGAGATGTAATGTATATTGTTATAATATTTTGAATCATGTTTGGGATACATACATAAATACACTGACTACCATAAATCCCTAAAAGGGGTAGCCAGAGCTTCGAAGCTAGTAACTCCTCAGCCATTTTTGGAAGTTGAAAGGAGAGAAATAAAATATCGTTGGTGATGCCGGTGCAGGTAGCTGCCTCTTAGAGCTAGCGCGCACTGGTGACTTTTGTCTGCGTGACAATAAAGTTTTTGTCACTGTCACGTCACGTTACAAGTGCGCGCACCGCTATGAAAACCTAACGACTCGGTGACAGTTTCGTCACGGGCTTGTTCGCTGGTCGGCGTTCACAACTGTCACCCAGTTGTCACGTCGTAACATGCGCGCATTTCCATACACATCCATGGACTTGATAAGAGTGACAAAACAGTCACGGTGACTAAAGTCACCAGTGCGCGCTAGCTCTTACGACACAAGTGGGTAGAAAGTGGTAGTGATATTATAAGTCAGCATTAAAAATTTCTAAGCCGGCACTAAACGGCATGTTTGAGATGATACTGTTAATGATAATTTTCTTTCAATAAAAATCGAATTCCAGGGCACCCTATCAGCAAGATACCAAGAAGTGTCACGTCGTTTGTTTGCCAGCGTGGCAGGTATACTTGGCCATTGCGTGGGAGACACCAGTGTCACGTCACTACTGCCTGAACTCGATGCGGCCGGGAAAGTTGCAGGTAAGTGTTATGTGTCTTTTAGGTGTAGGTGTAGCAAGACACTAATTAGCATTGATACTTCGACTACTTCAGAAGGTATCCATATCATATCCCATATCTTCCGGTGGGTGTACGTAAGAGGCGACTAACGGTATTGGGACTTTTAAGGGATTTTTGGGCGATGCGGTTGGAGACCCATCACCAACAACCCTTATTTTACCGCCTTTACTCAACTTCCAAAAGTGACTGAGGAATTTATAATTCCTTGGCTCTGGCTACCCCTTCTAGGGAATTATAGCCGTGATTATATGTATGTATGTATGTACTTCAGAACGAGGATTTTTAGACATAAATTGTTTAGGTTATTTCCGAAACGCTCAGTTTGGGGATCTAAACCGAAATATTTTCTACACACCCAGCGGAATTAATTAGATTTGTAGGTCAAGACAAATAAATAAGACTTAAGTCAAAAAACGTTTAAAAGCTTTAAGATTCTCGGCACTGGTCTATAGTGCAGGTTGTGGGACTATAGACTACTACCGTGATCAGGACGCCTGAATGTGCCCATCTTATTGGCTATTCTTAAATTTTACTCCCTTACCCGAAACCGAAACGTCGAGATTTCAAGATGCGTAATATATTTGTATCAATGACAGAAAAATTTTTGCAACATCACACAACCTCCTAATCCAAATCTTTCCTTTACCAATGAACCAAAGACATCAATTGATAAGTGATCTTCTGAAATTTTCAGAGGCACCATTATTGAAGCTGAATGACCTACCAGAGATTTTCCTCGATGCGATCCAATCTTCTCCGACAAGCATCGCTCTGGCTCTGAGCGGACTGATAGCCAGACCTACATTTGGTAACGATATTATTAATACTTATTAATAACACTACACCCATTTGTTTTAACATACCTTATCATGCGAGGACTAAAGAGCTTATTCCATTACACTTTGTCGTTGCTGAATTCAGACGTCCTTCGAAGTTACTGCCGCAGACGCTTGTTATTCCACTACACAAATTTCAGTTCTAGCGTTCTGAACGTTATTCCCCTAGTCTGAATTCAGATTCTGTGGCTTTCAGACGTCTTCATTCAGACAAATGGAATAAGCTCTTAAGAATACATATAGTAAAAATAGATAATGTTCTGAAAAGGCATTAGGGAGCCATCCAAAGTGTGAAGAATGAAAGGACGTACGAGTATGAAAAGATGGTTGTGTGAATGAAACTCTAGAGGTTGGCTAGTGGCTTGGATTGTATAGAGTGGCCTTTAATGTTATCTGCCTATCCCTATTGGAACAAATGTATGGGTATATGTATGAGGTATGTGCCTATGTTAGTAGGTAACTCAACAATGACGAACCAGCCGAATCGAAATAATTTGATGACTCTTCCGTAGAATATGGATAAATAGAAGGTATTGATGTTTTTTAAACACATTGTATGATTCTTACACACAACGCAATTCATATCATAGGCCAAATATTGTGTGAAGGTTGTCAATAATTTAATTTTAAATCAGAGTTTGCCATGTTTTGTTTATTTTATACTAACATCCGATGCATGTGTTTTAAATGTTGGTCCGAATTTTAAAAAATGAATATAAGTTATCTGAATACCTCTCATGCTTAATCCTTTGATTAGTATTTATTGTAATTTAAAATATTCTTCATAAAAGTCTCGCCCAGCAAACTTCGAACTGACCTAATTTATATTAAAAAAAACACAGTAATGTCGTACATAAGTCACATAAAGTAAAAGTGATTTTATGATAGAAAATAATTAATTATTTTTACTTACATCCAGATAACTTATACAAAACTCGCTATATTGGTGTAATTTGGTTCTTATTACAGCATGTTTGTCTACAGTAACTGAATTCAAACAATTAGATATCATATTCCGGTTTTAGGACGGTATATAAGTGGTTAAAAATATTTATATTAAACTCTGTAATTCTGATTTAAGTTCCTCTTTTCTAAGCTCGCTACTTTATATATATGGTATTAATAAAGCATTCATTAACCTTAGTGGCCCACTAATAGCGGGGTATAATTTAAACTTATTTACCTTTTAAGACCTTTTTTGTAAAATACATTTCAATTACTGAGGGAGGACGTGTTTTTATTTATTTTTAAAAATTTAAGCAGGTACCTACAAATAACTTATATTATCATGTCTCGAAAATATGATAAAATAACTATATTTTTAGGTACTTAATGCACGTGTAATTTATTTGAATTTAAAAATAAATATTTTATCCAGTTTTGGTCTATCGTCGTTATGTATGTAACTTGATGTTTTTCATTTCATTATTTCTTCTGGATAGACGAAGGTGTAATGTTTGCGAGATGTGAGTACTTATCGATTGCATGTTTTGTAGCTAGCACTTTGCCTATTGATATACTGAAATAAGAATACAGTACATTTCGTCAGTTTATCAATTAAGGTTGTTGCGGATTTCCAAAGATCATCATATCCGTCCACCGTAGATTTTAAACATGGGTTACGACCCATTTGGTCTAATCAGCCAGTAATTTTATGGATCAAAAGTCTCTAACGCTGGCTGAACAGGATTCAGAATCTACGTTGATAGATTTACGAAATGTATATATTTCAGTATCGGCTTTATATTTTTGTGTTCCGTTTGAAACATTAATTATTTAGATGATGATATTCTTTTGTATTTTCTACATTGCCCTAATTTTATAATTTGTATTGTACTTCAATTAAAGTTGAGTGAATGCTTAGTACGCTTATGAGAACAAATAAGTGACAAAAAGAATATCCTTATTACCTCAATCAAATACACTGACAGCGCAGCACCTATTTGCAGCCTTTTCTGTGATTTATTTAGTTATTGTGTGTTATTTGCTACTTTATATTTCAAAGTTGTAAAATCACAAAGACTCAGTCGCCTTTACGCTTTTTGTTACGTCAATCAAAACTAGTCACAAACTCAAGGCGTAGTCTAGTTAAAGAATCTTAAACATAGGTTGTATAAATAGCTTGATCTTGCCACCAAAGAGTTAATGTAGTCTCAGTACAGCACAAGGTACTTTTAGTTTTTTGCAACACTTTTATAAGTTATGTTGCTTATATCTCTAAACGGAACGGAACTTTTGCTTTACTTTAAATTGAACACCGAAAAATTATTATATAATAATGACGTATAAATTCGTCATATGACGCTTTTAAACTGCGATTCTATCAGAGATATGCGAGTTTAATATGTTTTAAAGCACCATTAGAATAATAACATCTTTTATTTATAACCATTAGAATAGCTTCATTTACCTGTGCTTAGCTTCAAGTAAACGACGCTATTCTATTGGTTCATTTTTCTGCGTCATCAAGACGATGAGCGATGCGAGGTATCCGAAACGATACTATTGGTTCGTGATAAAACATTTTCCTCTGATAGAGTCCCAGTCTATGATAGAAACAGCGGTCTTTTTAAACGTTTACCTCTAATAAAGTGTCTGTTAAACACAGATGTATCTCATTTACCCACAGATGTGTATCGTTCGGCTGCCAAAGGCGTACTTCCCCGAGGCTGTACGAGCGGACTGGACGGACTGAAGACGATCCTGGAGCGCCGTCTCGTTGCCAGGAGAAGGCTGCCACGGCATTGCTCTAGTGAGGTGAGAATTGGCATTGTAATGTGGAGGTGTCTGAATTGATTCCCGTAAACTTGCAAATTAATGTGATTTTTGTTTAACGTCTGTGATTTTGTCGGTCTTTAATATTACGCTTGTCGAGAGACATTGCCCCAGTGAGGTAAGATTTGTCATTTTTTTAGTGGTTAGGATCATAACTTGCGCAACTTACGAAAGTTGAGGTTGTACGGGCGGACTGGACGGACTGAAAACGATCCTGGAGTGCCGTCTCGTTGTCAGGAGGAGGTTGCCACGGCATTGCTCTAGTGAGGTGAGAATTGGCATTGTAATATGCCCCTGTAGCACGAGGCGAGTGAGACCGACTATTTCAAGTGAGAAGTGACATACTGTCAGATTTTGTATGTGCAATCTGTCAGTTTCTCACTCTTACAAGCCTCATGCTACTAGTGCTGGAGTTGTCAGCTTTAATTCCTAGCACGGTCATAAATGAGAGTTATTATCTGTAAATGTCAATTTTGTCGGTCTTTACCATTACGTTCGTGGAGAGATTATTGCTAGTAGCCAGGAGGAGGTTGCCGCGGCATTGCTCTAGTAAGGTGAGCTGGTGTGATCATAACTTGCGTAACGTACGAAAGTTGAGGCTGTACGGGCGAACTAGATGGACTAAAAACGATCCTGGAGCGACAACTGGTGGCCAGGAGGAGGCTGCCACGGCATTCTAGTGAGGTCCAATTTATACCAATGGTTAAAACTTCTAGTTTATCCTATATGGTTCAACGGTTACCTTTACATTTTTTGAAAGGTTATCTCTAGTAGTTAGTAGGAGGTTGGCGGGATTGTTCTAGTGAGGTGCGAATTATCATTGGTTTAATGGTTAAAGTTAAAGTCACGACTTGAAATTCTTAGCTGGAGCTTCGGCTCGTGACCAGGAGAAGGTTGCCCTGGCATTGCCATGACGTGGGTTGGTTTTCTTCTTCATAAATTAAATTGAACGTCACGATGATTTCGTTTAAACCTCTTCCTCATAGAAAAATATATTCCTGTCGCATTTACCGTCTCTAATATCAAGATGTATCGTTGGATTTATTGAATATCACAATGGAAACCCATAAACCACACTTGTCAGGTTCCAAATCATCGTTGCGTGTAAGTGTGTTAGAAGAGATAAGGACGAAATTATCGACCTCAATTTGAAGAGTAGACCTACATTTTACAAATACAAACAATTTTAAACATGGAATAATAATCAGAAATAAGTATTTACAAAACAAAAAGTATATCAGTAAAATAAAAGACACGATGGTTCAGTGTTCGGTCTAACCACTATGAACAGAGCTCCGATTTCCAGCTCTGACCAAAACTTCTCTGACTTCCAAGAACTTAGAATATATTTATGTGTGTCATATCATCCAATCTAATATTCCTTATTGTTATTTCCTAACTATTCATAATAGGGAATATGCATAAAATTTTAAATGCCCTAAAACTTTTTTTCACGAATACTTACAATCGCAATATCATAATGAAAAGGTTTTTTTTAATTTACTTATTACTTAAACCCCTAAAATAATATTCAAAAAGTGCAAAATATGGGAACGAAAGTCAAACTCCCAAAACGCGCCACCAACGGTTGAACGAAATGTGACATCATCTGACACGAAATTGTATTCAAAAGCGTCGAAAACACTAAGGTAAACACCCACTGGACGTGTCATGTGACGTCACGTATAGCGCGCGTAAAATGGCGGCGTTTTAACTGCTTAATTTTTTTTAAAGTTTATTTATCAATTTTAAAAATATCTAGAGGATTTTGAAGCCCGGTAATATTTTTTTCTACGTTATAAAATAGTTAACTATTAATTTAAGACAAAAAAGAAATACATGAATATTCCCTATTGGCAGGGTCTCCAAGTGTACTCCAACCACGCCGCGCTCGGAGTCCAGTTGTTGTCAACTGTTGGAACGACTGACCAATATATGGCTCACGTCATACATCGACCTGATAACGCCATTTTACTTACTAACAGGTGAGTATTATTACTTTTAATACAACTCAGTTATACATATTCACGACTATAAATCCCTTGAAGGGGTAGCCAGAGCTAGAGAATTAGAAATTCCTCAGCCACTTTTGGAAGTAACTTGGGGAAAAGAAGGTAAAATAAAGGTTGCTGGTGATGGGTCTCCAACCACTCCAACCCAAAAGTCCCGATACCCTTAGTCGCCTCTTACGTACACCCACAGGAGGAAATGGGGTAGTGCTATTCTAAGCCGACACTACACAGCAACTCAGTTATATTACCTCATTTTATATCAGCATTGCACTGCACAGCAGTAGCTGGAATTACAACTTTATTTAAAAGAAATATGAGAATGTTTTTTTTATTTTTGATATTCTCTGTCCTATATCTATTGGTTTATGTATTATATTTTATGGTTACACATCCCTATGTACGTAAAACTGCGATGCGAAGCGAATTTCCTTCTTATTAGCTGCTTATATAGTGAGCTCGCATCATACTGTTTCGCAGATTTGTGCTTAAACTCTAAGACACTCTCTTTTATGACACTTTTTTGTTGTAATTGAAGTTTTCTCATAATGAGTTAATGCTAGATTCTTTGTTATTTTCTATAATCATTTCGTGGTCTTGCCTCACGACATTCTTGCAAGACTGCAACGAATTACAACTAGGAAAATACGAATGGGCACCAATTCTTTTATGGCATACAAATAAAATCAGCCGTGTAGTGCCGGCTTGGAATGTTACTACCTCTCTCTACCCACGGGTGTCGTAATCTTATCACCAACAACAATTTATTTCTACCATCTTTCCCCTATCAACATCTAAATGTGGCTGAGGAGTTTCTAACGTTGAAGCTCTGGTTACCCATTTTCTGGACTTTATTGCCCCGAGTATATATGTATGTAAACAAAATAACTTAACACTATCCCCAAATCAAAACAATTGTTCCACACATACAAATAACACAACTCTCATTCTACTTCCAGTCACATCTACCTGGTGCGAGCCAGTAGCACGAACTCGTGGCACGTCGAGTCGGTGATGAAGTTAGACGACTTGCTCGGAGTACCCACTGTTGAGGGGGATAAACTCATATTGAATATACGACAGGTACGTAACTTACTACCAATATATCATTATTAGTAATGAGTAGATACTCTTGTATCCTATCTCCAGTCATATAGGTTATAACAAAATAAAATTATGGCATATTAATAAACTTTTTAGAAAAAATTTAATGTTTTTTGACATGAATTCCTCATGTGGGGATTATTACTCATAAATAAAAGATGTTATTAAAGGAAAGAAACTGACTGACACTGTAGCTCAGTTGGCAGAGCGACGGGGGCGTATACCCGAAGGTCGCGGGTTCGAACCCCGCCAGTGTCGAAATTTTTCTTTCCTTTAATAACATTTTTTAGAAAAAATATTACTGGTACAACGAAAAAAAAAACGCCCAACTACCTGTTGCGAAGTGCCCATTATTGGTGGGGACAGACTTATATTGAATATATGACTTAGTGATACTCTTGCTTGATATAGGCATGCTAAGGGTATAGCCAGGATTTTAAATATCTCAGGCTGATTTCACAAATCGTATCTTTTATTTTTTTTTTGCAAAAACAGGGACTTTTGGACATTTGTGGTTATATTTTTCAATCTTATTATAAAGGTAGTGTTTTTGCCAAATTGCAAGTCACCCTACTAGCATTGAACATTATTAACGCCGATTCACTATCATAAAATCCTAAAAACATGCGAAAATTCGGAGTGTGTAATTGCGCATAGCGTCTTGAAGAGTTCCCACAAGATGGACAGACTACTTGGCGAAAGCAGCGGGAAGCCGATGGATGAGACTAGCACAAGACTAATTCCTGCCGATAATTATATTCTCACCTAATCATTATACATACATATATATACTCACGGCCGTAAATCCCAAAAAGGGGTAGCCAGAGCTTCAGAGCTAGAAACTCCTCAGCCGCAGTTGGAAGTTAATAGGGGAGAAGATGGAAAAAATAAAGTTTCGTTGGTGACGTGTCTCCAGCCGCATCGCCCAAAAACCACTTAATTTTTTTTTACGTTTTATTTGTTTGCAGGACGAATCAGTAAACTACTACTCAACAGATGAGAGGGTGATAGAAGTGGCAAACCCTGAGGTATTGAGCTGGATACAAGAGAAGATAGAGTGCGCTCTCATCTTGGCTATGGAAGACAAGCGTTGTCCGGAACAACTGTAAATTATGTATCAACTGTAAAATTGGCGGCAAATATCTTGAAATAAAATGGCGGTTCTATGTATGCATTAAATGAAAAAAAATTCAATTATATTAATTTACTTTGAACATGTTAATGTTTTTATTGGTCATATATTTCTATATTTTTCTAGAAACTTGTCACAAATGATATAATTTCGCTGGAGCACTGCAGAAATGTTATTATCATACTGTTGGATTTTTTTAAGGATAGGTGTATTTTATCACGGTAAGTAGATAGTAGTTAAAAGAAAAGTACGCAAAGATGAGGAATTAAAGCACCATTATCAATTTGCCGCTCAGGCACCAAAATAACAATCGCGCATTATTTGCCATCAATGAAAATATTTCTTAAGTTTTCAAATAGATTATTTAACTTTGATGCAAATCAAGTCATTTGTTTCAAGACGTTTGCCGCCGTAACTTAATGTTGTGTATATGTTAACCAGTATTATGAATGTTAGACGTATATATCTATAGTGATATCTATCTATGGAATTGTTGTGGTAATTCTTTGTTTAGGGATGCCTTTATTTTTGTTTTGCTTGTGGAGTTTGTTTTAGGAAATAACAATGGGGTTCAATTCGTAAAGTGAACGGCAAGTAGACATCTGTTTTATTCTCTTTTAAAAAAGACAATTATTTGCACGGAATAAATGAGTAGCTAATAATAGTAGTAAATTACAAAATTGGTAATTTTTCATTATATTGAATCAACTTAAAGTCAAGATTGACTGCTTCGAGCAGAGCAAAACCATCACAATCACAAACATTTTATTTTTATTCATTCTCCAACACAAATTCTCATCTGCTAATACTTACATGAACTCAAAATATGTTTAACCTCTACTTGCAAAGGATCGACATGGAAACTTATTTAAAAAGTTGCCATATTGAAAACTTCATTTTATTCCTTATATCCAGAAAATATTTGTAAACTCTCTGTACGAAATTTATTTAACTAGCATACACGATATTAAAATTATCGAATTATCTTAAGTAATTTATGTAGTTACTAATGCTTTAATTTCCTTTGGTTGTAATTTAATATTGGTAAACATAATTTCTAGTCATTACTTTACTAAGCTTTTTGATGTACGCTTATTATGTTAGGTTAAAAAGAAATTGTAATCACTGTAGTTGTTACTAAAATATATTAAGAAAGTTGGTTCAGCAACTTGTTTTTTGGAACTCGATTTTAGTTTAAAAGACATTTTGTTTCGGGGCGTTGTCAGTCTGTATGTTTATATCCTATCCCTCATAATTACTCATACGCGTTTTTTATTATTAGTGGATATATACTCTGTATGATTGCCGTGTAGTGTCGGCTTAGAATAACACTATCCCATTTCTACCCGTGGGTGATCGTAAGAGGCGACTAAGGGTATAGGGGGCTTTTTAAGTGATTTTTGGGCGATGTGGTTGGAGACCCATCACCAACAACCTTTATTTCACCATATTTTCCCCACTCAACTTTTCAAATGTGGCTGAGGAATTTATAATTCCTTGGCTCTGGCTACCCCTTCTAGAGAATTACAGCCGTGAGTATATGTATGTATGTATGTATGTATATACTCTGGCATATATTGCGTTTTAAGTGTTTGGTTTATGATGTGGTTGGGAAACGACTACCAACAAGTATTATTTTATATGCTCCCATTTCCCATACATTTACATTTTTGGGCTAGGAATCCACCACAGATACGTCTGGTGGATTCGCAGCAAAAGAAGCTGATAAATTGTTGATTCTGAATCTGAAGTTCTGACTAAGGAATATCCTGAGTATAATTCAACATACATACATATACTCACGGCTATAAATCCCTTAACGGGCTAGCCAGAGCTTTGGAATGAAAAATTAAAATCTAAGTCTTATAGTCAAATCTAAGTTTTATAATTTTACTTCATAAATATAAGTTCAAAGTGAATCTACGTCTGTAAACTTTTTTTATATTTATTTACTTAGGTTGCTGAACCAACTACCTTCATATACTAATACATGTTATTGATCTCGATATTGTAGCTTACATCGAATATATATGTTTGTTAAAATTGTTTTTACATAAAAACCGAATAAATGTTGTAAAACAGAAGTTGTTTTTTTTATCCTATATTTTGTTTCTCTAATCTATAGAAAGTACAAGTTAATTGGATATTGTAGCCTTCCTAATGGGCAGCCCCCATTACATACTAGAGTGTATAATAAACTACAGACCTTACCATGGGTGACATACAATATTTTAAGATTGAAGTTCTTCATAAACATAAACGTTCACGCCGAATATCCCCGAAGGAGTTTGCAGAGCTACTAATACTTCTGAACATCACGTGATTTTGTCACCGACTACCGTTTATAGCTCAATGGATAAGAACTTACGTCCGTCATGCAGACAGGCGTGTCTTCAAATCCCGGGTCGGGCTTACACAAATTTGTCTTTTCTAAAGACATATGTGTGGTTAATTTATCACGGTTGTTAAAGGTGAGGGAAAACATCGAGAGGAAACCCACTTTATTGTATTAGTTGGTTAGAAAGAGAAACAAACTAAGGAATTTTTATGTCTGTGACTGGACTGGTAATTATTATATCCGATTTACTAGGGACGGAAAATGTCAGGCAGATATTTAAAGCAGCAAACGGTGTCTGATGTCGGGCCAATCGTAATTTGAAAGGGCTCGAATGGCTGTGCATAATGCTGTTCTGGTTCCCAAGCTGTTTGGTAGTGAATGTTGGGCATGGCAAAAGTAGCATGAAAGTAGTTACATATAAACACATACTTACACTATAAATCCCTAAAAGGGGTAGCCAGAGCTTTGGAATAAGAAATTCCTCAGCCACTTTTGGAAGTTTAGCGTGGAAAAGAATATAAAAAGTGGAGTTGAGGCAGAGGAAATAAAATCCTCAGAAGTATTTGCAGTATAAAGAGCTTATTCCATTCGTCTGAATTCAGACGTCTGAAAGCGCGTGCGTTAAGCTGGCGTACCATGAAGCTGTATCGAGCTGGTTTCTATGTCAAAAAACTCTGCCTAAATAGTGAAAACGTACACAGTGAAAATGGTGTTTATTTCCTAAACTAAAGAGGCACTATTTTTTTTAGTTTTACACTAATTAGGCACTATTTAGGCAGAGTTTTTTGACATAGTAACCAGCTCGATACAGCTTCATGGTACGCCAGCTTAACGCACGCGCTTTCAGACGTCTGAATTCAGACAAATGGAATAAGCTCTTAAGGTTGTGTGTCAGAATGAGAAAGAGCGTGATTCGTAAACAAATAGGTATGAAAGATGACGTATTATGCAAGGTATAAAAAGGATGTTAAATTGGTTTGAGCACATAGAGCGGATGGATGAATAAAGAAGCAAAATAGATATAAAGAACCATTGTGGATGATATTGTTAGTAAAGGACGGCCTACAAGGCGTAGGCGAACAACGTTTTAGACGAGATGAAAAACGTTCTTATAGAGGCAGGAGTCCGAATAGAGAAGAATAAAAGAGCATGTATGAGAAAAAAATATCCTTAATAAACCTTATGAAATTAAAACACGGTGTAACATTTATAAAGTCTTTTATTAAATAACAATATTAAGAATCCGAGGCTTCTCCACTTGAGCTATAGTCACCAACTAATGAAATTTTAGGTATTGTATCTATACCTTTACTAACACTTTCATCACTTTGCTCATTACTTTCATCTGTACCAATTTTTTCATCCACTTTTAAATCACTTTTTTCCACACTTGCAACACTATCTACACTTTTAGCACTATCTTTATTTTTTCGTAAGGTTATTCCTAAGGAGTTTCTTGACAAACTTTTCGCTTTGCTTAATGATTCTTCTTTTTTCAAGCCTCCAAAACTTGTGAGTAGCCCACTGGAGCTTGGTAATGCTGGTGAATTTAGTATATTAGTTTTATTCTGAATTTCTTTTTCTTCTATAGTTCTAGATGGTCGTAAAGAGAGAAGGGATGCCATATTTCTGTCTTCTTCTGATTCTGGGAGTAGATTGATATCTAAAGATGCTCTAGCTAGTAGTAAGCCATCATTCACTGCTGATTCTTCTAATTCTTTTCTTCGTTTCTGTAATAATATAAGTAGGATTATTCTTATCTTAAATTAAGGTATGGGCATATTTTGAAACTGTTAAATCCCTTGCAATAGGGGGGCATAAAAAGTAAGTGATCAAATGGATACATAATGATAAATCTATACTAATAGTATACAGCTGAAGTGTTTGTTTCCTAGGACACACTAATTCAGGAACTACTGGTCTGATAAGAAAGATTCTTTCAGAGTTTTAGAGTTTATTAATGGAAATAGGAGTCATATATCATTAAGCTGTGTAGTGTCGGCTTAGAATAGCACTACCCCATTTCTTCCGGTGGGTGTACGTAAGAGGCGACTAACGGTATTGGGGCTTTTAAGGTATTTTTGGGCGATGCGGTTGGAGACTCATCACCAACAACCTTTATTTCACCATCTTTTTCCCACACAAATTCCAAAAGTGGCTGAGGAATTTCTAATTCCTCAGCTCTGGCTACCCCTTTTAGGGATTTAGAGCTGTGCGTATATGTATGTATGTGTATCATTAAGACTAATAACACACATATACTCAGGAAATTAAGACTAATAAGACCAGAGCAGTAATGATGAATGCAGAAAAAATAGACACACTCCACTAGGAAATGAAGTCTTTGTGCATTTGAAGTTGCTAAGTTCTATATCAATAATAAAACTGGCAAGGCACCACCATTTGTGCAACTATCTTGTCTATATGTCGCAGCCAACTGGTTAAATCAGCCAGCTCATTAAGCAGCTAGCCGCTTAATTAAACGCCGGCTCCTAGTTAAAAGGCTAGCCCGCTTGTAAAATGAATTGTCGTCACTGAACGTCCAATCACCCGGCTGATTGAATAGTTAGCCCGTTGGTTTGGGCTGACGTTAAGTCAGGCGGGGGATTTGAATTTATTTATTTAATTTATCAAGTTTCACTTTACATTATTTTTCTGTTAAAATTAATAGAAAAACTGCTTAATAAGTGTTATATCATTGAAATTTCAATAAATACACCAGCCCTAGCTGCTAATAGCAGTTTTTGCGACAATTTGGAAAGATTTGGAGGTTATAAACTATGTAAAAAATGCTAGGGTGACCATGAATGACACCAAAAAAGTCTACAATGGAATATTATTGAACGCACAAGTATGATGTTATGGTAATTGGGAATGAAGAGCATTTAATATTTAAAAGAAAATACCCCAATGATCCCATGATGCGTATTATACCTAGGGCCTAGCCTACTAATACACATGTTTCTGTTGTTAATCAAGTTGAAACAAATCCTGGTCTATATTCTGAATCAGAGCTATGTGGTTTAAAAATCATACAGAATGAAACTGAAATCTTAAATGATAATAATATTGAAGTTACATGTATTGCGATTGAGAACTTAAAAAATATTGAGCCAAATTTAACTTGTGTGGTATGCCAGTACTTTTAGCTAGTGTGCCAAGGCTTTGTGCCATTTAGTTGTTAATATTGTATTAAATTAATATAATTTAAGAATTGCTGCCATAAGAAGTACCTAAGAAGAATTATTTTATTAAAGTTTGATGCGAATTTATTTTTAGATGCCTATTTAAATACCTACCCATATTTTAGTAGCACACTCTTTGTATATTTTTTTTAATTTAATACTGATTATTATTTTAAGTTACTTGGTTTTATTTTCATGCTGCATAAAATCTCATAGTCACCCTAGATAACCAGACGGCGATATAACGTTCAGCCAAGTGGTTGGACGTTGTGTTCAACTAAATGGCTGACTGAAATTTAGCCTTTTACTAGGAGCCGGCGTTTAATTAAGCAGCTAGCTGCTTTGTCAGCTGGCTGATTTATCCAGTTGGCTGCGACATATATATTCCAAAGTCTAAGAAAACACTAAAATCTTATGAAAAGCATATTTTTTTATCACATCCTGGCTAAGCAACAAGTTTTAGCCCGGACACTGAATCTGCGTGTTAAGTGGCAAGCATGTTGTCATACACCTTGATGTAGGCATGGTTCAGGAGTTGAACTCACGACTATCTGTATAAGAGGCGATGCTCTTTTCGGCCGAGTTAACAAGGTAGTTCTAAATTACATACCCTGAAATTCCTTCTCAAAGAGCAATTAGCATCATAATCATCTCGCCATACTAGCTCATTTCTCCCAACCAGCTTTCCCAACCTCGGCTTATCTTGTTTAGCCGTATCTTCATCCTCCGTTTTGTGCTCCAGCTTGAACATTGCATCGTCGAACAAGCGTTTTTGTGTCTCTTTGGTCTCGGGTACTATTTGTTCGTTCTCTGTCGGGTCCCATCGGTTTTCTTGCCGTCGTGCACCAGATATTATTACGTAGTCTAAGTTCTGAAATATGTTGTATATTATGAAAGGAGTAATGTTAGTTTGTACCTTTTGTAATGAGATATGAGCGGTCAATTATAATACTTGTTTTGGATATTAAAAGGATTTAATAGGCTCGTTAGGTTACGTAAGTAGCAACAGTAAATTGTTATTTATTCCGTTTTAGAAACCAATATAAAAACTAGATTATATCTCATCCTATACTAAAAACTCAAATAGCATGGGAGATATTGGTAGTTCAGTAGGGTACTTCTAAATCATCATTTTATGTAGTTATTTCGTAATTAAAATAATAATACTTCAGCAATTATATTTTGAGGGAATCATATGGTAAGATTAAGGAATTATGGTGATGTGATTCTAATTAATTTACCTATCAATAATTTTATATCACAATCCTCACTTTCTATCATCAAGCAATAAAGGTACTATGTTCTTGTTGACTTACAAATGGTAAGTGAGATACTATTCTACATGCAAACACTCACCTTTAGATCCCATTACGGTAGACAGAGACTATCAATTAAAACATTTGACAAGACTGGAATACCTTGCCAGTTTCTTTTACTTTAAAAAACATTTTTTTTTAACTTGTAGCACCTGTCTTTGTTTTGAAATACAATGATTCCTCAAATCTTTATATTTTATATTTATATAACATTAAGCATTATGAGAGAATAACAACTAGAGTAGAAAACTCACCCCTGGATCTGTTTTGATCTCAAAATGGTTGTCACAAAGATGACATTTCATCCGGAACTGATAAACAGGAGTGGTATAATACATACCCACCTTCTTTTTCTCCGCATTATATCTGAAATTCAAATAACATATGTTTCAATAAAGTATGCTTAATGAAGAATCGCCTGCAACACCCATACAAAATTGGGATACATCTCTCAAAATGATTGTGATTTGTCATATTAATATTCTTAAACTGTTGGTTGACTTTAAATAAATAAATAAAATATTAAATTAAATTATTTACAGACACCTGGGATTGAAAATATGCACCTCCAGGTTGCAAGCCTGAAGGTGAAAATTACAAAATGCTGACTTTTAAATCACAGAAACTGAGACATGTAAATATACTAACAGTATTTTATGTATCAGAACATTCATATACTTTTGGCTATTAATCCTAAAAAATGGTAGTAAGAGCTTTAGTATTAGAAACTGCTCAGAAAATTTTCAATGTTGAGTGGGATGGTTGTAAAAAAACAGATGGATCTCCAGCGCCAATCATACTTAAAAGCCCCAAATCCCGAAATAAGCCCATGAGAAGAAATGTATTACTGCTATTCTAAACAGACACCACACAGCTACACCAATGCAACACTATTAATCAGTACATAGACCAAATAAACCATACAAATTAAATATTAACTCAACACTTTCACCTCACAGCCCATATATGCCCCACCAAAGGGGCACAGGCCTACCCTATATAGGGTGATTTGGCCACATTGCTGAGCAGGCATAATCTACTGGCATAGCCTACAAGATTGCAATACTGTCAGTACTATAGATTCTTAACATTATGCAAACCATATCTGCTTGCTTTTTAAAAGTAATGTTTTTTTACTATTTTATATGATGGTGTTAATCCCTTTTCAAACATAGCAGTCAAATGAGACTTGCCGAGTGAACAAGACCAGTCTGTATGACAGGTTCAGTTGATGTCCATACACAATGTTGTGACACCATTTACCATTTACCCAGCAACTGCTTGTGGGAAAAAGGCCTAAGAATGTTGCACATGTAAATATGTACTGTATTTAATAGGTTCATCGAACCTAGGCTTGTAGGTTAATTAGATAGGTAGGAAATCAATAAATATAATAAGTGTATGAAGAAACTAACCTTACACCCATACCAATATGGTTCTTGCACCCATCACACCATATGTTATAGGGCATCTCAAATCGAATGATCAGTATGCCTTGATCAAGTTTCCGTGCCCTCTCTCGCAGTGCATGGGTGCCCATGAATTTGTTGAGCCCCCCAACTTTGGGATCGTAGTCAGGGGGGTAATAGAGATTTTGACCTTTGCGTTCACCCATTTTGACTTAATTATATCCTGTAATTTAAAACGTTTTCAGTTATTGACAAGCATAACATTTTAGTCCACTACACGTACTGGATAATCACTGTTAGCACAATTATATTATGTCCCATTTAATGAACTGGACTGAAATAGTGTTTATTTACAATACTGAAGGCACAAAGTTTACATCACTTTTCAAGAACTTTAATTAATTACGACAATCAGAAAAATGCACCTCGATGATCGCTTGTAAAAAAATTGGTTTTGGTTGTGATTGTGGACAACTAACTGTAGTATTGACCTGAAGAAATAAGTGAAGACGAAGATAGACAATTAAGATTTAAATTAATATTCGGAGTTTTAAACAAGAACACAACACAACAAGAATTATTTTCATTTTTCATTTTTTATGATAGGGTAGGGATGTGACTATGCCCATCCCTACGATACTCCGACAATACGATCCGAACATATATTAATTTCTTATTCTGAAGGTCTGGCTACCCCATCTAGGGATTTATAGCCGTTGGCATATGTATGTATGTATGTGTTAAGTTAATTGAATAAAAAAAAATGGTATATTTGTTATAAATCGTAATATTTATATCGGTTAAAACCTTTGAGTATTGATGTGTAGTGTCAGATTAGAAAAGCACAACCCCATTTCTTCCCATGGGCGATTGTAAGAGGCGACTAAGGGTATCGATGCTTTTTAAGTGATTGTTGCGCGATGTGGTTGGAGACCCATCACCAAAAACTTCTACTTCATTTATATAAGCGGCTAAAGAATTTTTTGATACTGAAGATCAGGCTTCCATTTTTAGGGATTTAGAGCCGTGAGTATATGTATGTATGTTGCCAGTCACGACATATGGCATAAGGACGTGGCACTTAACAATGGGCCTCATCAGAAGGCTCCAAGTGACCCAAAGGGCAATGGAGAGGGCTATGTTCGGAGTTTCACTACGCGATCGAATCCGCAACGAGGAGATCCGTAGATGAATCGGGGTCACTGATATAACCCGAAGAGTTGCTAAACTTAAGTGACAATGGGCAGGGCACGGCAAACCGACGGCCATTAGGGCTCGAAGGTTTTGGAGTGGCGGCCACGTACCGGACGATGCAGTGTGGGTAGGTCTCCCACAAGGTGGACCGACAATTAGGTGAAAATTGCAGGAAGCCGTTGGTAAGGGCAGCCTAGGACCGGTCGTGTGGAAATCTTTAGGGGAGGCCTATGTCCAGCAGTGGACGTCTATTGGCTGAATGATGATGATGATGTTAATAGTAAGTTGAGTTACCTTTGAGGCTAATTAAATGGAGAATCGTCTTGTTTTGTATATGTTTATTCGTAAATGAAATTAAATAAATATGTACGGACGTACTCCATTCTTTTTTAAAGCAGACACGGGTACGGGCACAACCGTGATAGCCCAGTGGGTAGAACACTTGGTTATCGTGCAAGCGACTAGTGTTCGAATCCTGGGTTGGGCCTACACCAATTTGTCTTTTCTAAAGACATATGTGTGGTTAATTTATCATGGTTGTTAACGGTGAGGGAAAACATCGTGAGGAAACCCACATGGCTGAGTTGTACTTAGTCATGTGACAGTGTATTCGTACAAAACGGCGATAGGCCTGCCCCCTATCACGTGAGTACACTGTCCATGCAAAACGTGGGTACTCTGAACACCAGGTGACAAAGTCACGTGATGTTCAGAAGTATTAGTACCTCTGCCAACCCCTTCGGGGATATTCGGCGTGAACGTTTATGTTATGTTATGTTATGTTTACACGGGTGGTCAGTTAAGAATACATCTTAATATTAATTTAATTATACTTTTGTATAAGTCGTTCATTTCAATGTACATTCGAATTTGTTTTCCATTTCGATGTTTTTTATTAGTTAAGTAAGTCCGTATAAGATCGGGCCTAAAGATCAGGCGGCATGCATGGTCCGACATGACTGATCTGACATGTAATCTCTATATACTTTGTGAACAAGAGAAAAAAAACACTTGTTTTGCCTGTTGTTAGTTTTGTTGGTTATTTTATATCCATGTAATTTTACAGTGGTGATATCGGACTAAGACTTAACTTCAATAGTAACATTATTAAGTCAAGTTTAGTGACTGTTTTATACAAGATTTTGTAATTAATATTGCTATAGTTTGATATTAAAGTGCAAAAACTGTTACTAACCTCAAAAGTTTATAAAAACTTGATTTTTCTGTCTAATAAACATATCAATCAAAATGCCTAAACAAGGATCAACAAGATATCAAAAGTTTCTCAAATCAGAGAAAGCTAAGACCAAATTAAAAGCTAAAGCTAATTTACCAAAAGGTACGAATGTAACCAAAACTAATTTCAAAGTAAAGAAAATAGTTATTAAAGAACAGTTGAAAAAACATGATGGTTCTGAAGCACTTTCAACCAGGAAGTTGAACATTAAAGATTTACTTTCTCGTCTAAATCATTTTAATGTAAATTCAAGAATGGACTCACTCAATGGACTTAAGGAACTTATTTCAAACCATCCAGATGTATTGGAAAATAATCTTGGCCCTCTCATACGTGGTGTTACTCCCTTAATACTGAATGTTGAAAAATTAGTGAGTGTTGTTTTTTTAATTTTTTATTAAACATACATTAAGCTTGTTTTTTATTGTAAAGTTACGATTATTTGCAAGTAAGGTTCTGGAAACTCAAAGGTGACTTCATGCCCTGTCAACTTCTTGTATACCGACTGCAACACAATGTCTAAAATCACTTTAATCAGTGGGGAACTTTCCAATCATCCAAATAGCTTATTTGCAATTTTGTCTTGACTGGAAAAGATTTGAAAGATTAACTGTATGTATTATAGAATTATGATCACCAAGTGATGAATATCCAAAAGTTTTTGCAACAAAGAGTAGTTTTCTATTCGGACTGTGTTAAATATGCAAATCACAAGCAAATTACTGAATATTGAAAATAAAATGCCATTTTTGTAAAAGATGATTAATGTAAATAAAACCCAAAAGATTTGTCAGGATTGAACAAATGTTTATTTGAATACTCTACCTATGCCAAGAAGAACCATGAATTTATTTATAAATAAGAACTGTTATACACATTGTTGAATGCAATAAATGATTGAGTATTGAGCTAATGGTGTGACTATATGTATTCAATAGTACCTAACTCTAACTGAAATTAGTTTTTCAGTGATTTCACCTCAATGTTAGGTTCTATCACAACATGCGACAACAAAAGGCAATGTGCACTTGATCACTGTGCCAAATTTGGTTGAAATCGGTTCAGCTGTTCCAAAGTAGTTTGATCACAAAGAAGTGGCCTACCTACATATCTTTTGATGATTTCGACATGAATCGGATAACTCCATAAAAAACTAAAAAGGAACCCACTTCGTAAAATATTAAAAATACAGCCATTTGACAGAAATAAAATTTGTTTAACCAGTGTGAATTGCTAAAATATTTTCTTACTAAAAACAAACTAGTAATTTGAATGTTTTTGACATGAAAACCACTGATTCCAACCCCTGACGAGTGACGGAGGTGTATACCCGAGGTCGGAGGTTCGAACCCTGGCGGTGTCTCAATTTTTCTTTTCTTTATTTATTAGTAAAGTAAATTTGCTGTGTAGTGTCGGCTTAGAATAGCACTACCCCATTTCTTCCGGTGGGTGTACGTAAGAGGTGACTAACGGTAGGGGGCTTTTTAAGGGATTTTTGGGCGATGCGGTTGGAGACCCATAACCAACAACCTTTATTTTAGCATCTTTTCCCCACGCAACTTCCAAAAGTGGCTAAAGTTTTTGTAATTCCTTAGCTCTGGCTACCCCTTCTAGCAATTTATAGCCGTGAGTATATGTATGTATGTATGTTATTAGTAAACTAGTAATTGTTAAAAATTTTATACTGTCACATTCATATAATCACACCATAAGCTCCTATTGCAGTATGTAGAGACTACCGCAAGACATTTTGTATAATCCTCGAAACTGAGTGTGATTTGAAATCCGTTCAGAAATTTTCATAAAACAGATGTTCCCTAAACTTTATATCATGCTTGTTGTCTGGAAGAGATTGAATCTTTTAGTGATAAGATTGTCCATTGTTTGTTTTATAGAACTGAATGAAGCTGCTAAATTTTCATGAAAAAACTTATCTATTTTTTCTGTTTCCAGGTACGTAGAGAGTCTCTTAAGTTACTGCATTTGATTTTATCAAATACATTATTGGAGAAGACAGAACCATTTTTTGACATCATGTCAACTTACCTGAGGAGTTCCATGACACATATTGATAACAGAATACAGCAAGATTCTCTTTTATTACTTGATACCCTTCTACTATGCATACCTGAAAGAATGTCACAAGATTTCTATAGAATCATACCTAACTTCCTAGATATGATATCAAAATTGAGGGTAGGGACAAAGAATGACAGATCTCTGTCAATGGTCTTGGATAATGGGATTACAAGTTCTCAGTGGAGAGTGAGAGTACTTCATCGACTTAAGGACTTCATTCAAACATTTATTATTTGCAATAAAATTGATGCCCCTGAAACTCCAATTTCAAATAAGACAAAGTTATTTGATGACAATCAATTTAACCATTATCCACTTTTCAATGAAAACTACATAACAGTATGTAGATTATCATGCTTTTCTAAAAGTTCTCAAGAAGAGCAGGGGATGCAAGATGAAGTTGAAAGTTTTAAGGCGTATATAGACACGTTAATTCCCCTTTTGGTTGAAACTTGGCTTGAAGTTTGCCCAAATGCTAATAAAGGAAAGAATATTGAAACAGTTCTTTCAGAGGATGCTGCAAATCTTCTAAAACACATGTTGAATCTATTTTCTTTGATATGGACACTTGTTAAGCATTTAGACACAAAATACCCAAGCTCTGACTTTGTCAAATATTTTTGTCAGAAGTACAGAAATTCATTTAATCAGCACATTTTCCAAGCATTTCCCTATGTTACTAATGCTAGATCTAAACAAAAAAAAGATTCTGTGTTTGAAAACATGATAACAGATCCAAAATTGGTTGTTGAGAATTTAGAAACATGCTATTTGTTCATATGTTTCAATCCCAATATTAATTTAAAAGGTCAAGACACTTACTTGAGTTCCTTCTATGATTATATTGAAAAATCATTCAAAAACTTTGAGTTAAGTATCAACGAAGTTCTCATGAAAATATTGCATACAATTTTCACCAAAAAGGGAACTAATTGGACTAGGAATGAGGTTATGATGAGTAACCTTCTGGATAAAATTTTCAATACCTACGCAGATAAGGATATTCCAAGTGATGTGAGGCAAAATACATTTGCTCTGTTATGTCTCATATCACTGAATGATAACCTGAGGCATCTTCATTTACATGAAGGCTTTCAAAATTGGCTGAAGAACTTGCCAGATATTTTGCTGCAAGAGAGTGTTACTGCTAAAACGGTTGATATAATTCACAAGTTTGCTGTTAGAAATAATAAAGTTTTTAACAGTGTTATAAAATCTAAACTAAAGGAAATCCTGACTAATTTACCAAACATAAAAATATCAGATTCGAATGATGATGCAGTTATGTTTAGATTGTTTTCTCTCTTTCATTGGATTCGATGCTGGAACGATGAATGCCTCAATTTAGTGGAAGGTCAGCTCTTAAATAGCAAATATGATGGCGATATTGCTAAATACATATTTGACACATTGAAATTGAAAACTGAGGGAGTTTACCATTAATAAAAATCTTCCTTATTACAGCTTTAAAAGTTTGATTCTGCGGGTGAATAGTATTGTTCTTCAAATATAAACAGTATCCTAGAAATGTTTGTTAAATTAATCTACAGTATGAAACATAGATTTGAAAATAAAATTACCTGATAACTTAATACTGATTGATGTAAAATGAGTAAAATAATTGGTATTGTAACTTTTATTATGTGATCTTATCCTCATCACGGCTTTTCTTCGTAACATATTACTACATCCATGTAAACGAAATAAGACTATTCTCAACTGACTGTCAAATGCTGTATAGAATTTAGTTCATAATGTTATATTTTATTAAAAGTTTTTTGTTTCAAATGATTTTTCTTGTTTATTTTTTACTTCATTGATTTTCTACTTCAATACAATTCACTGAGGTGTGTTTCTCTTCTTATGATATAAATATTATATTTTCCAACATTCTTACCTTCAGTCTCTTCGTAAATAAAAGAGCATTGCTTTAGAATAAAAATTTTAGGCCACTTTTGGAATGTTAGGCAAGAAATCGAAGCCGTGTAGTGTCGGCTGAATGAATAACATTACCCCATTTCTGCCCGTGGGTGATTAAATGAGGAGACTAAGGGTATAGGGGATTTTTAAGTGATTTTTGGCCGATTTGGTTGGAGTTTCAAAAGTGGCTGAGGAAATTTTCATTTAACAGCTGTGGCTACCCCGTTTAGGGATTTATAGCTGTGAGTATATGTTTGGATGTAAATCGAAAATCTATAGCTTACTCCAATTTCAAATCGAATATTTGGTCATTTGCCCACACATCTTAAAGCAAAATCATCATCTCGGTACTAAGGTGACCATAAGGTTAATATAATAAACTAAGAGCTAGTTAACTTTTGGGTAACGGTGTCAATAAAGCTAGAAATTCGGATATGGATTAGTCGGCATACTCAGTAAGGCAACCATCGCCTGCTACGCCATACAGCTTGCACATTATCATTATTTATTATTTTATGTGAAAGTATAATAAAGATGTGTAATTTCGGCTTAGAATACCACTACCCTATTTCTTCCCTCGGGTGATCGTAAGAGGCTGCTAAGTGTATTGGGGCTTTTTGGGTGATGCGATTGGAGACCCATTACCAAAAATACAAATTAAAAATTCGTGACTGTGTTATATTCAAACGATTAACGCAATGAACAATTACACTGGTCAACAAAAAAACAGTTTTTGTTTGTAACATGAAAACTTTTGTCTAGTTATGTTTCGAACAAGGATAAGGATAATAGAAATAAAATCAAAATGTTCCAAATACGAATATTTTTTTTGTAATTCGATTTTTAAACATTTTAGATAATTTCAATATTTATTGACCAAGTGAAGATATTCCTCTATATTGCAATAATAAAATCGTGATAACCGTAAGATTTTCTTCTATATTTTGCTTCAGGGACGTCTCGTTGTAATATCCAACAATAATCCGCCAGCATACGTGCTTGCACTTGCCTTGATATATTTTTTTCTATAGTAGAAATATCTTGGTGGAATCTTTCACCGTGTTCATCACTAACGGCGCCCAGATTTTCAAGAAAGAAGTCTAAATGTAAATGTAGAATATGTATTTTTAATGGCATATTACACCCTAAAACCTTATACGTAGACAAAAGTTCCTCAACAATACTTTCATAGTCATTCGATCGGTGGCTTCTGAGAAAATTTTGAGTCACTTTCATAAAAGATTCCCAAGCAGATTTTTCCAAATCGCTTAGTTATTTTTAAAAATATGTCATCTTTCATTTATTGCCTGATTTGAAGACCAATAAATACACCTTATTTAATCTTTGTTTCGCTCAGTTTAGAGATTTTTTCTTTTAAGTATAAAAAACCATCACAAGCCTTAATCATAGCTTTAACAAAAAAAAACATGAGAGTTTTATGTGTAAATATATTATTCGGCTGCACTAAAGGGGGATTTTTTTATATTTGTTTGTCCTGGGGTAAGGAATTTCCGTTTAGGCCAGTCTTTCTTAACATAATGATTTTTTCGGTCTCTGTTGTCCCGCTCACAAACACACCAACAGTATTTTGTGTATTCTAGTTGTAATCCTAATATTAGGGCAATTACCTTCAAATCTCCACAAACTTTCCAGTTGTGTTCGTTATGTTGAATCTTTTCCAAGATAAAATAATAGATAGATTTAATAGTTTCACAAGATACTTTTATATTACAAGCCTCGCCCAGTGGTACATAGTGGTATAAAGTATGTATAATATAGTGGCTGTAACACGAAAACAAGACCTGATGAAATCAAAGTAAATATAGTTTTTATATGAGGGTAGGTAGGTAATTCAATATTAGTAAGCACCTTTCTTGTTACAAATTTTTGTTGACCAGTGTTATTAGTGATTGTTTTTCACCGCCTACCTGTTACTTACATTATATCTTGGTTACTTATTTTATTACTACATCGATGTAAATAGAAGTAAGACTATTCTCAACTTCAAAACATTTATTTTACAGTATTATCACCACTCATCTTCCATAAGTCGCTGAGGAATTTAATATTCCAAAGCTCTGGATCCCCTTTGTGGGGATTAATAGCCGTGTGCATATGTATGTAAAAATATAGAAATGTAGAACTTGTTGATGCAAAATATGAAATATTATTATAGAGATATATGTCTCCTCACCCAATGTACAAGTTAAAATAAAATTGACAGGCATTGTCGATGAGCGCAAGTACATTCCAGGCGAACCAAAAGGTGTGTATATTACATATAAAATTAACTTAACTTGTTAAGTAAAAATTAAAGCATATGTTTATGTAAGCTATTTTAAGTAAGTAGATACAATGACAGGAATGTTGCTGGTTTAAGACCTTAACAGGTAAGGAGAAAGATGCATTGAGAGTGCAAATCAGAGCCATAACGCGACCTTAGTAGTAGTATAAAGTTAAATAAAATTGACAGGCATTGTCGATGAGCGCAAGTACATTCCAGGCGAACCGAAAGGTGTGTATATTACATAGAAAATTAACTTTATATTGTTGAGTAAAAATTAAAGCATATGTTTATGCAAGCTATTTTAAATAAGTAGATACAATGACAGGAATGTTGCTGGTTTAAGACCTTAACAAGTAAGGAGAAAGATGCATTGAGAGTGCAAATCAGAGCCATAACGCGACCTTAGTAGTAGTATAATGTCACGTGATGTTCAGGATCATGACGTTATTGTCATTGTCAGCTGGTGTTCAGAGTTCCGACGTCACAGTGTGCTCACTTGGAGGTACAGATCCACAATCTTTTCTTGGCCGGCGGCGACTACGGTACTACTGTCGCCATTTTGAAATATCCGACTGTCAGTGTCAGTTAGTTCTCAACTAAATAAAAAATATAGGGTGACCTACGTATATAATAAATTATCACTTTCATTAATATATTTTTTAATGGAAACTTTTTTTAAAGACATTTATTTTAATGATGTATCTTTGCTTATTAATAAACGCTTTTATTTCCAGTATTCAATATAAAAATTTATGAAAATTATTATTTATTTTGTTAAATTTTATCTAAGTAGGCTAACACCGTCCGAAAAGTTGTGCGCACATAACTATAGCGGTGCGGGTTACGGGAAGTGGGGAAATGCTCCCGAATAAGATTTCACTTCGTATACACTGATGCGTGGGTTCTAATCCTAATGCGGTGATGTACCAATGTGTCATTTCTTAAGTCATAACTGTCTGACATATATATAAAAATACAAGGCTGTTAACAGCAATAGAAAAGTGCCCATAAATTCACTGACCCAGCAAAATGAATGACCCAAACGATATCTAATGTTAAGAATTATTTTTTCTGTGCCACCTTTTTAGGGGATCTATGTGTGAATATGAAATAAAATGTGAAAGGCAGTACACGATAAGGCAAGCCTCTGATTTACAGGATTAAAAAAAATATTTTATGTAGTTACCCACTTTTTAAACTCTGAGTGTCACAAATAACAAATCCTTGAGTATAAAATAATGAAACAGTTTGCAGAGAATAACAATTAGTGTGTGTGGCAGTGATATCGCTAAAAGCTTTGACAACATTTTTGGGAGGTAAGATCAGCAAATTCAGGATACACATTCATTCGGGTAGACATACAAGATAAGGGCAAAAATAAATAAATATAATTAGCTTACATTAAAACGAACTTGTTTACTTACAATGATAGTTATTACATACAGTGGCTGAGGGGTTTCTAATTCCTTAGCTCTGGCTACCCCTTATAGGGATTTATGGCCGTGAGTATATGTATGTATGTAATAATTTATTTGCCAGAATAAGAGTTTATAGAGATATCAACAGTTACCAAAGTGTCCTTGCTTATTCTACTAACAGACAACGTAGAGAAGAGACCAAATAGAGAAGAAACGAAAAATGTAAATCTTCGTAATAAAATATCCGTAAATGATTCAGTGCATTTTCATTGACTTAAGGGAACCAACTTGACTACCTCCATGGTCCCGCGGTCAAGCGCTTGGCTTCAAGTACGGAGGTCTCGGGATCGACCCAAGGGGGGTAAACACACAAATTTAATTTGTAACATTTAACCCAGTTTGGAAAGGCATTGCAGGCTTGAATCACCTGATTTTATGCGAAAATTAAAATGATTCCGAGCTTCGCAGGGCACGTTAAGCCGTCGGTCCCGGCTACTATTACGGTATAAGTCGTTAGTCTGCCAACCCGCAATTGGCCAGCGTGGTGGACTAAGGCTAAATGACCCAATATAGGGTAGGCTCGAGCCCCTTGGTGGGGACATAAATGGGCTGTGAGGAAGGGAACCAAATATATGAGCAACGAAAGTCAGAACATTGAAAAATCGACTTTAATTAATTGAAAACAATGTTTGGTAGGTCAAAAAAATAGATGCCTTGCTTGGCTACGTGGCTACCAACTTGATCAAGAAGGTACTGTGGGAACAGCAAAGATATACTGGCCAGTACACCCTGCTGTGTACCAACTTAGAATTTGTATTTATGTTTAGCTAGAGAATCATTTCGATACCGCGATGTACGATTTTTATGACGCTGCTAGTATGTGAGTGAGTTTGCCGTCTAGTGGTCGCCGCAGTACCTTTATAAATACACAAAAAAAGTAAAAAAAAAAGTCAAAAAGTTTATTTTTCAAAATAAAGTTAAATACTAACATTTTTTGAACGTCAAAGTTTAAAATTAATCGTTAATCCGTTGCTTCGGAAGGTGTTCGTAAAGAGAAGAAGCAACAAAGAAACTCTTTACATTCACATTTTTTCATTTTTTCAAAATTTGGTTTGTACAATTTCAGATTATAAACATGTTTTTACTTTATAAAAGATTTTCCATGCGACAAAACCAAACGCTAGTTTGACATATTTAAAATAAATTGTCCATCACAAAAAACCAATCACATAACGTGAGAAGAATACGGTTATATTTTCTAAAGTGGGTCTTAGACTATCAGAGAAAAACGACTATTCCATGATATCGTTTATTCACACACTTTGGCTTTGGCAGTAACATTGTAATGTAACATCACTAATGTCTGATATATCAGACATTGGCGCTGAGGGTTCAAATAAAAAAAGAGTCGGATTTAACTAATAAACACGGTTTTGTTTTTAATAATTTATTATTAAAATAACATTATAATACATTGTGAAATTGTTATTTTTGATTAACTAAAGTATAAACTGTCTGAAAATTGTATGCATATGTCGTCAGGTACTATAACGATAAGAAAAAATAGAGTTAAATTGGTAAGATTTATTTGTCTGATATATCAGACTTTGGCGGCGAGGGCTCGAAACTTAAATGTCTAATATATCAGACTTTGGCGCTGAAAAGGTTAATTCCCAGCACTATTTTTTTTACTGATCAGAAAGTTCACTAGTCGGCGCTTTGCAAACAAATTTTAAGGGAATAGTCATTGGGACACCATGTTTCTACGTTAATGTAGCTCACTTGATTTAATAAAAATATAATTACCATAAGGTTTCATAGTAGATAGACGAAGATACTTACGTCCGATTTCTGAATTGAGTATTCAAGCTGAGAACGACTTAAGTATCGTTTTGTCTCATTTAGTTGTTAAGATTTCAATGCGACAGAACGATACTTAAGTTGTTCTGAGCTGATATATTCAATTCAGAAATCGATCAGTATTTATTCAGTATTTCTTCAATCTATGCGTTAAAGGAAATATATTTCATGTCTCAATGGCATGTAGTGAAATTATAAATGAAAATACAAAGTTATATGGAGCAGCTTTATTTTCACAAACCATTCAATCTAAGAAAAACAAACCATACATTAAACAAATGGTAGGTAACAGTAATATTATTTGGTAACTCGATACACAACAACAAACATTTCATTTACTATGACAGCGAAGTAATCTTCTTAAATTATTATATGATTTACAAGAAAAAAAACAGACTCAGTTTTATTTTTTCAAAATCATGGTTTTTTTTACAAATTGTTACACCGTTTTCTAATCTTTAAAGATCGGACAATTTGTCTACATGTTAAATTAAATAATCTTACAAGACTAAAATTTTAAAAGTAAGTCAATTATCATTTAAATTTACCTGTACTTAATATGCTAATTTATATAAATCATCAAAATTTTGTCAAGATATAATATAAATATTACGAATTATTCATGCATGACATTAAATGAGATTCGGACACTTATATAAGATAAAGGAACTGTATTGTCATAGGAATAAAAATATTTATCAACATTAATAATATGGCGTAATCTCTATTTAACAGCAAGTCTATATATCAATTCGGAATACATTATATATTTTTATCTTTCAG
This sequence comes from Bedellia somnulentella, assembly GCA_963576735.1. Classification (NCBI taxonomy): domain Eukaryota; kingdom Metazoa; phylum Arthropoda; class Insecta; order Lepidoptera; family Bedelliidae; genus Bedellia; species Bedellia somnulentella. The sequence goes on along the minus strand of OY755180.1, from coordinate 16,820,130 downwards.
TCGAAAATACCTATCAAGTTTTAGCCCACCAAGCATAGCTGTAAATTATTATGTAATTTAACGTATAAGTAATGTTTTTTTGTGCACTTTTTCTTTGATTCCAACTCAAACTATGAAAAACGGCATAAGAAGACTAGTATTACTTTTGATCTACTTAAAATTAACAGCTAAAACTAAGTTGTCACTGCTAATTACAGTGCATTTGGCAAATTTTGGCAAAATTATGTAAGTCCGAAAACGCTAAACATTAATTTGTGCTAAGGATATATTTCTATAAACGGATACGTATTATGTTGGAGTATCTACTTTAACATTCCTTTTTATAAGCCTCTTATTAGTGCATTTGATGCATATTTTAGCTTAAGCTCTAAATTAAGATATTTTGGTTGGCGCGATCTGAGATTTTAGCGCGTTTAGGGCCATTTTTAAATGGATAAAAGTTATATGTCTACAAAGATATCAAATAAAACGAAAAGGTTTATTTTTTTGGGTATTTTTTTCAATGTTTTTTTTTATATCGGGTCTTAAATATGTCGTATATAGTTTCTCTAAAACAGCTTTATAAACTTACATTAACTGACCATTATTTAGTACCAAAGTTGGTACTCCGTTAGAACATCCTCATTGTCAAACTAGAGTAATTTCAATTAGTTTTCCTTTTGCTATTTGTTGCTTTTTTTGTTCGAGGTATAGTAGCTGAAGTTGACAGCATTCCCTGAAATAGAAAATAAACAAAATATGTTAATAAAAAGCTAAAAAAACATACGAGGCAAAGAGTTAATGGCTAGCCTTTTACGGTATATATTTAATTTTCTCTAGTATACAAGTAAAAAATATATTATATCTTTACTTGCTAAACCATAAAACACAAATTAAAATAAATCAAATTGCTAATGTTATATTTTTTTATAACAATGTATAAAATCGAGGGATACAAATAGAGACAAAGCATTCTAGCTCTAATATCGCAAATAATTAGTACCAACATAAGTAAATTTATTTGGGTTAAGGTTCACACACAAACTACATTCCTTTTAATGTCACAATCTTAAATCGTCAATTATTGTTATCTTGAAAATTTATTTGCAAAAAAAACATAATTATATTATTATTAGTAAAGAAATAAATCATTTGCACAATCATGCTTTTATTAATTGGAAATTAAACTCATGGATTTTCTTTGGTTTTAAAAAACATACTTAGATTTTGGAGATTATACAATTTGTTGATTGTTTACAAAGATTTACTTTTCGTTTAATTCATTCAATTTACTGCGGTTAGTTTGCAACAAATTTAAGATAAATTTAACACTTTTATACAAGGCATGCTAACACGCCACACAAAATATCGAAATCAACATACTGTTCGCTAATGCGTAACCCAAGAAAACAGGATATTAATAAAATCTTGTTTAAACATCTGTGCTTTTTGATGTTCCAGGATTTTCTGGTTCAGTTGCCGTAAATTTGTACTCTGGGTGGCTTTCTATCTTAGCCTCAATTAGTTTTTGTAATGCATCGCTTTTATCTATTATATTTTGATTCAATGCTTCATTCTCAAAATCATCAGCGTCTTTGAAACTGATTTGATCATCACTTAAGGGTATTTCGATTATATCATCGTCTTTTAAACGAATTATAGTATCATTATCATCAGCAACAGCCATGTTTAAATCTGCGCAGCTTTGATAATCATCAATATTTTCGACGTATGAAGATCTTCGACTTTCGTCGTTTGAAGAAACCGATGAATTGTCTCCCTTCGATTTAGTATCACTTTTATTCCAAAACACCAGTTTTCCAGGTAGATTGAGCAATTTGCTTATCGTGGCACTATTCACTTTTGGTATGCGACCAGGCGATTTCGATTTATGACGTTTTTTGTTTTCAGCTATGGGATTCACTTGAAGGTTTTTGTTTGGTTGTGTCGTGGATTCTTTAAAATGAGCATTTGGCAGACTTTCGAGTAAATTGGATAAGTCACTCTGTACTGATAAAGATTCTACACTAGTATTGTCTCCTATGGGTTGATCAGTGTTAGATTGAGTTGGAGGAGCAGGTGCTTTCCCTTTTCCGTATCTACCTTTGGGTGACTTGCGTTTAGCTTTAGGCGAATCATCAGGAGTACCAAAAGAAGCTTCATCGTCACTATTCATTGAATCATTATCTGTGCAAATTGCTTTCAGATTATCGGTTTCTAAAGTAATACTACAAGCATCATTATTTTCTACGAATGTTAAAATTGGTTTTTCTACATCTGTAGAGATAGGTTTTTCTATTTCTACAGAAATTGGGGTTTCTACTTCTGTAGAAATAGGGTTTTCTACAGCAGTAGGTGTTTCTGCGGGAATCGGTATTTCTAATTTACTATTTAAATCAATTTCGCATTCGTTGTCTTTATTATTTGGAGTAAGAATAGAGTTTTCAAATACTGTTGTTTCATGAGTGGCAGCTTCAACTTTTATTTTCTTATCATTTAGATCTAAAAATGATTTTTCAGTGGGTTTACTTTCATCAGCGATTGTTTGCGAAACATCAACGTTTTCAGGTTGACTTTCAACTTCATACTCTGTTACTGTTTTACGCGCCAACTCATCAACTGTACTTGTTTGGTCCCTTACATTAGGTTCTACAAGAATTTTATCGTCTAACATTTGGATAATTTGTACTTGGTCTCCAACATATCGATAAAGGAATGGTGGTCGGGAATGGGATAAGAATATTTGAGACGGATCGCTCATTAGCGGGGGCATATTCGCATAGTCAAAATCGTCGTCTTGTATCTCTTCGATGATTACTTCGCTGTCCTTAAAATAAAAAAGTCTTAATTCTACTCAAGATATAGTTATAACAAGCAAACCAATTATCTAATAAATGCAAAGTACAGACTTTTAAATACATCGGAATTTTTAAAGATATTAAGTAGAGAAAGATGATAAATTGTTATGCTTAGGATTATCAACTTAACGGTAAATATACTTTATAATCGTATTAATATGTCTATATAAATCAACAGTTATAAGCACCATATTTTACATTGTTTATAAGCATATGCATGTGATTTCATACATTAAAACAATTTAGGTTTTTCAGCCCGTTAATTATAAATACATAACATATATACGTAAAGTCTTCTTTATTTAGTCAACAATAAAAGTGAAATCAGAAGTTCACATGTGCTTTAAACCAATATTCCAATTTTTTTTAACAAAACCTTTTCGAATCGTCTATCCACACAAAATCATTATTTCTGTTGAAAAATGTGTGGTTCATTTCTTCTTCATCACAAGAGCCAATAAAAGGGGATAATAAAGTGGTAACTTCATTCTGTATAAGAAGGGCCTTTGGTTATATATTATTATGTATTTTATTGCTACATTTTTTTTAGAGAATTTAATATAATGAATAATAAGTTAAAAAGAAAACAACACCGAATAAAGATGAAAGACCAACTTAATTTAATTAAGACTAACTTTTCAGGATCTACACCTGGTAAAAAAACAGCAAAGAGGCAAAAACCTTTCACCATAGTTAGAAAGGTGCTTAGGTTATTTTATCAATAATAATGTGCGAACTTTTACAAAACTACATGACTATCTGCCCTTATAAATAAGTTTTGTGCCCAGCCATTATTGACCATTGTGAAGAAGGAGTTTATAGTTAGTTCAATTTAGGATGGGTCCTGAGAAAGCTGTCAGATTTACAAGATTTTGAATGATAAATTTTAGGCCTCATTCGTTGTTTCCAACTTCTTAAATATAAAAAAAATTACCGATGAGTCTTAAAGTTACAAGGAACTCAATAAAGTTTGTTTGATAAAAGATGAGCACCAAAAAAACTCATTTTTGGTATTGGTTTATATATTATTGCAGTGGACTGCCTCCGTGGTCTAGCGGTTAAGCGTTTAGTTCCAAGTACGGAGGTTTCAGGTTCGATCCCCGGGGGTAGATAACCTCACAAATTTAATTTGTAAGATTTAACCCAGTTTGGAAGGATATATGCAGGCTTGAATCACCTGATTATCCGAAAATTAAGATAATTCCGTGCTTCGGAGGGCACGTTAAGCCGTCGGTCCCGGCTACTATCACCAACCCAACCCGCAATTCGGTATGCAAAGTTTTTTTTTGGTATTTATTAAATATTTTTATTCGATAGTAAACACGAAAATAAAACACTAATTTGAATATTTTCCATTTAAAATTAGTAATTGTAAAGGGCATGTATTTAACGCGGCGACAAATTGATGCCATTTCAAGTCGTAAAAAAACTGTAAATGGATAGTAAATAATCTACTTTGGCGACTAATTAGAGGTAGCATTTTAACTAGAAAGCGGCGGCTTTTTAATGAGTTTTGAGGTTTTATTTAAATTTTATGTGGCAGTGATTTTCTTTTGTGGCAATTTAATTTCTTCTAAGGCGACAAATTATTGGCGGATAAAAAAGTTAAAATAGGCTTTCATAAATTCTAAAATGAGGTCTGAAATAAATACAAACAAGATCTTAAAAAAATACTTTTGGCTACATTTGTAGGGATCTAAATTAACCAAATTGTGTCATGCTATAAAACTATTCTTGGTCTATTTTATTAACATTCCCTCTTTTAAATGAACCTACACCTACACAACTTAACCTTACCTAACAGCGGGTCGACGTCACCCCGCTTCGTGGGGTTCCTATTTCCTCTCTAAGGGACACAAGCTAACCCTAACCTAACCTAGCACAAAAACAATTGTGGTGATTAATTGTTTTTTAATGAGGGGGGCTTCGCCCCCCGTTCCTCCCTCTGTTTTCCTTCCCTAACTTAATTGCATCTGCCCATTAGGCTGGGTGAAGCAACTTTTAACCTAACCCAATTTATTTTATTTTTATTAATTTTTACTTCAATACACATAATATGTAATTTACTTAATATTATAGTCACAAAAATAAAAAAGCGAGCGAGCGCATTTGCCGCCTTTTCAAGAATTTACGAATCTGCAAACAATATTCTAATATCCAAATACATTATTATAATACCCATTTTCAGTTTTAAAGGTACCTAAAAATCGCTGCCAGATGTGTATTTTTATAATGAAATCCAATAGTTGCCAGTGAAGAATGTATGATATCCCCTCGGAAAAATTAGTCGCCACATTAGGTTTTATAATACCTCAACCAGTTTTACACTGATCCCGCTTGATATATTTGATACCTTACAGTAGCAGCCGTATTTTTAGTTTTTTGATCCTAGCATTTTGTTGCTTGTATAGTTTAATAGTTGCTAAGATATTTAATCACTGCCAAGTTAGTTTTTTTGTGACTTAATAGTAAGTTGCCTAAAAAGGATTTCAGTTGCCGTGTTAAATATTTGCCATTGTAAAGTTATGATTTTTTAAAGATTGTTCTACTTTTGTACTTAATGACGTCATCGATTGATAAAATCATGTAGCGACATGCAAATGAAGCGAAATGTTTTATAAAAATGTTGCTGATTGCAAAACATATCAAGAATTTGTGATGTCAAATGAAATTATTACGATATTATACTAAACAAACCTATGATTTTCGATATTTTATTAATAAACTGCAAGATCGTATGTCTTTGAAACAACATTGAAGGTCAAACACTGTTACAGTTTTTTTGATAAAATATCAGTCATCTTAGCTTCAATTGATATAATTTCAAGAAAATATTGATTATAACCATAATATCTCGAAATGGTTTTGTAATCAGTATCACTTTAGTAAAACTTTGCATACCGAATTGGCCAGCGTGGTGGACTATGGCCAAATCGCCTTATACAGGGTAGGCTCGAGCCCCTTGGTGGGGACATATATGGGCTGTGAGAGTGAGAGTTCTATATTATTAATGTTGAATTTTGCGAGTTTAAAAACTTGTCTCGAGATTTTGAATGTTTTATTAACTAAAATTTCTTGTTATAAAATCGTATCTTTCTAGACACCATTGACATCTATAACAGTACCCATCCTAAACACATATTTCCATGCGATATTAGTATTTAGCGCACCTCAGCAGCAACGGGCCTCTTAATAGAAGTGACAGTGGTTCGCTGTCTCGCTTTAGCACGCGCGCCCGGGCCGATTGAGCCTGTGCGAGAAAGAGAGGTGCCAGAGTTGTCGGCACTTGAATACCCTGAGCTTATGTCTTCGGATGATTTAATGTGGCTGAAATAAAGGATAATGTTTTGATTTATTTATTAAAATAAAAAATTTAAAAAACCGATATTTAGAGTTGTCAATGTGTTCATAATTTTTTTTTATTTGTAGGTCTCGTAAGAGGGGATTTTGGGAGCTTTTTAAGTGATTATTGACCATTGACTGACTATTCTTTATTTGAACACTAGCTGACCCCACAGACTTCGTACTGTCAAAAGTGTCGACTTTCACGTCGTCAAACTGAATTATTTAACTGACCTGTTGAGGGTCTCTGTCATGCGATGAGAAAAAAGGTGTTTTTCATAGCGTCCTCACATTTTTTTTACTTCATAAGTTTTAAGTTTATAAGTATAGTGGTTTCGGCTGAGCATCGATTCTTAGTCAGTTAGTCTATTTAACCATTTTTTAAGAAAATTTATTGATCTCTTAATTTTTCTGGGATAAAAAGTGTCCTATTGTGTTAATTAGATCATTATCTGGCTTCCTGTAAATTTTATTTTAAATGCGTTCTGTGAATTAGTCTTCATTTAGATACAAACACACAAACATCTAAACTTTCACATTTATAATATGAATAGAATTAGGCTGAAACATATAAGCTTCTCGCGCAGGTGACCTCGCTCGCCGGCCAGCGCAGCGTCTTGTCTTGCGCTTCAGCACGCGTGTAAATTTTGTTACGGAGTAATTTTAAAATTGTATTATCTTCTAAGATGTTTATTTAAATTAAGTGATGTCAAGGACAATTTTGTTCTCAATTAAATACTCTCAATCAACAACATATTTATTTGTATAAAGATTAATATTATGTTAATAAAACATTATGGCAATTATGCATTAAATTCGACCAAATTTATTTACCATAAAAATGGTTATAGTAAGTGAAACTTAAAAGTTAGACATATACTGTCGTGGGCATTTATTTAGATCATTTAAAGAGAAATAATTCTTTAATACATTTTTTTTTGGTAACTTAAACCGTTTACGCAGCGCACACAACGGAAGCCTTAGTATGAATAATTATCCCCGTTTTTGCAACATTATTCGCTGATAGTTTGCTCCTGTTAGTCGCAGCGTGATGATAAATAGCCTAAAACCTTCCTCAATAAATGGACTATCCAACACAAAAAGAATTTTTCAATTTGATTGGGTAGTTCCTGAGATCCTAGCGTTCAAACAAACAAACTCTTCAGCTTTATAATATTAGTATAGATGTCATCCCCACTCATCTTCCAAAAGTAGCTGCAGTTGGCTAACCCTATTTGGGTATTATAGCCGTAAGTATATGTGTGTATGAGAGGAAACTGAGCTCCTTCTCCTTCGTGCTTAAATATGCTTAGTAGATACCAAATCTAACCGCTAGTTTATAATAACATATAAATTCTCACCTGAAATCTGGCTCATCGCTCCTGCTAGACCGATTGCTTCGAACTTCTACATCCACTTCAGGAAAATACAGCGATGAACGATTTGATTCTGAGGCACTGCGTCTGGTGTTGTATCCACTAAAAGAAAGTCGGAAAGATAATTTAAATTATTATCATGTTCTTCAAGGATAAGAAAAATACAAATCCATATTCAAGTAATAATCCTTCTAATAAGTAATCGATTAAGTGTTCATCTTAAAAAAAAACAATCCTAGTAATAAAATTGATACGAAAAAGCTATTTTTTCCAACCAGGTAAACTGCTCCGTTAAATATATATAGAACTTGTGATAGGGGTCTGGCCAGCGTCGGTTTGTACGACGACATTATCACATGACTACAACTAATTTATATGGGTTTCCTGCCATGTATGTAACTATCACTTTGTACCCACGGGTGTCGTAAGAGGTGACTAAGGGAATGAGGCTTTTTTGAGTTGCTTTTGGGCGATGCGGTTGGAGACCCATCACCAACCTATCAACTTCCAAATGTGGCTGAAGAGTCTCTAGCTCTGAATGTCTGGCTACCCGCTTTTGGGATTAATAGCCGTGAGTATATTTATGTATATTTCCTTACGCTAAACAACTGCTTACCTTCTAGCAACATTTCTTCGTATCAACTGCGGCTCAGCCAGTACATCATCAGCTTCGTCGATGCTCCTCTCGTCACGAGGATCGCACTCGCTCAGGTCTGACAGGCTGTAGCTTCGTTTTATTTGTTGTACTAAGCCGCCGCCACCCTAAGGAAAATTATTTTTTATACAGCTATATAAAGAGATAATAAAATTAACATTACTTAGGTATGGTGTGATTGCAGGCTGAATCTTATAAGTCTGAAGATAAATATGATTCCGTGCTATAGAGGGCACGTTGAACCATCCTACTTTCTACCGAGGTAAGTTTTTGAGACCCGCAATAAGCGAGAGTAGTGAAGTATAGAAAAGAGACGGTATGCTGAGCACGTTGAGAAAAGTAATATACTGTGATGAATTTAAAGGGTGATGGGCGCAACAGCGAGCATTGATGCACATTATTATTTATGATACGAGTACACATAACTATAATCAAAGCTATAAATCTCAAAAAGGGGTATCAAGAGATCAAAATTTTGACACCAGCGAATTTCTTTCGGATTTTTAAAAAAATCGGCGGTATGGGAACGCTGACAGTACTTAAAAGTGTAAAAGAAACAAAGGAAAGAAGATTTTCGCACTAGTAGCCACTCGATACTATGGCTCAATTGGCAGAGCGACGGGAGCGTATACCCGGAGGTCGGGGATTCGATTCCCGCAGGAGTCGAAATTTTTCTTTCCTTTATTTATAAGTACAGAAAAGTTGACATCCAAGGATTATTGGTGATGCCTACAATCACTCAAAAACCTCAATGCTCTTAGGCTCCTCGTACAACACTAAGGGGAAAAATTGGTGGAATTGGGATATCTCTGCATTCTAAAACATATATTTACAAAGAGATTTTAAATTGGATTTTCTGAACCTGTGACAATGTGCCCTTATTCCCGTTTAACAGTTCCCATGAAAACCAACAGGACATAGACGTAGTACTTAATTTTCTTTTTGTGGATCATTTGTATGGAACGAACAAGTAAATTATATATTTTGTTTCAAATTCAAGTATAAAAATATATTTTTAGTTATGCTTACATTATTATTTGATGTTATTTTATTTTAGTCATGTTAAAAAAAACCTGCGTAAAAAATAAAACTGAAAAGTGACTTACCAACGAAAATCAGCCAAAAAGCCAGTGGAGACATAAAACGGTGCATGCAGGTGATTCACTAAAACTTTTAGAAAGCTGTTTGTTTTAAAAAAAACTACGAAAACACTAAATATTAACTTAATGACTATTTGGATAAGCAGTGTAACTAAGGTAGCAAACAGCAGGACTACACTCTATTTACAGAATTGTATGAAGAGATTTAATAGATTTTTTTTTTTGGATTAAACTAATTAATATTGTTTACCGTATAAATGTTCGAATTTAGTATAAAGAATATTTGGCTTACAAAGTATACGAATTTGTAGTACAAATTACGCTCTTGGTGGAAACATATATTTACAAGGAAATTATGTTATTTTTTATCTTTTGCAAAAACATTACATATTTAAAGCTTTTGTAAAACAATATTACATCACTGAAACAAGATATCCACTGCTTCTTTAAACTACGTAATATAATATTCAGGATATATTTAATATCATATGTTTCTACCATTTTGCGATATTTAAGGTGGTTTAGAAAAACTGCCAATTATGCAATTGTACATTTATTTTGACATAATACGTATAAAAACAGAGTTATAAACTAAATCAGTCACACAATTAGGCTAAAGTAATGTAGCCGTATCATCTCCATAAGACTTACCATGCTTTTATTATCTAGAATATTACAAACGGCCAGCACTGTATTGTGGTCAATATGGAATTGTAAAAATATTGGTCGTTTTTCCATTCTCATTTACAAAATAACCTTGGAGCCAGTATTATTCTACAAGAATATTATTCTGGTTTTATAATTAAATAGTTCTATTGGTCGAAAATGTATTCATAGTATAGAGGAGGCCACTGTGTTAAAAAATGAGAAAAGCGGTCATTTTAATCCCTTTGGTGTCTTTTCGCGAGTAGCAGTAGCTCCTCTTGTTGCAACTGATATCAAATTATCAATTAAAATCTGTACAACAATTAATAGCTTTTTTTTTTACAACGATTATTTAGTTATTAACTTTAAACATTTGAGGACTTCTATAGGCACTATCTGAGGTTAAATTATAAAATTGCATTGACAGGGTGTGTCTCATTAGGCAACACACAAATTACTTTAGTCTGTTGTGCTAATGCTATAAGATTATCTCCTGGCTTAAAGGCTATTTTAAGTGGAATTTATGACCATAATTCTTCATTAAGAGAGATAAATTATGTTTAATTAGAAGGTATGCTAAATCGGACTGAACAAATTAAATTGATCCCATAGTTTTTATACTCATTAATTGGCATTAAGGCTTACAATTACAAAAAACCACTCATTTGGATTATATTTTGTCTGTGAGGCGTCGTGTATATCATTATTGTATATGTGATTATTACAAAACTACGATATAAATATATGGTTTCGGTAAAATTTAGCATACTTTCTTTTTAAACTACCATTTTATTTGACTATTTTTTTTAAGAAAATGACATCTTACACCATTTGAATAAAATTTAACGTTTTCTATAAATATGAAAAAAAACTAGTGATCATTAATACATATCGATCACCCAATTAAGTCCATAACATACTAGAAATGTTGTGTACGCAACTAATGTTAAAACATAAAATAAGGAAAATATACTCACAAAATAAAACCGACAAACAGGGGCATGATCTTACTTAGTCGGAAAAATTAAACTACATAATAATATCTCTCTAAACAGTTGATAAATTTGTGTTGCTTACACACGTTAAAGCAAAATGGTACAAGGTGACCAACATTTAATACATATTTACTCATTATTTAGACATAATTTATTCATTCATACATATTATTAGGACGAAAAAATAAACCTAATTCAAAGTGGTAAAAACGACGAATGCATGACATGAGATCATTTCATATATGTAAAGTGAATCATGTTAAAATTCGAAAAAATAGTTTTCTCATTACACTAACTACATCTATTTGGCATAGCTCCGTTATTATGCTTTCTACAGTACATCAAACTAAATACAACAAAAATTTCGCACAAAACTTTTGAGCAACTTAAATATAAGGATTCAAACTAAAAACTAAAGCATTCTAAGGAGTTTATAGTAGTCTAGTAGCTGCGTTGTTTTATTTGGTTTGCTATTTCATATTACCCAAGAATCTAAAATATATGTTCTAGACATCACAGGTCTGAGTAATAGTACAGTGATTTTATTCACGAAGCGACGCACACTATACATGTAGCGAACTATATTCATACACGTTTTGTTTATGTGTGCGCGATTTTATTATTTCTTTGCAGGCACACATACGTCAGAACTTTTTTGGATACAATTAACAACAGGGACGTCTAATCATCAAACCGAAATCGATAATATCGTCCGTACCTCTTCTAACTGCTTGTAAAATGCATTCGTGTCGCACACGCCTCTTCGAATGTCAAACGATAGAAGAATATATTTTTTTGCACTTATCAGTCGATGAAACCAATAACAAATACGGTTTTTTTTTGTGAGCGAGACAGAAATACATGTTAACAGGGGTTAGAAGAGGTACGGATGATATTATCGTTGTCGATTTCAGTAGAGCTCAAGTATAGAGCGCATCGCTTTATGAAATAAAATTACAGTATCATTTTCATATTATTCGACGGTGACTTGATTTTTAGCAGAATTAACTGACGCTTGGCTTCTTGTCTTACGACCTCTAGAGGAACTTCTGGTCCTCTTTTCTTTAGTAGTCTTACGTTTCCTTACAACATTGCCTCTACTACGAGCTGATGTGTCAGGATCATAGTCAGGGTCACGAGAATCCTCTACTGTGGTTTCATTATCATTCACTTCTACTATTTCTGTTACTTGTACGTTCTGACTTGGATAATCTAAGTCGTAGTTTTCTTGGAAACCGTATGTGACATCATTGGATTCTAAAATGGCTCGGTTCCTTAGTTGGTCCGCATTCGGCAAGTTCAAGTTCTGCGTTAGGGCGGGGCAGGGAGGGGATTAAAAAAGCGTGTTAATAAAAGTAAAAACAAAAAGTGAATGTGATGCATGCTATGATATAGTTTCGTAAATGTAAAGGATTATTCGGTCTTTTGCTGTTGATGACTGATACACTATAATTAAGTTGAAGCATATTACTGTCTGACTACAATAAAATTGTATTCCTCGCCATTTTCTAATGTAGAATATACATTAAGCTATATTAAACCAGGTACGTTCTTGCAATAATAACTTTATATAAAAAATCCACATGAACAAGAAATTAATTACAACGTGGAAAAAGCAAAAGGGTAGATTTAATTTTAATCTAAACATTTAAAAAAATTATGTATTCAAAAGTAAAACATAAGGAATAACAAGAACGATGTACTTCTAGATAATAAACTTATCAAGACATGCATCACTTACACTAAAAACAATATGTAACTAAATGATAAAGAATAATCAAAAAAGTGGGGTTAATGTCCACCATAGCCCTGTTAACAGTCAAAACAGTCGTCTTCTTAGACATTTTGTGTGAGAAACAGAAAGAGACCAGATTTTTGGACAAGTCAACAAATATTGATAATACCTTGTGCATTTATGTGTTTAATTCTTAAATATATGTGTATGTGTGTTCATATGTGTGTAATATGTACCTATATTATTTTGTGTAATTAATATTTATGTTATTATTTATTATTTCAATTAAATAAGTTAGTTTTAAAGTAAGCTTGTTTTGTGCATCTACCTAGATAACTAGTTTACCGATCTCACCTTCCAAAGGTTGTCTGGAAGAGATCGCTTTTAGCGATAAGACCGCCGATTGTACCTCACTGTAAACTGTATGATAATTTCTTTTGTAAATTTGTGTTTGATGTACAATAAAGAGTTATTCTATTCTATATTTTTTTCTTACAATATTTATTGATATAAAAGCGATAACGAGTAGAAACATTGCAGTTTGGTTTCACAAACAGTGCAATTATCCACTTATACTATAAATTGCAATTTCATAGAAAGACTTAATCAAATATAAGTCAGATTTCATATTCAATTTCACTTTTAAACATCTCTTTCTGTTTCTTAGACTACATTTTGAAGGACTTATTTCAAGGCATCTATTACGTGATTTGTAAGGCGTGCTAGTAGACATTAAAAAGCTGTAGCTTAATAAAAAAAGTACTTACTTTGATCGCAGTCTGCATGATAACCGTTGTAGCATAGTTGACTCCTTTAGTGCCCAAGTTGAGCACCGTGTGGTAACCCTGGTCTTTGGCTTTGGCTATGTATTCGTCTATTTCCTGGAATTTATAAAAAAATGTGTTAACATACATATACTCACGGCTATAAATCCCAAGATGGGGTAGCCAGAGCTAAGGAATTAGAAATTTCTCAGCCACTTTTGGAAAGTTAAGTGGGGAAAAGATGGTAAAATAAAGGTTGTTGGTGATGGGTCTCCAACCTCATCGCCCAAAAATCCCTTAAAAGCTCCAATACCGTTAGTTGCCTCTTACGTATACCCACCGGAAGAAATGGGGTAGTGCTATTCTAAGCCGACACTACACAGCAGTAAAAAATGTGTTAAGTGATGAAGTAAGGGATGAGGGAAGTCAGCACAGGACCGGTCTTTGAGGGAGGCATATATCCAGTTGTGGACGTATGTTGGTTGATGATGTTACATTCATATACTCACGGGTATAAATCAGGACAGGGAAGCCAGTGCTTTAGAATTAGGAATGCCTCAACCAATTCTGAAATCTAAATTGTTGTTAGTGACAACTCTTGTTGTCACAGCCAAAGCACGTCTACATATACAGTTTTGGGAGCTATTATCTTGTAACTTGCGAAACAGTCGACGGTCGCGAAAGATATGTAATAAGGAAACAACTCATTAGCAACTGATTAAATACTCATTACAGCCCATATACCTATGCCCCCACTGAGCTTTCACGAGTTTACTACGCTGTCCCATTGCGGGTTGACAGACTAATGACTACCGTGATAGAAGACGAGACCGTCGCGTCGGTTTAACGTGCCCATCAGTGCACGGAATCATCTACATTTTGTATAATCACTTTTTGTAAGCCTACAATAGCCTTCCAAGTTGGGTTAAATCTTCGGGATCGAACTCGAGACATCCCGATTTAAAGTCAAGCTCCTTATCGCTAGATCATAGAGGTATAGTAAGATATACGAGCAAAATGAAACACGCGCATTTCACTGTTAAACCTATGCGTAAGTAACATACACGCACTTGCGTGTTGTGTAAAACATTACTAACTGGCAGGTTACATACACGCTATTTCTATAATTTAAATCATTATAACTAATAATAGCCCCAACTAAAGTTATAATACAAGAGTGAAAATAAATTTTCTATTTATAGTGAAAGAGAGACAACTGGTTATGTATTGAACATAACATAAACGTTCACGCCAATTATCCCCGAAGGGGTTGGCAGAGGTACTAATACTTCTGAACATCACGTGACTTTGTCCCCTGGTGTTCAGAGTACCCACGTTTTGCATGGACAGTTCATATTAAAGTTGGCAGAAAACGATTTCATACATAAATTCACGATATTATTTTCCATCGAGCTAGGCAGAGACATTCAAATCGCAGATTAATAAGATCCTGGCAACCTTCTCGACATTTGTTAACATTCATAAAACTTTCATATAGGCTCGTTTTTTTTCTCATTTTGGACGCTTACTTATTCAAGATATTATTCACAAAATGTTCTACTAAGATACATTGCGTAAGGGAATATCGCCTCAGAATAACGCGAAGAGGCGACCCACGGATTTGTGGCATCATTGGACGATAAGCTTAACTACCCACTCAACTTTTAAAATAAACTATGGCTACCTCATTTTGGATTTACAGCCTTGAGTATATGTATAAAGAAAATGAGAATTAATTCTGGTCCTCAAGTCACGTCCATCCGTCAGCTACAAAACCGATAGTCACGACGGATATCACGATTTTGACGTCACAATAACAGTTTATTAACTGTACTTTTACAATCAACATTAGCCACTGGTGCACAACCACTGGTTTACTATCAAAATTTTATGATAAGTAATGGAGCGAATTTAAACATAACTTTTTTTTAACATCGTAAACAAAAATTTGTTTTGTTATTATTATTACATACATACATACATATACTCACGGCTATAAATCCCTGAAAGGGGTAGCCAGAGCTAAGTAATTAGAAATTCCTCAGTCACTTTTGGAAGTTGAGTGGGGAAAAGATGGTAGAATAAAGGTTGTCTGTGATGGGTCTCCAACCGCATCGCCCAAAAATCCCTTAAAAAGCCCCAAGTCCGTTAGTCGCCTCTTACGTACACCCACCGGAAGAAATTGGGTACTGCTATTTTAAGCCTATTAATATGTATTTAATTTAATTTGCTGCTTTACTTATTTGACAAAAGCTGTAATGTAGATAGGTCATAATGAGCTTTTCAAAGTATGCTACTATGAATTCTGGTAACTGCCTCCTTAGGCCAACGAGTCAAAGTTTCAGGGTCAAAAACTGCATATCTCGGGTCTATTTTCGGTGGATATTCTATGAAATTAAATTGATGAGACATCCCAGTTAAGTGGATATTGCAGATCGCACCACCAAATTTCGTGCTTCGCAAGGCAAGTTAAGTTGGTCCCGGCTCCTATCACAGTTGTAAAACTCTACCATCTTACACAAGGTATAGGCCACCGTTGTCCTAATGACCAAATCACTATGTATGGTGCACTAGTCTCTCTTGAGGATTTTAACGAGTGTGTGATGAATACCGACATAATTAAACCTGGAATAAATGAAGATATAACCATACCTGTTCTCTCCTACAGAGGGCAGGATGCACAAACTTCCTATAGAGGATAGAGGATCCCTTGGTGGCTGGCGAGAGGAGCCACAGCACCAGCACTATCTTCACCTCGTAGTAGAACGGGAACCACGACAGGAATACATCCGTGAATGTTTCCGTGCAGGTGAACAGAGCGAATACTATCCAGTACATCATCCATTTTACCTGTAAGCAGATTATACGTGGGTAAATTAAGGTTCTCTAGTAGGCTGTTTTTGTTGAAAACTATGTGTTGGATAGGATATCGCGGTATGGAGTTTTACTGAGTAATTTAGCAGTGTAGTGGAATAGTGTCAAAAATATTGTCACATGTACAAGGTATAAAAGGAGATAAAGTATACATACATATACTTACGCTATTTGTCCCTTTGGGTTAAGCAGCAAATATTGATTGTTACTTTCTACTAATCTTTCTAGTTTGATTTGCATACAATCAATCTTTTTATACATACTCTTTTATTCTTTACTAGTAAGACGCCTGTCTAAATATCAGTCCAAGAACTAGATCGAAATTCCATTTTAGTTATTTTGATAAAACTTCGTGTACAGTTGTGAACATTAAGATGTTTTTTGCAATACAAGTTTGAATATAATCTGTAGATGTTTTTTACCTAGTTAAGTACAGTTAAAAGTAAGTGCTCTTAAAAAAGTGTGAATTGAGATTTCGGGAGCACAATACAATCATTCAACGGAACGTTTGTCACCTCATACCTTTGTGTAAGTCGAGTAACCTACATTTACAATTTTACTATAACAACTGCAGAATATTACAGTGTGGAAATATCATTGCTAAATTGATGAAATTGCAAAACTTTTATACCAAAACGTTATTTCCAACTTTTGTGTTTCAGTTATTTGCAATGATAGTATATGATAATTTCTAAAATATTAACCTCCGTAGAACACGTAAAATAAAAATACGATATTCCACAACCAATTAGGTGCACACAGGAAACCTGATAGAGGACACAACAACTGAGGCGTTTCAAACTCGCGCATGTACCGTGACAAGGTCAATATTGTTTAGAAGCAATCTTTTATACGATTTACTCTACTAATTACAAAGAACATAAAAATACTTACATATTCCTTTAAATTCTTTGTTCTCACAGCCTTGTATGAAGCGTAAGCCGGGTACAACGTTCCGAATACCAATCTGCAAAACGGATATACGACGATGTAAGAAAACATGTTTGGCGCGAAAATTCCTGCTAATACAGCAATTACGCCAAAGTTTGTGATCGTGACACTAGGGATGCACTCTGTTATGATAGCTCCGACGATGCAGAATATTTTCTGGAAGACACTTCCTCTCGATGGGTCGAAAGGGGTGTCATAATCTTGGCAATCGTTTGTAGGATCGTATTTGACGATTTGTCTATCGTTATATTGTTCCTCTAGCTGTCTGACAATGAGTCTCACGCTGGTGCAGCCGAGACTGAGCGTGGGCAGGCCAGGGTGACGGCTGCCGCGCCGAACACACTCCATGAAGTTGGCATTGAAACACTTTACGAGACTGTATTCGGTTTGTACGCGCGTCCGAGTGCGACTGAGATGGCCGAATGACTAAGTGCTAGGTAAGATAAGTAGAGTAGTTTTTTTAGTGTTGCTTTACATCGTTTGTTTCCAAAATATTACGTATCACACGGCTATAGATGATATTGGGGTAGTTAGAGCTTCAAGAACTAGATTTTCAGTATTTCGCACTTTTGAAAGATAAGTCGGGAACAGATTAGAGAATAAAGTATAGTTGGTGATGGGTCTAAAGCCCATAGCACACGACGTATTTTATACGCGCCGACGACGCGCGTATTAGGAACGCGCGTTTTCGGCGCCGTTGGCGCTGATATTTGCGTTTGCATTCATGAAGCGCGTATACGCGCGTATAAAGCGATGCAAACGCGCGTACAAAGGAGCGGAGTAGGGGCAGGGGGGAGGAGATGCGCTCACGCCACCACTGACTGCACCGCCCGCGCCTCAGTTGTATTGATTGTTAAGATATATGACCTGCTTCGTCAAGTTAAATGTTAAGCTCTATGGTTAGGCTTGACATTACCGTTTTTGGTTTGAGTGACAAGTTTATTTTCCACAACATTCTTTATTTTACTCCTCTCGATCCATCTATTAACGTTGATAGTTATTGTAAGCTGCGCGTGTATATGGTTCAAAATGGAACACTTCGACACCGACCGCTTTATTGCAGAAATTAACAATCGTCCAGCTACATGGAATTCTCTACTACCCGAATATTCTAACAAAGTGTTAAAAAGAAATGCTTGGGATGAATTGTGCCAAATTTTTTATAACGATTTCAATGAAAAAACCAATAAGGAAAAAAACCTGGCAGGTAATTTTTATTATATTTATTTGTTTTAGGACTAGGTACACAAGAACATCGCCGCGCCGCCGTAAAGATAGGCCACCCATGTCGCGTGCCCACGTTTCTATAGGTAGTTAATAAGCACTAGCAGTATTTTTTTTACTTATTGGAACTAACTACTTAGTACCCTAAAACGTAGGCACACGACATGGGGTGGCTATCTTCACGGCGCACGTTGGGTCGAATCTGAAAAAAAGGAACTTATGAATTAAAAATTTGTCATGATATTTCGCTAAATATTCGTTTTTAGAAAAAAATTACAATTAATAAATGGTGATTGTATTCACGGTTTCTGTCGATGGACTGAACAAATAATTGACATTTCGAAAAAAAGTTCCTTATTTTTTCAGATCCGCCCGCCGATACATAAAATAGGAAAACAGTAGATCATGTATTGTAATTTAGGGTACCTACCTAGGTACCCTAAATTTTAGAATATTGCCATGGTACTGCACCTTCATCGCTAATAAAATAATCAGTGTACATATTTCGTATCGTGGTTCCGCTTAATTGTACCTGTGACCGTCTTGTACCAATCGAAATCAAACTTGCATTTTCAGGAGGATCTTCTAAACCAACTATACTCAAAGACTTATGAAAATTATAACCGTCACGTTCACGTATGAAATTATGCAGCATACAACAGGCTTTCACAATAGCCACACTGAAGTCCACGCTAACGTTCAGTGGTCGATTGAAGATTTTAAATTTGTTGCTTAATATACCAAATGTACATTCAATGTATCGTCTGGCACGTGTCAAACGATAATTATATATCCTTTTTTCTTGTGGCAAGATTTTTCCAGCGTAAGGTCTCTGCAAATGTTGAGATAATGCAAAGCCTTCATCTCCAACAAACGTAAATGGTATTGGCACTCCATTATTAGATATTGGTCTCGCATTCGGTATATTATAATTTCCTTGCCTTATCTTTTGGGTCCATTCACTACAATCATTTATTGTTGAGTCTGCAGCTTTTCCATAGCATCCAACATCTATATCGATAAATCTGTAATTTGCATCACATATTGCAAGCAATACAATGGAAAAATATTTTTTATAATTAAAATACTCTGATCCACTATGTTGAGGTTTTATAATTCTAATATGTTTTCCATCGATAGCCCCAAGTAGGTTGGGAAAATTTGCATATTTCATAAATCCTTCAGCAGTTTTTAGATGTGATTCTTCGGTTGGTTCTGGCATACAGATGTTTTTTAATTTATCCCATATTATTTTTACGGTTTCACGGACTATAATGCCTGCCGTCGTTTGCCCACACTTAAAGTCATAGTGAATATCTGAGAAATAACAACCCGTAGCTAAATACCTGAAAAAAAAGCATTATTAAAACTTCTATTGTCATTACGATGATGATAATTTTACATATTTAATTAAAATGAACATACACACAACTACTTATTTCAAAGAAATTCAAATTAACCTAATAAATAACTAAATTATTAACATTACATATTATTGTTTTCAGTCATTGAACTTCAAAAAAAATGGAAGAGTATTAAGGACGCTTATAAAAGAGACAAAGCGAAGAACAATAACTGTTCCAGTGGATCTGGAGCTAAGCCTAGAAGACCCTACATATATTCCAATTTGCTAACTTTTTTAGACCCGCTTTATGAAATAAGATCTCCAAGTCAAAACGATGATGCAGCACTGGGGCGTGACCAAGACTATGATTTTCAAAAGCCACATTCACCAAAGAAGTCAAAAAAGACTCCAAAACATGAAGACCCACTAGACAAATTGTATGAAGCACTGACAGCAAATCTCAAACAGTCTAAGGAAGTGAATAATACAATTTTATGTGAAAATCCCGACATTCTGTTCTTAGTTTCGTTAGGTAAAGATTTTTCTGCCATCAAACAGGAATTCAAGTTAGAGGCCAAAGCTGATATGATAAATTTAATTCGTAAATATAAAAATATGGGACAGTTATCGAGAACATTACATGAAAATAGATACCAAGGTGCATTTCAATATGAACATCAGTATGGATATCAGTCTGGATCTGGATATCAGTCTGAATTTCAGCCTCCTTATCCAAGTAATCAATCAGTGCCAAGAAACGAATCTGTCAGTTCACTCCAAAATTTGGATAGCAATGAATCGGTTACAAATGACTCCGATATCCTAACTGACATGTATGATGATATCGAATAAATATTTTTCTCTTATTAATAATCTAAGTGCGAATGATTTAAACTGCATCAGGTCAATAAATAAATAAATACATAATAAATAAATAAATAAAAAACTAGTTGTTTTCTTACCTCAATGTGATGAGCAAACGTTCTTCTGCCGATATACATGATCTCATTACTGTATTTTGACGAGTTAACTCTGGTTTTAGAATCAAAAGAAGTTCTTGGAATGACGAATGTGACATTCGATAACAATTATAAAATTTCTTCCATCTTCTACGTATTATCAATTTTTTAAACGTTGTATGATAATGACCACTCAATCTTTTTTCACTCGTAAATGGGTCTATCCAATAGATTCGCTTTTTTTTACTTTTTTTTCGTTTTAAAAGGAGTACTAAGGCCAACGTACGCAGTGTTGTCTCAACCGACGCCATTGTACAACTGAACAGAACAGTCTCTGATCAAAACGCAAAAGCTACAGCGCGTCTGTATTGCTGTTTCACGATCGCCCCATGTGCTTAGAGTACAAGGTTGCGTTCAAATCTCGTATGAAGCGCGTATACGCGCGTCATCTGCGCGCCATGCGCGCGTATAAAAAACGTCGTGTGCTATCAGTCTAAAGTCAGAACACGCAGGGATCCCTTATCCGTTAGTGCTATTTTACGCTGACAACATATAACTATCAGACAGACTTCATTTATTTATTTTTTCGTGGTGTTCAGTTCAAATTAGCTAATGTATACCTAAACAGTGCTTTCACGTGATAAAGAAGGACCACAGTTGAAGGTACGGGAAGCCGAGGGATGAGGACAACGCTGGACCGGTCATATTTGAATTTAGGCTAATGATTTTTATTTTAATGAAAGAGTTAGCTGCTTAACTTAATAAAAAATGCACAGTACCACAACTTTACTGGTTACAAAGTAACAGATATAAAATGTAACGAGTAACTGAAACAATAGCGAGCCCGCTAGAGCAAGACATATTGCCCTCCATCCAGAGAAAGTCTACCTCCAAATTGGTCACGATATTTCCGTGCATTCCGCTAATTGGGTGAACAAATCAGTGCGAAAAGAATAAAGTTGAGTTGAGTTTCTTTTGGTTGGCGGCAATTTTTAGACCATTTTTACTCCTCTAAAATATTTGCTTTACCGTAACCGAAATATTGAAACATATATATACTCACGCCATTAGTTCCCATTGATGTAGTTAGAGTTTCTTGATCGCCACTTTGTAAAACTCTAGCACACCCTCTCCAGCTACATTTACAATCATCAATCTTTCCATACATTCCCTTTTATTCTTCACGCTTCGGACGCCTGCCTGTTTGTGGACATTCTCAATTTGATTTAAACGCGCCTTGCGTGGTCGTCCTTTACTACTAAAACTAATTTACTTTCATTCCTATATCAATTTTTTTACATCATCTTCCACATTTCAGGATCACAATTTCTCACTCGATCAAAGTAAATTTAATGCAGAGAGTTAATTTCTTATTGTATTAACTTCCATTTTCTATTCATAAAAAGACATAAATTGTTAATTTCGCATTGACACCCAGAAATTAAAAATGACATCATCTAATGACTTTATCTTTTAATTAAAAAAATGCATTTTCAACACTGGCACCATACAAATCTTAGAGATTTTATCAGTTCTTTCGTGGAATTGATCTTGGCTATCATTTCACAAACGCATTTGTGATGGTTGGTACGTTGATACAACTTTTGAAAATAATGTCCTTATATAACAAATTTCTAGGAAGGTCACCATGAGCGCAAAAAGGCAGGTTACAAACTACTCTTTTAAGTTTTACCATTAAGTTAATTTAGTGTTATTTTATTGGACAACATAATTTAATTTGAATTCGTTATATATTAGAACACCTGGTTTCTTTGTATGAAGTAAAATATAACTTTAAAGAACTCTACAATTATAAGAATTTCCCACACAATTACTAACTATATTATAAGTTATTATCGTAAAAGAAGTGTAGACAGAGCTTTATAATAAAACATCCTCAGCCGTTTGGAATTTGAAAATGGAAATCAGTTAAATTTAGCCACCTCGTCGTACGCCACTCACGAGAAGAGTCAGAGGAGATAGTTATTTTACACATCGTATTTATTAATGATTATATAATTAGGAAGAGAGAAAGAGAAAGACCTAGGATAAGCTACATACAGCAAATTAAAGTGAAAGCGAACGTCATGTCGTATCAAGAGGTGAAGGAGAAGGCTAAGAACAGAGAAGAATGGCGACTACTCCACAGACAAGAGCTCAGCTCTTGAATTCAAGAAGATTATTATTATTATTATATATTATTATAATTATTTTGTAGCACCAAATCGTAACCAAATGACAAACAATGAAATCCGGACACTACTGACTACGAACCTATGTTTCAAGAAATGTTAATTATATTAAACTGCGGCGAGGTAACTGCAAGTGGTTCGTCCTTGATCGTGATTATGCCAATATGCAACACGACTGTCAAGATGAAGTGTGATTTACTATACTAATTACTAGAAAAACTTATTTGTTTAATTTTTGAATAAATGTATTTAATATAGCGCGATTCGTTAAAAGTGCGGTGTGAAAAATGCTATTGTAAAAAAGATAGAAAAAGGAATATTAGGTATATAGAGAGGATGGATGATAGTAGATTGGTGAAAGAGATCATAAACCCAATGTGGAAAGTAATGTTAGTAGAGGACGACCTCGGAGTACTCATACATACATACATATACTCAGGGCTATAAACCCCTTGAAGGGGTAGCCAGAGCTATGGAATTATAAAATTCCTCAGCCATTTTTGGAAGTTGCGTGGGGCAAGAATGGTAAAATAAAGGTTGTTGGTGATGGGTCTCCAACCGCATCGCCCGAAAATCCCTTAAAAGCCCCAATACCGTTAGTCGCCTCTTACGTACACCCACCGTAGGAAATGGGGTAGTGCTATTCTAAGCCGACACTACACTGAAACTCGAGTACTCATTTGGACCAAATAGAGAATGTGCTAAAAAAGGCAGGTGTCCGAAGAAAGAATATTGGCTCTCACTTCTCACGTGAAAACTTATAATATAAGCATAAAATTACATAGTATAAACATAACATAATATAACATAAACGTTCACGCCGAATATCCCGAAGGGGTTGGCAGAGGTACTAATACATCTGAACATCACGTGACTTTGTCACCTGGTGTTCAGAGTACCCACGTTTTGCAAGGACAGTGTACTCACGTGATAGGGGGCAGGCCTATCGCCGTTTTGTACGAATACACTGTCACATGACTAAGTACAACTCAGCCATGTGGGTTTCCTCACGATGTTTTCTCTCACCGTTAACAACCATGATAAATTAACCACACATATGTCTTTAGAAAAGACAAATTGGTGTAGGCCCGACCCAGGATTTGAACACTAGTCGTTTGCACGATAACCGAGTGTTCTACCCACTGGGCTATCACGGTTGCTATAATGTTGTAGTTATAAGTATATGAACAAATATCGTGAGCTACGGATTAGAGAGTTAGATTGGCAATCAAAATCAGCGGATATTACTCGAGCAGACGAAACTGCGTGCAGACATAGTGGAATGGATATTTCTTATGATTTGTTTGATAGACATTAAGTTTTAAAGGCTTATCGCCATATTACCACTCCTTTGACAATGCCTGTTATGAACAAAAAGTTATTCTAATAAATAAAGCAAATCAGGTATATTACAAAATGCGGTAGCTAGAGTAATCAAAAACATACAATATATTCACAGCCATAAATTCCAAAAAGGGGTAACCAGAGCTTTAGGGCTAGAAACTCCTCAGCCACATTTGGAAGTTGATAGATGGCAAAGTTGCAGCAATAAAGTGTTGTTGGCAATGGGTGTCGCCTAAACACAACTTAAAAAAGCCCAATACCCTTAGTTGCCTCATACAACACCTGTGGGTAGAAAGTGGTAGGACATTCTAACGCGGCACTACACGGCACTCTTCTATTCAATACTCACAGCCCATATGTGTCCCCACCAAGGGGCTCGAGCCTACCCTGTATAGGGTGATTTGGCCATAGTCCACCACGCTGGCCAATTGCGGGTTGGCAGAATAACGACTACTACCGTAATAGTAGCCTGGACCGACGGCTTAACGTGTCATCATCATAATTGTCGGATAATTAGGTGATTCAAGCCTTCAATTTCCTTCCAAACTGGGTTAAATCTTACAAATTAAATTTGTAAGGTTACCACCACCCGGGGATCGAACCCGAGACCTCCGTATTTGAAACCAAGCGCTTAAGCGCGAGACCGAGAGACGGAGGCAGTCATACTCAATACTATCATTATGAAATTAAAGGTTATGCCATATCATTCTACACAGCTTTTTTACATAGTAATTACATACATACATACATACATATACTCACGGCTGTAAATCCCTAGAAGGGATAGCCGGAGCTAAGGAATTAGAAATTCCTCAGCCACTTTTGGAAATGTGAGTGGGGAAAAGATGGTAAAAATAAAGGTTGTTGGTGATGGGTCTCCAACCGCATCGCCCAAAATTCCCTTAAAAGCCCCAATAACGTTAGTCGCCTCTTACGTACACCCATCGGTAGAAACGGGGTAGTGATATTCTAAGCCGACACTACACGGCGCCCTAGTAATTAATTATATAGTTATTACCAATAAAATTATTATAGTTTTATTTATAAATAGAATAACTAACGTGTACTAGACATGGGCGTTTTCGTTTTTTAATGCAATCCGATTTGTATCGGATTTTAGATTTTGAAATCGATTTCAAAATCCGATTTCGGAAATCCGATTTCCATAGCGCTTCACGTGGTAGATTGCCATAGCTCGTACAATTGGATTTTGAATGCGATGTGATATGGATGCGATCCACGCTACACCATAAAAATCAAGAATATTTCGTTTGTTTCGTTCGTTTCGCGAATAGCGCGTGTGTGAAAATAACACAAACAATATTCGACGTTATTTCGTAAGCCCTAAGTTGGTTTATGAAATAAAACTAACTAAACCTAGGTATCTGAAATCTAAAATCCAAATCTAATGAAATTAGTGCTATCTTTTTTTTCTCCGCTATATAACTGTTGGTTTGATAGAGATGGTGCGAATTTTTGATCTTACATACCTAAGCCAGAGTTCGTTTGGTCGGATTTTGGTTTGATTGATTTGGATTGGATGCGGGCGATTAGTTTTGTTTGTTGTAGTTGAGGTTTGGATATTTGGAAATCGGATTTCTGTGTTCAAGAAAACGATACAAACGATTTGTGAATGAAATCCGATTTTAGATTGGATTTGATAAATCGGTCCCATGTCTAACGTGTACTAAAAGAGTTCATTTACACCTAAAGCACGCCTCTTCCCTCGATGAAAAATTCTATTAATAGCTCGCAAAACATTCTAAAGGCATGAATAGCCATCTGAAATGTGGGTTATTTTCTCGGAACGTGTATGGAAAGCATGTGGAACCATTTGATGCCAAGGGTAGATTAAGAGATTACTGAGAATGGAATTACCTTTGGTATTGAGCGTAGGTTAATCAGATTGCGGTGATGCGTTCAAGACTAACATTTATTTGTAATCGTGTGCAATATAGGTTTATTGATTTGAACAAATCATTGAACCGTTTTAATATTTGCTACAGTTAAACTTACATATATATTCACGCCTGTCATTCGAATTAGGATTGGCAGCATATTTATCGCTACTAAATTCCGAAGAATGTGGAAAAGGAATTTAAGAATTATTGTAATACAGGGAGAAAATGAGAAGCAAGAAGGGTTTTGCAAATTTGATTTATAAATAACTAACTTATTCCTTTCCCTGGGAGCCACTGATTTTGCAAATACCCACACTTTTATATATTACAATACAAATTCACTATCCAACGTTGGTATGACATAACAAGATCAAACTAGGACAGAACAACCCTACCGAAGCCATTCCTAGAGCAGCATCAAGGAAGTTATCTGGGGCAAGTCCAGATATAGAAATGCCACTGGAGTGTAAAGGCGGAAGATGCCACATTGCAGTTTTGTTTTATTTTTAAGGCGTTGGATTCCAGTACCGAAAAAGACCGGCTTAAATGACATTTTAAAGATTTAAAACGAATATTGAAATCTATCTATTTAAAACAACATACAGTGTATTACAATAATGTACGATAATCGCGAAATTTACTAATATAGATTTACTTTACTAGTTTATACAAAACATGTTTTTAAGTACATTTAATAGCACCAAACATTACGGTCCTAAATAATGTTTCGCTTCGTCTCCTTGGAGCCCCTCTAAACGAAAATTCTCTACCAGGTTTTATTCAAGACAAAATTTCAAATTTCAACCAACATTCGGAGCGTTTACAATCTAGTAATCCCCATTTGGCCTATACAATTATAAAATATTGTTTGTTCGTCCCCAAATTCACATATTTTTTAAGATGTTGCGACACTTCGAGGCTTGTTTCGGCTTTAAATGATTTAGGCATTATTATACGAGATACGTTAAGCAAAATTCTAAATTGTAAATTTGATAACAATAACTGGGATCAGGCTACCCTACCAGTTCGGTTTGGAGGTTTGGGCGTACGCAAACCATCTGACGTGGCTTTACCAGCTTTCTTGTCATCAGTACATTCTACAATTGATCTATACAAAAAAATTGTCAGTCCCTCTCTAGGTGACACAGAGATCAGTGGAATGGACGATGCCAAGACTGCTTGGATTGCATTGCTTGGTCCAGATTCGAGTGTTCCGACAAACATGGCTTCTCAGAGGTCTTGGGATGACATTCTGTGCGGGCGGATTCAATTAAACCTCTTGAACTCTGCTTCCGATCCTGCACAGCGTGCTCGTCTCATGGCCTCTATGGAGCCTGAGTCGGGATACTGGTTGAATGCATTACCTTCTGAGGCGATTGGTACGTTACTGGACAGGTCGACTTTTTGTTTGGGAGTATGTTTGAGAGTTGGTGCCAAAATCAATGAAATTCATCGTTGTCGTTGTGGAGTACAGGTTGACCAATGGGGCCACCACGGACTTTCATGCCCCCGCAGTGCAGGTCGCCTATCACGACATGCTGCCTTAAATGATATCATCCGTCGGGCTCTTGTCAGCGCCCACGTGCCAGCGACCTTGGAACCTCCTGGATTAATACGGGACGATGGCAAGAGACCTGATGGTATGACTTTGTTGCCTTGGAGAAATGGCAGGGCGCTGATATGGGATGCAACCTGTGTCGACACTCTTGCGCCTTGCCATTTATCCGGGTCGGCGGCGCGTGCAGGTACTGCTGCTGCCAACGCCGAGAGTTTCAAACGGCGTAAATACTCAGTATTAATAAATGACTATCATTTCATACCTTTCGCCGTTGAAACTCTCGGCCCGTGGGGCAACGAGGCGCGGCTGTTCTTTAAAGAACTGTCTGCTCGCCTTGTGGAAGTGTGTGGTGATCCCAGAGCTGGCAGCTACCTCGGCCAACGCATTAGCTTGGCCATCCAAAGAGGAAATGCTGCTAGCATATTGGGCACGTTACCCTACACCGACAACGATGAATTTCACGAAATTTTTCGTTTGTAATATATATATATATTTAGTTTTAATTGATTTTTTATACCATGATTGTAAATATTTGTTATTTGTTATTTGAATAAACCTCTTCCAGCCATACTAGGTACCTTTGTAACTAAAAGCGGCAATGTATCAGAAATTATGCGATACACACTCGGTTAAATATTTTTCATTGTAAAACCACAATAAACATTAAATAATTGATTTTGCAATAAAAACCACATAATTTTATAATAAAAAGTACATATTGATTGTGAAGTTCAATCACTGTTCTTTCCATGTGGGGAGTTTTTAGCTCTGAAGCTCTGGCTAGCCCATTTAGGGATTTGTGGTCGTGAGTTGTATGTACGTATGTTACTAAATTTATTCATGCCTGCCTGTCTTCCGAAATATATTGACGGTAGACCCAATAAACATTTCCACTTCACTTTTTACTGTTGCTTTTCAAATTATATTATTTATTATAACTAAGTATTTGATTATGAGACATGATAGTCCAGTGGGTAGAACAACGGCCCGAAAACAGAAGGGCGTGAGTTCCAATCCTGGGTCGGGCCTACACCAATTTGTCTTTTCTAAAGTCATATGTGTGGTTAATTTATCATGGTCGTTAACGGTGAGGGAACAACATAGGCCTGCCGCCTATCACGTGAGTACACTATCTAAGCAAAACGTGGGTACCTTCTCTTGACACTAGATGGCGCTGCCATGTGAGTTCAGAAGTATTGGTACCTCTGCCAACCCCTTCGGGATAAACGGCGTGAACGAACGTTTTTTTATTATTTGATTTAAAGAAATAGCTCAATAAACAATAAATTTAATTATATAACGTTAAATAGGAAGTAATAAAATGTATGTCAAGAACCTCATCTAAATGCAAGTTGCATGATGAGTTCGTGCCAGTACCGGTTATCAGACTGGTCTCGGTTGCCCTATCTTAATTGTTCAACTAATATTGACAACAAATCCGTATTAGTAATATAATTATATCGTTTTTTCGACAAATACAGAGGGGTATTTCCATTGTAACAGGTGCAACACTTATACTGCGTTTTTATAAGTTAAAAAAATGATTGTTTCGATGTATCAAATTACATTTATCAACAATGGCTTTGCCGTGTAGTGTCGGCTTTGCCGTGTAGTGTCGGCTTAGAGTAGCACTACCCCGTTTCTATCGATGGGTGTACGTAAGAGGCGACTAACGGTGTTGGGGCTTTTAAGGGATTTTTGGGCGATGCGGTTGGAGACCCATCACCAACAACTTTTACTTTACCATCCTTTCCCCACTCAATTTTTCAAATGTGGCTGAGGAATTTCTAATTCCTTAGCTCTGGCTACCCCTTCTAGGGATTTATAGCCGTGAGTACATGTATGTATGTATTTATCAACAAAAATTGTAAGAAAATAATTGTATTTAACTCAAACAAGATCTGTATAGAAACTTGTAATTAAGATCTAGCACAACGTCATGAATCGCGTAACCGGTGCGACCTATCTCTTAATGCGAATAAGATGACTTTTGATATTAAATCTGTAAAAATTTTGATGAAAGCATACACTAAGATTTTTATATGTTTAACTTTAATAGTTATCTCAAAGGACTACGTTATTCGAAATGTACAAACATACTTATTACGATGTTATATTTAAAATTTATTGTATTTAAAATAATGATGATTAGGCAAATTTTAAACCG
Source organism: Bedellia somnulentella (assembly GCA_963576735.1). Taxonomy (NCBI): domain Eukaryota; kingdom Metazoa; phylum Arthropoda; class Insecta; order Lepidoptera; family Bedelliidae; genus Bedellia; species Bedellia somnulentella. The sequence continues at coordinate 16,790,166 of OY755180.1, read as the reverse complement.
AATTTGAAAATTTTGCTATTATTTAATAACTATTAATTGCTTCCAGAATCCGTATAGATCTCAGAATAACGCAAACGAGTGTCTTGGCGTGGGATCTTCAGTCAGGTTTCATCCATTTAAAAAAAAGTACGATCACCTATGATGCAATTTTTAAACAAATTTTGACAGTAAGATTATTAAGAACCCCGGATATGGTATTTGTTTTAGAAAATAACAATTATTTTTTTTCACGTCGGGTAAGGTTTCGTGGAAATACCCAGAGGTATGGTTAATGTTGTACAATAAAGGATGGTAGCTGATTGGTCTAAAACCATATCGCCCAACAATCACCTAAAAATCCTCAAAACCTGTATTAGCCTCTTACGAAACAACGGGACAACAACGGTAAGAAATGAGTTAGTGCTATTCTTAGTCGACACTAATAAACTTCCAAGAGCGGCTGACGATTTTCTAGTCCAGAAGCTCTACCTATCGCTTTTTGGTATTTATAGCCATGAGTATACGTATGTGTGTAAGTTAAACGAGAGAGGGTGGATTTTGTGAACCAGCCTGTGTCGCGATGCTAAGAGCGAGAAAATTAGTTCAGGTATCAAACTGAAGGTCTCCATCTGAAGTTTTACCACAAAATTCATACATTTTCCATAACTGGATTAGTTAAATTGTTAGCGATTTATAAATTGACAAAATTGGCCCATAGACTTTGCTGGAGTAGAAGCGCGCGAATGTGTCAGTCACAGCTTTTAGAGTATTATATTACAACGCCCACGGGAATATAAATATAAAAAAACAGAAGTTAAGACAGTGTTTTAGTATTTTGGATGTAAACCGGCTGCAAAAAATGTAGTCCACGCGGACGTTTTCGCGGGCAAAAAGCTAGTGTGTGTAAATACAGAGGTCGATAAACATAAACATACATCAGTGTTACTAAATATTTACTTAAAAACTATGTTAGAATACCGGAAAAAAAATATTGATGTAGCGAAAACCATATAGTAACTAATTTAAGTATCTGCTATTTCAATTCCTCTTTTTAAAACTTTTTTTTTTATTATTAATTGATCATACCATAACACATTTATTTTCAAATCCTAACATGGAAAAAAAACGAATTGGTCTTTAGGGAGAGTGAAACAAGAAGGTATTTTAAGAGTACAGATAACTTGATAGTTATAAGAAATGTACTAGTTATTTTTAGTGAAACGAAAGCAAATTTAAGATTACAATAATTCTATTCCCACTGGTATAAAACAATTTATTTTAATAGACTTATGCGTTAGAAATCAACCATACTGTTTTGTATTCTATACGAGTAACTTTACTTTCCGGCCTCTCTGTATTAATTAACATAACATAACATAAACGTTCACGCCGTTTTATCCCCGAAGGGGTTGGCAGAGGTACCAATACTCCTGAACTCACATGGCAAGCGCCATCTAGTTTCCAGAGAAGGTACCCACGTTTTGCTTAGACAGTGTACTCACGTGATAGGGGGCAGGCCTATCGCCGTTTTGTACGAATACACTGTCACATGACTAAGTACAACTCAGCCATGTGGGTTTCCTCACGATGTTTTCCCTCACCGTTAGCAACCATGATAAATTAACCACACATATGACTTTAGAAAAGACAAATTGGTGTAGGCCCGTCCCAGGATTGGAACTCACGCACTAATTAAGTTATTCATATAAGAAAAGATAGAACCCATTAAGGAGTAGACTAGTCAGAAATATTAATTTCCCGATGTGTTGAAGTTTTTCTAACGATTTTTTATTAAAAAAAAGTACTAAGGTACTAGCATGACACTATACATTTTTTATAAAGGGGAAATATTTGTTTGTTTATTTTTTGCGTAATGAATAGCCTCCAAAACCACTCAATTGATTTTAAAAAATCTTTTATTAATAGAAATCTACAACCCTAATCACGCTGTATTTCTTAAAAGGTAAGCCTATTCTATTATATGTCTAGCTCTATTATTTTAATAAAAAAACTATTATAGAAGGCTGTAGCGTGTGTGTCGTAGCGTTTAGCATGTCATTATTTAAATTAAATTTTACCAGCGAAATAATAAAAATATCAGCTTCAACAACTATTAAAGATAACTTACTAAAACATTTACTTATACATAGTTCGTCACATATACATTTTATATTATATATATACGTTTTTGTTATATACGTTTGGACAGATTGTTACCGCTGGAGACATTTACCACGAACGGGCAAATTGGCAATCAATAAATCTCTCCCTACCCTAGTTGGAAACAATGACGTTAATATTTGCTCACAATAATTATTTCTCTATATCAGTCTGTGTGTGCTGCAAAGTCTAGTAAAATTTTTAATTTATTGGAGCGAAGCTCCATTTACCCCCGACTTTTGCATTTCGTTGTGATCGTACTCCTCCCAAACGGCTCAACTCAGAACCCTGAAATTTTGCACGGTGGTCAAGGATCATGTCTAGATGGTTTATGTCAATTTTGATAAAAATCGGATGTACCACGGAGGAATAATCACCATTAAAAAATTATAATGTCAGTCTATGGAAAAATTACGTAAACAATGCCAGCGCGTGAAAATATAATTTATATAAACGCATATGTATATGTTTTTTTCAACAATAAAAATTGTTAACAATTTAAGTTTTCCAAAATCGGGACTAACTCGTTTGCAGTTTTGTGTAGAATCAATCACGCGTTTAGGTAAACCAACAGGTATATTCAAAGAATCATAACAAATTGCATAGCAACGCGTGTTGATATATTTGTAGAATAAATCGTTCAACGATAAGTAATATCTGAGAATCAGGCAATTGCTCGCTTCGGTCCTTTTATTGGCATCCGACGGTCCCTTGCCAACCTAGTTAGTTCATTAATAAAACGTTGTTGTTTTTTTAATGGAGAAGGCTGATCGATTGTGACCAACAACTAAGAAACTTAAAGCCTACCTTGGTCTATGTCATCACGCCCACAAATTGCATTATGAGAGGTGCGAATCGTAGAATTCAATAACAGATATGTTTTTCAACATCATTCGTCAATTAAAACCGAATGAAGTTTCACTGCCTTGACAGATTGCAATATTGGATGAATCATGGCCCTAGTTTATACATTTCGTTTCTAATATATCCAGAAAATATATAATCTCTCAAAATAATTAGTAAGAATCACAGGTTGTTGCCTAATGTTAATTTCTAGAATATCATTGTTGTGGCCCTAACAAGCCCTGTCATGACATTCAGCTGAAGTGTATGCCCATTCGTTTACACTTACATTGTTTATTAATTATAAGATCTGCTTGTTTTGTTGTTTTTTATTGTAATTTGTGGTTACGAACAAATGTTTTCTTTCTTTCTTTCTAATGTGTTGCGATTATAGCCGTGAATATTTTAAACTTCTTTACAAACGCTGCTAAATCTCAATTATTAACGTTTATTTATGTCGAATCAACGGAATAAAATACTTTACAAAACATATAAATTTATTGACTCTTCAAGTAACAACCGATTTTAAATGTGTAGCAACCGCAACCAAAAGGAATATTGATCGACCAAATCGTGAAATACTAGGCAACGGTTCCAGTTGGCGTACCAAATACTGGTGCGTGACTGTTGCTAGGAAAAAACAAGTTCAATCCCGTTTTTAGTTTAAACCGAAACTAATGAGCATTACTTACGTATATATTTATACATGAATAAGCATTATTAGCCGACGATTGGCTAACTTTAACAGTTAGTGGCTTGGTCTATTGATTTAATTGTCGGTACAAGGTTCCTATTTTCTCATTCTTTGTTGATATTGTGAACTGTCTAGTGGTTTGAGGCTTTTAAGGGATTTTTGAGCGATGCGGTTGGAGACCCATCACCAATAACCTTTATTTCACCATCTTTTTCCCACGCAACTTCCAAAAGTGGCTGAGGAATTTCTAATTCCCTAGCTCTGGCTATCCCTTCAACGGATTTATAGCCGTAAGTATATGTATGTGTGCATGTATGTTGTTTATGTTCAAGTTAATTACTTGCCGCACCTTTATTTCCCTAGCCTAGATGACTTTCCCATGCTGGGTGGGTAGAAGTTAGTGCATGCACAATATCTGGTAATACATGGTAAACTATACAAAAATATAGATGGTTTGAGTTTAAAAATAAAAAAACTAGAGGTAGTTGATAAACTTCGTCTATTAAGTTTCACCAGATAACAACTTAAAAATCTGGAAAGTTTTTTTATACAACCTTTTTTATTATCAAATTTGAAAATTAGATATAATGTTTCTTAATACGACTGACAACAAAATATTAAAAACAAATTCACTGTGCAATGGCTATTTAATTACGATAAGAGTGCGGAACATATTTTTCTATAGTAGATAATTTTGAGTGCCATATATTTATATATTTTTTTATCCAAATGTGATTCCATACAGTAGCAATACTTTCTCATGTATGGTATAATGTTCAAACATGTTTTAACTAACAAAACCATAATTAGCAAGATATAGAGAGAGATAAAAAATCTTCGTCACTATAGCCGAATATGGTATCACCTTGAAAGTTTTCGTAGACATCACTTGCATTATCAAGCGGAAGGCATTTGAAGTTGTTTCTTATAAGGAACTAAACTCAACACCCACCTATATACGTTTATGTAATACATCATTCATCTTTAGGCCTTGCATAGATGTTACGGCCAAATGAGGAAATTAACATCGGTTTTTGATCCGAATCAAGCAAAAAGAATCAATACATAACAAAATCGCTATTTCGTTGGTGAAATCATCTGTTGCCGTCTGTTAATTATGTCGATTTATTTTTGGTCAGTTAACCTACATTCAACGCTCGGCATACCGGGATGGCGAGTCTCAGGCCAAACTCAAACTACTATAATATAAAATCATTTTTATTTTATCATTGTAACGAACAATTTTATAATGAAAGTTTAAATATAAACAACGACAACATGGTTTTCATAATAAATTGTAATTCGAACTTGAATTTTATTTCTCGAAGACATTGCGAACTTGTAAGGGATCAGGCTACGTCATCAAAGTAAGGTTAAGTAAGACGAGGTCGCACCAAAAATGGTAAGACCACCGATATATACAAAATACGGTATACAAAGAAGTCAAGGTGTACTCCTCGGAGACAACTCAACGCACTCGGAACGGACACAAATAATCGAGTAAAACTCTCGATTAACGAATCACATCACTGTCAAGTAGGTGTCAATGCACTGCACTAAGTTTCGTAGCGACCGAGCGTGATCGCTTTCAGAGAGCGCCATCAACTAATGTTCAACCAGTTGGTTGCGGACGAATACTCTCTTGACGAAAATAGCTTCGGTTCAGATGCACTGAGATACACAGCGACTCTACCTCCTTTGTTACCCGATTGTGACGTCACAGGAACAAGCGGTTGAGCGAAACATGTTCTATTTAACTCAATTATTTCTCCATTAGAAACGAAGAGTGCTTTGACGACGAATTCTCACAAGACAATGTTTGAAGGTGAACGAAAAGAAGACGTCGAAAAAATACAACTGTACTGCCAATTTTTACTTCAGTGGTGGCTCTGCAAAGCTTTGGATTTTTGCCAACTAAAGTTTTTATGTTGGCTCATTAAACTATTTATGTGTGTTAGTCTGAGAGCAGATATGTGTTTGAACATATTAGAACATAAGTAATAAAATAATGTAATAAAGTAGTTATCCAAATCAATACAATATACTAAATTTAAAGAAAGAAATATGTTGTATGTAAGCAATTGACTGAGTATATAGTTAATGCCTGACTGTTATTAATATGCCACACATTGCATTTTAAACAATCCACATGACATATTTAAAAAAAAAACATAGAAATAGAGAAGTTGCTGATCAGTCTCCAGACAATCTCTAAAATGAATCACTTTCCTAAGTTGCCTCTCATAACCACGGGACGAAATTGGTTAGTGCTATTTTATGTACCGACACATAACAGTACATAGCTTTTGCAATGTTTATAATGAATATTATTATTTAAAAAAATTAAGAATGGGTAATACTTTTAGTATACCCATTGGAAGAATATGTAAAAACATAAAAAAAAATTCATCTACAATCAAAGGATAACTGAATATGCTTCTTAGGACATGGTTAATATAGAGTGACAAATACAAAATAACTGTAGATACATACATCTTCCCATAACTCTTTTAGCTTGAAGAATGTAAAAATACATAAAACTATATACCAGTGATAACACCACCACTCTGAGCTTAAATCCCTAAAAGGGGTAGCCAGAGCTGAGAAATTAGAAATTCCTCAGCCACTTTTGGAAGTTGAGGGGAAAAGATGGTAGAATAAAGGTTGTTGGTGATGGGTCTCCAACCGCATCGCCCAAAAATCCCTTAAAAAGCCCCAAGTCGGTTAGTCACCTCTTACGTACACCCACTGGAAGAAATGGGTAGTGCTATTCTAAGCCGACACTACACAGCATATCTACCTATATTGTAGGTACGAAAAGGTAATAAAACTGGAAAGGTATAAATTAATATTGCACTTATAGTGTTCAAATAACACAAAAGAAGTCTTAATAGACAAATATGGATTGTATATGGTAGCATCAAGGATTTAACAACTTACTATAAAAGATCCACTGAATTAGGTTTAGGAAGAGCGGTATACAAACATACAAAAATATGTTAGTATCAGTAAAAGAAAAATTGTATCTAATTATTTTGTAATTTTGTAGAGACTTGGAAGAACAAAAGAAAATATTAGCTTTTTATTAAATGCTTTTTCATTTAGAATGGGTTGCAATACACAATTATATGATGTTGGGATTGCAGAGTAAAGAGTTGAGTTACTTAAAAATATTGTAACAAGGGCATTCTATTTATTACTTTAATTTGTTACTTGAGAAACCCTTGATATTATCATGTTTCATGGTAGTCAACCTTGGTATGTATCGGCACCATACATTTAAAAATGTTCTCTTTTTCTTATTTGTTACATTATAAATATCCCAATTAAGCCTCTGTATAGCGAAAAAGTTTTTTTCTTTCTTTCAAAAGCTCGGTATAAATTATAAAATTTATAAACTAGGGAAGAATAGAACAAAACGCGTTCTAAAATGACGAACACTTTGTTATTATGTATGAATCAAAACAACTGATAACGCAATTTGTACTCGATCATAATGGCTATTTAATTAAAACACGAATCACTATTACAATCTTTTTATAAACCAATGGATTAAAAAAGTTCTATATTGATTAAATCAAATTAGGCACATTTTCTTTTAGTATTTAATCATGAAATATTTATATGCCAAAATTAGTCGCAATCACAAACAAAGAAACTCGGTCATAAATAAATAGAAAAAAAATGGTAGAAATAAAAATCATACTTACATAACCAACCGTGAAATGATTGCGGAAATCATATTATAAATTTTCTATAGACTTTTCACATAAGCTTGATAATTATAACACCAAAATATACACAAACACAACCGTTCAATCGTAAGTCAGAGACGCCATCTTGAAATTAAATGTCAAATCATACATCAAATTTGACATTATTCTGTCACGTGATCTGAAAATCAATACTAACCACGTTCCAAAGCGTATCCATACCGTGTTAAATTAAATACACTTTGAAAAACTATTCATATTGTTTCGTTAAAGCCAACGGTATTTTATCAGTTTGGCTTTCTGAAATCACACTGTGCAAAAATATATAGATTTGATTTAAATTTTTCTCAGTATGTAAAGGCCTCAGATTTTATAACATGTTTTCACGATTTGTAACTTGGAACATCATCAAAGATATTCTATAGCGCCATCTAGTTGGAGTTGAAAGAATATTTTTGTAGCGACATCTGCTAGTCTGCTTTGGTACTTATTGAAAACAAAGATACTATTATTTTACTAAATTCTAAATTTAATATTTTAAAATGCATACAAAATGTTCCAATACGACTATTTTTTTAAATTAATTATAAGTATTTTATCCAGATCAACCACAGTTAATGTAAATCGATGAAATCTTCATAATGTTACTAAAATAAGAGGTCGGTGGCCCTCTTCACTCTTCCTCTATTGCGATGCATATTCAACTTTATAGCAACGACGTAGCTCTGCGGGTAGCAAGACGCAGGCAGGAGGGCCGAGCAGCAGAGTCGAGCCAGTTTGTGTTTTTCACGTCACGTTCCGTCGTTCACGTAGTTTCACTTCGCACTACGAAGAGAGAGTCGTGTTTACTGTTCGTAGTGTTTCTTGGCAGTTGTGAAGTTTTATAAGTGAATAATGTGATTGTGAGGTTCGTTATGGCCTATAAATACCGTGAAGATTTGGTTGGCAAAAGATTTTTGTCTGTAAGTGGTGTGACCAAAATAAATGTGAATAAAGTTTCGGAATGGGGATGGAAAGCTGGTGTTATCAGAGCTGCTTCTCATAAGGACAATAAACAAAAAGAACTACAGGTACCGTCCAATATGCATAATTAATTTTGAAAACGTTTTTGGCTTAAGAATAATCAACCAACTAGGTTATAGTTACCTCTGCTTACTGCATTTTTGAATTCAAGCGTGAAGACAGTCATTGACCTATAGTCAATGAGTCGATAATTTTATTGTTTGAAACTTCACTACAAAAATATTTATGTTTCACTACTGTGTTGATCATTTGTCTTTGCGTAAAATAGATCATGAAAATAAAATATTTTGTCTGTGATAACTTGCAGAAAAGGGGTAGCCAGAGCTTCAAATTTTCGTTTATATCTTATTAATACTTTCAGTTATAGCCAACCGATTAAAAAGACCTAGATTGCGCACGGAATACCCACGATTTTATGTGGAAAAATAAGGAAAAATCCATGAGTAATAATAACGTAATGAACGAAAATAATTAGATATATAAATAACATTGTCTCATTTAATCATTAGTGCATACCTTACTTACCCGTCACCCGCCTACGTACCTGCAATGTTAATGTTAGTAGGAAAGTAATTCAATTATATTTTCTTACGCAATCATTCTCAATTAAATTGTGTACTCTACGAATAGATGCATACTAGACAGACCTACGTAAGATTATACTTTACTTTCATACATACGTATGTAAAAGAAGCTGTTTAGACATTTTTTTAGACGAAACGACGTCCGTTGTCTATTACTTCGAAGGCAAGCTACTGAAACCGAAGGTAGTGGGTTTGATCCATTATATAATATTATTGGTTTGATCCATGTTATCCCCATTGAGGACAATATTTATTAATTTGGTTAGATATTTGATATGTTGTTTTTCTTTAAATGTTGGTTCTTAAATCTTCTGTACGATAATATAACTTTTTCTCGATTAATCGACAATATTATGTATTCCCCTGACACATTAAAAACCAGCATTCCAAGTTCACGTAAATTTAATAGTCTTAAAAATACAAAACCGTTGAGCGACGCGGCAGTTAAAATACGAACAAAACCAACACAAATCTATTAAGAAAACGATCGCGTACAAACAAATGTGACTTCATATTCTAATAGCGAGTGTTTCCAAGTACGTGCATGTAGTAGGTAGATACTAGATACTCTATGTACTCAGTTATCTATGACCTTACCTCTTCATAAGGGCTGGCGAGGCCAAGCCAGTTATTATCACTCGGAGAGTACTTGGCTGCATGCTACTCGTCATTGCATTGCACGCATCCTATACTGCTACATACGTGTATAAAATCATGACTTGATATTTACTGTTTGCCTTTCGGAAGAATATATTTAACTACTACTGAAGTGTTGTGTATCGTTTTAGTGCTAAAAAAATAAGTTATATCATCTCCTACTTTGTTTTGATATACCCTCGCTTAAATACGTTTCATACAATTTTGTTACTACCTATGTGTGTTCAAAAAAGTAAAGAGAAATAAACTTAAGAAGTAATAAAGAGTATGAATCAAACCCATAGATTCTCATCTGTTTTAAATCCTGAAACAAACATAATCCTTTGTGTCTTTCCCGATGTTAAATTTTGGTGAACTTACTACATGAGAGATCCGAAATAAATTAGTTTTAAACTAACTTAAAAGGCAGAAACTCGGTACTAATCGGAGATAGGCTTGTTCCATTTCATATGAGTATAATGACCACAGACTTTACTGCGACTATCTGTTTATCTGATGTTAAAAATATTTTCCAATTGACGATCGCAACAACTTGCATCTGTACCACGCCTTAAGGGATATGCTATATCTATCTAATATAAGATATGAGATCTTTCCTTACTTTGAGGTATGTTAACAGCCAATGCGATGCTATAAAATAATGACAGTGTGGGTGGAATTCTCAAAAGGTCGTACCTATCAGCGTTTGAAAAACAACTTGAATTGTTTTCTATAAATACGTTAGGGCTGAAATATTATGCATCTGTGGTTGGGTTATGGATAAGTTGGCGTTATTTACCTAGCAGTATGGGTAGATTTCCCAGAAGGTGGACGACTTGGTTAAGGTCAAGGGAAGCCAATAGATGAGGACAGCGTAGAACCGGTCTTAGTGGAAACTTTTGGGACTTATTTGCAGCAGTGAATTCTATTGGCCGAACGATTAATAAAATAAATATAAATATTTTTGGCTTAGCCGCGAAACGATTTGGAGAAGAGTTTTCTAATTCTTCAGAGAAGAATATATGACTAGATAATTCTCTTACGTTTAACTACCCCTAGTAAGAACGGAAAGTGACTCTGTAAGTCTATTTATTATTTACAGCAAGACATGTAAAAAATACTAAGCATTAAAAATTACTTATATTGGGCAATATATGTTTGTTTTAATCAACCTAAATCAATTTTATATTGTCTGGCTATATAGTTTTATGTTTATAATCGAATCGAAAGCATGCACAGTCCATTTACACTGTGGGCGAGATGTTCGTTGCGTTGGTCGTTAGTTGATTTATTTCGGTAATTCTTGAAGAATCCGGGTCACCGCAGCTAATTTTGAATACCGTAAGAGTTTTAGGAATGGTGCATTATCTTTTATACCTTCACTGTTATGTAATGCGATAATTTTTTTCTTGCTCGCGACTTAATACTATGTTGTTTTTGGGTTTGAAACGCAGCCAACGAACGAAATTCTCGCCACAGACATCGTTTGACACATTTTTGGCTAAGATTTTGTCTTGTTGTGGGTGGCTCGGTACCTCTCACTTATTTAGCTTTTTATTTGTTCTTATTCTTACAAACATATACGTATGAGACGAGTATAATGTAAAATATCAAAGTGCATGGCTAATGGGCGTAGGTATTTCATCTTTGACATAAAGAAAGTCGTAAAATCGTAATAAAATAGGAAGGCATCTTGATTATAAAGTGCTTTACTGTGTTTACGGGGACAATAAAATGGAGTCAGCTATAGGGTTATTTCGAATTTCATGTGTTTGTAGAGATAGGTTAGCAAAGCAAGTGCAAAGATAACACGGTAATAGTAGCGATCCAGTGCACATGGCTCAGGGGTCGTCGACCCCGCTCTCACCGCGCCGCGTTCGATGCACCGTCGCCGCCGTCGCTGCCGCCATTCTGCGTTCCGTTTTGAACCCTCGACAAAAGGCTGGCTGGTGAACGGTTGTTTTCACCAAATCTTATTTCGCTTCTATTCAGCAGACTTACCAATTTTGTTGTAGTTGGTATATTATATATTAGTTAGAAATAGTCTTTGTCTGCCTTCAGTACTATTTAGTTAACTTGCATTACTATAAAATATGATTATTCGTCTCTTTTGAAACTAGAGATACCTAATAAATAAATTTAAGGTGCATTAAATTGTGATGGGTAACTCCACTACCTAACCCATATTCCATACTTACACTAACATTCCATTGTTTCCAAATTCTAAATTTGATTCAATTGCTACGTTTCTTCGAATTCTATATTTAAACCTTTGATTGACAAGATCTGACTTAAGATACACTATCTCCAGAATTTTGCAATAAAACCAAACAAATATTTCGATAGAGCGTGCGGTATCTGATAAGGAGGGATTTTGAAGTTCATTTTGAGAAATAAACCTGCACTGGTTATATCTAGTTGGCAATTTTAAAAGCACCTGTTATATCCATAATTATTTAATCATTATTGCGTATTCTCACGTATTGTTTGTTTAAATGCAAGACAATAAATTTAGAAACTAAATGATCCATTGTTTTTAAATGTTGCAGTTTAATAAACCTGTAAATATAATAAATAATGAGTATCAGAATGAAATCGGTCAATGAGAATTCATTGTACTTAAAGTCGTTTTCTGTATAATATGTTTAGTACCTTATTACCGTTATTTCTTAGTTTTGGTTTAGAAGAAGACCACAGAAGACTTATTTAGTCTGAAGTATGGGGGCATGTATGAAGAGATTGATGAGTGCGAATGAAGCTTTACAGATTTGCTTGTATGGTAAAAAGTTGCGATCGATAAGTCTACTACATACTTACATACATTTACATTAGGCCATAAATCGCTTGAAGGGGTAACTAGACCTCAGGAATTAGAAATTCCTCATCTACTTTTATAAGTTGAGTGGGGAAAAGATGGTAGAAATAATGTATCGTTGGTGACGGATCTCCAAAGATACTAAAAAATACCCATACCCTTAATCGCCTCTTACTATATTATTGTATATTGTGATTATAATGTACGTACAGGTCAACTTGTAGTTCAAAACTCGTTGAAAAGTGCTTCCAATTGGATTTCCACGCAATTCGTCTAGACCTCTTGATTAGTCTGAGGGAACTTGGGTAAACCTCGGATCGATGAAATTACGTTGCCCGTTTTGTAAAAGAATCTTTAAAATCTTCTTATAAATAAAGTGATGCAGTTAGTGTTTTTTAATTTACCGTGTACTGCTGGCTTAGAATGTCACTACCCCTTTCTACCTACGGGTGTCGTAAGAGGCGACTAACGGTATAGGGCTTTTTTAAGTGGTTTCTGGGCGATGCGATTGGAGACCCATCACAATTATTTATTTCCACCATCTTGTCCCCTATCAACTTCCAAATGTGGCTGAGGAGTTTCTTGCCTGAAGCTCTTGCCTTTTGAGATTTATTGGCGTGAGTATATGTTTTAAATGCAGTTAGTATTCCTCTTGCGTATCTCGCTTGACAAGAGAGCCAACGGTACCGAGATGCATCGACGAAAGCTATTTATATCGAGAACATTCGATCGGTAATCGTTTGTTTTTACACGATTCGAAACTCGATAAGCCAAGGAGGTATTTTTTTGTAGTGATTGAATGAGATTGAATTTGGAGCTTTCGTTCAATACCCTTTGTAGAACATCGTTAGTTATTTAAAGGTGAATTAATTTTACTATATTGTTCTGGGAAAATAGAATATCAAGTGAAAAATTCAAAAGACTGGCATATGTGAGTTAAATATTACTTTTGAATACGTAAGATCTAAATTGGAAATTAAATCAATCTTTCTTTGTCTAACAAAGAAATCTAGACCTTGTTGTGCGGTATACCGATTGGCAGTACTTTCAAACACACACTTATATACAAAACTGTACCGTGGATTAATTGGCATTGATGTTAGCCGTGTAATTTCGTCATAGAATAGCACCAACCAACCCACCAACCCCTATCGTCCCATAGGTGTAGCACCAGCCGACTAAAAATATGGAACCATTTATTGATTATTCACTGTAACCGACGATTGTTTATCTTGTCCCCAAACGAATATCGAAAATGTATGGTGAATTGCCACGGATGCCCTCTGTTATAGTCAAAATTAGAATATAATCGCAATAGCAATACTAATTCGGTATGCAAAATTTTTTTTGGTATTTATTAAATATTTTTTTATCGATAGCCAACACGAAAATAAAAAACTGATTTGAATATTTTTCATTTAAAATGGGTAATTGCAAAGTTATGATTTTTTAAAGATTGTTCAACTTTTGTACTTAATGACGTCATCGATTGAAAATATCACGTAGCGACATGCAAATAAAGCGAAATGTTTAGTAAAAATGTTGCTAATTGCAAAATATTTCACGAATTTGTGATCCCAAATGAAATGATTACGATATTATACTAAACAAACCTATGATTTTCGATGTTTTATTAATAAACTGCAAGATCGAATGTCTTTGACATAACGCTGAAGGTCAAATACTGTTACAGTTTTTTGCTAAAATAACGGTCATCTTAGCTCGGTTTGATTTAATTTCAAGAAAATATGTTTTAAAAACATAATATATCTAAATGGTTTCGTAATCAGCACCACTTTTGTAAAACTTTGCATACCGCGCTTGGTTTGAGTACAATTTAAATATAAAAATACTAATATCGTAAAAATATACCTCGAATTGACAGAGTCAAATATTAGTTCAAATATTTTTTTCCTGCTTTGAGTAAGAAATCCAGTATGCAACAGTATGATAAAAATCATACTTAGCAGAAAATTATATTGGAGCATTCCATTCTTAAACATTATTTTTAGGAAACTTAATAAAATAACGCTTTGTTACTGCAAAAAGTTATTTGACTGTTAATCTTTAAAAGGCATAAATATTGCAGTTTATTGTTAAAATGGCAGGAATCTTTGTCTTTACAATTTTACTATCATTTTTTAGAATATCGTGATAAATATCATTTAAAATAACTAATTAAAATTTGGAAAAAGTTTGTAATGAGCAACGCTTTATTACAACTTCGTTTCATTTCACTGCATATTTTTTGCTGTCGATGGCGTCATCAAAGGTGTAATAATAAGGTTTATTTTTTAATAATTAGTTATTTTAAAAGAAAGATATTCAGAACAGTTTTTTTACTGGAGTTAACTATAGAAAGAAAAAACAAATATCTTTGGCCACCGAAATGCGATATATAATGAAAAAACAGTGAGGGGGGGTTTGTTAAGTCCTGTTTTATTCAACATACATACCATACATACTCACGGCCCTAAATCCCAAAAAGGGTTTGCCAGTGCTACAGAGCTAGAAACTCCACAGCCACATTTAGAGAGAGATGGTAGAAATAAACTATCATTGGTGATGGTTCTGTCTAACCGCATCGCCCATAATACACTTAAAATAGCCCCATACCCTTAGTCGCCTCTTACTACACCCATGGATGGGTACAAATGTGGCACTATACGATTTATTCAAGTATTTTAAAATCAAGCAAAGAAATGGCCTTGGAAAATAAAATCCGTAGGTATTCTATTTACAAGGTCAGGTTATGAATATTTTTGTGGAACAACAATTTAGGTCACAGTCGAGGTTCTCACAAACAATGTGACTTCATTTGTATTCAATAATACTACGGGATAAATATGCTGTTGGCCGATATTGAACCATTGATTTATGTCACGCTTTTATATTGTTGTTATTAGATACTCGTTATTATTAGAACGATTATTATACTTTATTATGATTGGCTTTTTAACATCAAGGATCTAATAAATAAAGGAAAAAAATCGAACCCAAGGCCTCCGGGTATACGCCCCCGGCGTGTAAATTTTTCTTTCCTTTATTTATTAGTAATAATCCCCACATGAGGTTTTCATGAACAAAACATCTAATCAAGGATCTAGTCTGATAACGACTCTCATAAAAATAGTTAATTTAGCATTAATTATATTCAAGACATAATTATAATTAAAAGTCCCTTTTATGCTTTTATAGATGGTGCTATGAAAATCGTAGATATTGTAAATACCATAAAGTGTGTATGTATTATTTACGATACTGTATGTATAGTACGATACCCATGGAGAAAATAATTAGGTTGAAATGTTGACAAATAAAAAGATAAAAGATAAAGATGTATTTGTATTTGATCCTCTATAATTGTAAGTAAAATATTAAAATAAAATAGTTACTTATCACATCCGATCAAGGAGAGAAAAAGTATTATTCGTTGAAAGCAAAAAGTTTGCGAAAACCGTATAAATATCCGGCTGATAAAACGGGATATGCCGGGCTCGTGCGGAAACAAAGCCATTGACCTTCTTCGGGCCCTTGCCTTGCGATACACGTGACTCGCGGCATTCGACACACGGGATCACATATCAAAACTGGCACAAAAAAACTATAATACCACTTGCTTCAATATATCAAACAAAAACAAGATTTATCCAAATAGAGCAGCTGATATAAGCGTAAATTGTGCAACACAACCGAGTGAGAAAGCGTACTCAACTGAGAGACCGTTTTATACAGATGATTTTACACGTGATAAGCCAAAATAGTCTTTAATTCCAAGATGTTAAAGGTTTCAATTTGATAACACGTATTAGGTCTAGGGAGGACGGATCTAGGTCACAAGGGCGGGAGGGGGGAGCCCTTTAGGCTACTTATCAAGAGACGTGGTGCGGCCGAGGTCGAACCATGTGCCAGGGAAAGCGATTTGAATTAAAATATGTTTGTACACAGTTACTGTGCTACTCGCTCAAGTTTTAAAAAAACAATCTCAATTTTATCGGTGTCCATGTCGTGGCCATATCGTAGATTTGAACACATCGTGAAATGATCGATCATTTCATGAAATGGTCACATTTCATGATGTGGCCAACTTCATTTGACCAGATCATAAAATCGTTAACGTTTCACGATTTTGTCACCCACGCTTGGCCAGATCGTAGAAATAGAGTAACCTGTGAAATGCGATCCAAACTCTACGGTTTATTAACATATTGCTCAGTTTTTTCGTAATTTGCAAAGTATTCGAGAACCTTTTCGTCGAAAACTCTTTTGTTATCACTTTCTTCCTCGCTTAATAGCGAATTATTAACTTTTTTTACTGCGAGAAATAACACTTTTGACAGCGACCGCCATCTTTACACATAAACAAAGCGTTTTCAGCGCCTCTACTGGTAATTAATGTAACTACTTTACGATATGACCAAATAATCTTAACCATTTCATGAAGAGGCCGCGCGTTTAGTTGGCCATATCGAGAAACGATTTCTTATCATTGATCTGGCCAAACCACATCACGATGTGGCCAATACACAGTTGAACATTTCATGAAATACGACCATTTCATGAAATGATCGATCATTTCACGATGTGTTCAAATCTACGATATGGCCACGACATCCACATTTAGTACAATGCGATAAATCTTATCCGTAATCGAACGAGTTTAGTAACGTAATGTAATGTCATTTAAAAATGCCCATGGTCGAGATACTTTTAATGCATTTACGATTGTTCGTCTGCGATCGAACATACATGAAGTGAAAGAACTTCCAAAAGTGACTGAGGAATTTCTCATTCCAAAGCTCTGGCTAACCCGTTAAGGGATTTATAGTCGTGAGTATATGTATGTAATACATAAAGAATGCGATGCGAACAAAATTTTTGTGTAGTTACATAAGATTTGGTATATATTTTAGGCGACCCTGTGTGAGAAGTAGGTTTCTAGTGACCTCATTTTGTCCCTTTATGAACGTGTCGACCTCTGTCGTCGGCCCTTCGACCAAAGTACAAAATCCGTTCCGCATTGTATGTATGTATGCGATGCGGTTCACTCTATACGGGTTCCCGCAATCGATTCGTATTACATTGTAGTAACAGGTTATTTAATTACAACATACATATACTCACGACTAAAAATCAAAAAGGGTAGTCTGAGCTTTAGAATAAGAAATTTCTCAGCCACGTTTGAAGGATAATAAAATAAAGGATGGTTGGTGATGAAGATATTGAAAGGAGAGTTAAAAAGGGAAACGCGGTGAATGGAGACATGAACAGTCTGATGTTGAGTCAGTCGTTGTCAGAAAAGGCTCGAATGGCTGTGCATAATGCTGTTCTGTTTCCCACGCTAATGTATGGTAGTGAATGTTGGGCATGGCAGAAGAAGTATGAAAGAAGAGTTAATGCAGTGGAAATGAGATCCCTCAGAAGTATATGTAATGTAAGGCTGTGTGATAGAGTGAGAAATACTGTGATGCGTGAACGAGTAGGTTTGAAAGATGACGTAGTGTGCAAAATGGAAAAAGGAATGTTGAGGTGGTTTGGGCACATAGAGAGGATGGATGAAAATAAAGTAGCGAAAGAGATATATAGAGCCAATGTGGATGGGATTGTTAGTAGAGGACGGCCTCGTAAAACGTTTCTTGACCAGATAGAAAACGTTCTTATAAAGGCGGGGGTCCGAAGTGAGAAGAATAAAAGAGCATGTATGAGAAGAATAATGAATGTAAGGGAAGCAAGAGAGGTTTGTCAAGATCGTACTAAGTGGCGATCGATAGTCTCTGCCTACCCCAATGGGAATAATGGGCGTGAGTATAAGTAAGTAAGTAAGTTGGTGATGACTCTTTCTCCAGGATCTCCAGCCACATCGCCCACATCGTAAAAATCCCTAGCGGGCAAAACAGAGTACTAATCTAAGCCGACCCTACGAAGCTCCAATACAATCTAATTACAGCAAAAATATCCAAACACTGAATTATATTGATTTACATACCTTACTGATATGTCTCATTTGAGACGAAGGTATAGTCGATTTTAATGAAAGTCTTAATTTACAAAATTTTGCAGACATCAAAACTAAAACTTCAAATATTGTTTACATTACGAGGTATGGTACAAAATAACTTATGTACTGCCCTGTTTCTTTCGATATAAGTAGGCCGAAATTTCAGACAAACAACAACACAAACTTGAATAAGAATCCATATAATGGAAAGAAATTGAAAGATGAAAGGAAGATGACCATGGGACAACTTTGATTCAGAATGTCTGGTGGAAAACTTTATGGTTAATGGTAATTATATAAAAATATATTTTCGTATAGTTATTTCTTTGAAGCGTTAATCTCGATTAAACGGAGCTAGTAAGTAAAAGCCTAATTTTTTTGATTTTGTTACTCTAGAGTTTTAGTACAAATTTAGATGTAAGATTGATTTGGATTAGATTGGATATTACAAATGCCGAAAAAATATCAGCAGCTGATATTAGCTGGTAATATTGTTACCACAAATTTCAAACCAAATTTTCAATAATAGTACTCGTATTCGTCTTGAGTTCTACTTTTATTTGTTTGTTAGTAGTGTTAATAAATCTTTTCTTTCTTTTTTTCATTTAAACAGCAGACCTAATTACATATATCTGGTGAGTTATCTTAAAATTAAAATACTGAGATCTCACTCAGCCTTACACTTTCAATCTTTAAATTGGCATCAATGCACTACAGGTCTAGTTTAGAGTTAGTAGTCTATGATATACCACTCTGAAATTAACACTAATACCGCGAATCAGATTCAAGGTCAGAGATGTCAAATATACAGTACTGGCAGCCATAAACACGCATAAATGTTCCATTTTTTAAATTTCTCTGCGTGTTTCGATTTCCCGCCATTTTAGTTCGTATTGGGTTAGGTTTCTAGTAATAATAATTACTTTGTACCATCCTGAGGCTTATTCCACTTTTCCCCGTTGACAATCCCCGTCAACGGGGATAAGTGAACTTTTTGTTCACAAATCCCCGTTAACACAAATTGGAGAGTGTGATGGGGATAAGTGAACTAAAAAGTTCATTAATCCCCATTACGTTAAAAATAAAATAATCATGTAAGAATCAGGTACCTTCTATTTATTATTGGATAAGAACTCACTTATTGATTATTGTTATACTCAAATTAAATTAAATTTAAGCTTCATTACAACACCATTTATACTAAAATCGAAATTTTTACTATTATTTACGTTTCTTCGATAATGATAGAGCTGTTAATAATAAAACGTAAGTACAAACTATAAAATAAAATACAGACAGTTACTTTCAAGTAATAACTGATTTTACATTTCTTACTGCCTACAATTACCGTTTAATAGTTAAATTTACTTAACACGCCTAACAAAACCACAGTTTGTTACATGCATTAATTAAAAAAGATACATTAAAACATAACATTCATAACATAATAAAATCACAGATTGTTACAATTATTAATTAAAAACAATATACCTAAGCTTTATGATATGCTATTTGAGCAAGAATACAAAACGAACATAATTAACAAAAAGTGTTAATATTAAAAGGTTTTGAATCACCTAAGCTTCTCTAAGGAGTGCCCAATCTTAATTTCCCCTGTAAAAAGTTGGCGAAACCAGAAACCTGGCGCTGGCTGAAGACGCATCGTATTATAAAGTTCTAGCATTGCAGGTTTCTGAAAGTAATGGTATTGCAGAAAAAACAATGAAAAGCATTAATCGCGACAAATTTATACAGGAGGTCCAAATGGAACTTTGGAACAGCTCTATCATTATCGAAGAAACGTAAATAATAGTAAAAATTTTGATTTTAGTATAAATGGTGTTGTAATGAAGCTTAAATTTAATTTAATTTGAGTATAACAATAATCAATAAGTGAGTTCTTATCCAATAATAAATAGAAGGTACCTGATTCTTACATGATTATTTTATTTTTAACGTAACGGGGATTAATGAACTTTTTAGTTAACTTATCCCCATTACACGCTCCAATTTGTGTTAACGGGGATTTGTGAACAAAAAGTTCACTTATCCCCGTTGACGGGGATTGTCAACGGGGAAAAGTGGAATAAGCCCATCCTGACATACCTCTAGAGCTAAATTTTGAGTCCTATTCTAGCCCCAAACTAAACATATATTAAAAAAACTAGCGAATGATAGTAATTATTTAATCGCTTCTCAATTTACTAGTACGTAATGTTCCATAAATAGACCAACTTTCTCCAAGTTGGTATTCGAATGCAGTGGAATGTGGAGTTGACTGGTGGCACGGGGTATAGTGAAAATAGATTCTGCTCTTAAAAAAAACCGGCTAAGTACGAGTCAGTGCCGCGCACAATTATCTATACTTATAATAAATCTGTAGAGAGGTCAATTCTGTACATGAAATATATTTTCAAAATAACTATCAGTTGGTGATTAGGGATCGATACTGATGCCAAAAATGCAATCAGTAAAATTTTTGTCTGTCTGTCTGTCTGTCTGTCTGTCTGTCTGTCTGTCGGTTTGTATGTGCCTTATGGAAACAAAAACTAGTCGACGGATTTTAACGAAACTTGGTACAATTATTTTCTATAATATAAATTCGTAACTGTATACTGTATCCATTGTCTTAGTTTGACCTATGACCTAATTTATTGAGATTTTAGTATTTGTTGATACAGCCGCAACAGAGATGCATAAATCTGTAAAGTTATACTTTCTAGTTATCACCATTCATAACACACAGCCTGGTGACAGACAGACAAAGAGATAACGAAGTCATAATAATAGGGCCCGTTTTACCTTTAGGTAGATACGTACATATACTCACGCCGTTAGTTCCCATTGGGGTAGGCATAGTCTATCAATCGCCACTTTGTACGATTTTTTTAGGTAGAAAATCTTTAAAAAAATGATCTAGCCTGAGTAAATTTGGATCCTTAGAACACGTTGTATTACCTCCCAAGGCTTGCTATTATCTGTAATTATAAGGCCACCTTCAAACAACTCCAGTTCGGTTACGCGACTGGTTTTAACATGGGTTTTCTTATGTTATCATCAGTTCTAAGAATTTCTTTAGTATATTGCCAAGATTACGATTAGTGTACATTGTAAATTAAGTATTTTTTAGTGACTAGCTTTGTGCAAATAATAAGTGATTAGTTATGAAACCTTGAATTAGTAAAGAGTATATCAATAGGTACTATTATAATGATGAAGTAAAGTTTGTACTTAGTTTGTTTGTAAGAGCAAATCTTCGGAAATACCAAACCGATCATTAAAAATCTTTCACTATCAGAAATCTCGACTCTTCAAGCCTGCTATATAATTAATATCATGACCCTGAATTTCATAAGGTGTAAGCAGTGATTGAAGAACCTTAAATTTTTGAAAGATAACAGTACCCGTTCAGAACGGGGGCTGTCCACTATCTTGTATGTTAAAAGTAGAACATAGATATATAAGACATGAAATGAAATTTTAGTGACTAAATCTTTTGTGCAGACAATTAATGCTTAATTCCGACAACTATTAAGAAAAACCAATGATTAGTTACGCGGCTAATTGTATAAAAAATAACGACAATAGAATGATAGGAAAATTAATAGTTTCCGTAGTTCTTGAATGCTTATACGGAATCAATTATGTCGTAGAATAGTCGTCAACCGCTTTTAAAACATGTATAAAATTTTTAATTACATACACACTTATATACTCACGCCATTATTTCTTATTGGGGTAGGCAGAAACTACTGTAATCTTTTTATACTTATTAAATAAAAATACATATAAGGACTATCAAAATAAATCTGCTATTGGCTAACGTACTAAAGCGATAGCTCTGGCTGCTTCTTTTTGAGATTTATAGCCGTGAGAATATGTCTTATTTAATATACAATTAGTGAAACAGCCAAAACTTTAGCAAAGATTTCCAGACGCCCGTTTGGAATGATGATCTGTGTTATATCATTATTAGGCAAGTAAACATTTTTATCAGTGAAAAAAAAACAAGAAATTAATAAATACGAATTTTCCATGTAGGACACTACTAATACAGCTTAAAATAACACTGTCATAGATCTTTACATGGGTGTTCTATGATTTTACTAACTATATGGTCTGTTTAGTTGACTGTTGCCAATGTTTTCAAACCAATCAATGATAATCCTTTACTAGACTATCATTTTACCTTCCCTTTAAAGGATATACGTCGTAAAAGTTCGATTTGAGTTAAAACTACGCTTATAAATGAAATTGTAGGGTCGTTAAAGTTAACTTGCCGTGTAATGTCGGCTTAGAATAGCACTACCTCGTTTCTACCGATGGGTGTACGTAAGAGGCGACTAACGGTATTGGGGCTTTTAAGGGATTTTTGGGCAATGCGGTTGGAGACCCGTCACCAAAAACATTTATTATTACCATCTTTTTCCCAATGAACTTCCAAAAGTGGCTGAGAAATTTCTAATTTCTCAGCTCTGGCTACCCCGTTAAGGGATTTATAGCCGTGAGTATATGTATGTATGTATGTGTGTTATAAATGAAATTGTAGGGTCGTTAAAGTTAAGTTCAAAAGATAGTCCCAATTAAACATTCCCAATTAACACGAGTGTGAATTTCTTGATGTAAAGTGACAATGTCTGATGGTGCCAAAGGACAAAGGTCTTTGTAATTGGAACAGGGGTCACTTGCTTTTCATTGTATTTGCAAATAAGTTGTTATACTCACTTGTGCCAGAACAACTTGTCATTTGGGCCTCAATTCAATTTAGGATGGAATCCTATATATTCAACAAATTCGAATAGGCTCATGAAGGTAGCAAAAGTCACTAGCAAGTAATAATCATATACTCATGCCTTAATGTCCGGAAAAGGGGTCGCCAGAGCTTTTAAAATGAAAAAATACAAGAAGCTATAATTACACAACTGTATGAGTCACAAAACTCACAAAGTTATATTTGTAGGTCATATCTAAAGTTTTTTATTTTGATATTGAAACGATTCACATAAAGTATGTTGAAAAATTTCGCTTTGATATTAAAGATTTTGTAATAAATCCTCATATACAAATTAGTTATAATATAAACTTGCTAGATAGTGGATTTTATTAATATTTAGCAGAATTGTACCCTGGCATGTTTTATATATTTTTAGTCTCGTCGAACCGGTCGGATAGGTTCTTGTCTCCTTGAGTATTACTAAAGTTTCAGTGTATCTTGTTATAGGTGATTGTTATTAAGAAATTAAATGGAAAACTATATTTTAACAGAAAGCTAAAAATGCCTTGGGATTATTTGAAAGAAGCAAAGGTCACGAACCAGGCTATCTTAGTTTTTTTTTAAATAACAGAACACCATTTGTTTTCGCATTAGAGGTGAGCTACACGGAGCTTATTAATACGTACTTCTAATACTTACACCCTTTATTTCCATTGGGGTTGGCAGAGACTACGGATTAGAATAAAAATTTAAATAGGATTTGATGATACCATTACTGATTGATGATTATATGAGCCAGGTACCTTTTCGCCAAATGAGGGCACATTGTGTAAATTGTAAGTTTTGTGTTTTATTAATTATTATTATTTAGTTTTTTTTTTGGATTTTGGTTCTTTTTTGTTGTTGTATAAGTTGCTTATGTCTATTTTTATTGTTTTTTTATATTGTTTGTGGCCTCAAGAGGAGAATAAAGATTTTTCTTTCTTTCTTTCTTTTCTTATGATCGTCATTCTGTTCCAATACCACTCTTTATTTCTTATTCTTAAATGGCGGTAATCCTTTATGTATATTCCATTGGTTTCTGAATGTCACCGTGACCTTGACTATATTAGCGTACGTCATAAATATATCTCTTTTAGGATTTGTGACCTAATATGTATAAATTGATTTTATTGTAACACACACAACAAATAAATATTATGACAAATCTCTCTTGCTTCTAGATGCTCTTTTATTCTTTTCACTACGGAATTTCGCCTTCGTTGAACGTTTTCGATTTGGTTTTCAAACGTCTTACGCGGCCTTCCTCTACTAACAACACCATAAACATTGGCTCTATATATCTCTTTTGCCGCTTTACGTTCATCCATGCTCTCTATGTGCCCAAACCACCTTAACATTCCTGTCTCTATCTTGCACACTACGACCTCTTTCACACCTAACTGTTCACTAATCACACTATTCATCACTCTGTCGCACAATTTTACATTACATATTTTACAACAAAGGGTATTGATGTAAATGGAGCACTGGTGGATAGTCTAATGTCTAGACATAGACGTCAGTCGGTGTCTTAAAAGGCCGGAATGACTGTGCATGATGCTGTCCTCGTTCCTAAGCTTATGTATGGCAGTGAATGTTGGATGTGGCAGAAGAAGCATGAAAGCAGAGTGAATGCAGTAGAAATGAGATCCCTTAGAAAAAAATGTAATGTAAGGTTATGTGATCGTGAGAAGAATGATGTGATTCGTGAAAGGTGTGGTGTAAAAGATGATATTGTAAGAAAGATAGAAAAAGGAATTTTGAGATGGTTTGGGCACATAGAGAGGATGGATGACGGTAAATTGGTGAAAGAGATATATAGAGCCAATGTGGGAGGTAATGTTAGTAGAGGATGACCTCGGAGGACACATTTGGATCAAATAGAAAATGTGCTCAAAAAGGCAGGTGTCCGCATTATGGAGAATAAAAGAGCATGTATGAAAAGATTGATGGATGTGAACGAAGCCAGAGAGGTTTGCCAGGATCGTACGAAGTGGCGATCGATAGTCTCTGCCTACCCCAATGGGAACTAACGGCGTGAGAATATTTATGTATGTATGTATATTTTACAACAACTTTCTCAATTATTTCACTCGAGTAAGCCGCAACAAATAGCAATGAAATAACACACGGAAGTGATGGTATAATACTTGAACTAGTTAAATGTATCATTTGGTACTAATAGTTACTAAAGAATGTGCAAACAATATGTATTTTTTGCTACTGTAGCTCAGTTGTCGTGATTTTGCCTCGTAACTATTTAAACAGTATTATGCAACTACGAGAATCGCATTGTCGTGTTTTAGGCTTAGAATGTCACTACCCCTTTCTACGGGTGTCGTAAGATACGACTAAGGGTATTGGGCTTTTTAGGTGGTTTTTGGGGGATTCTTTATTTCTATCATCTCCCCTATCAACTTCCAAACGTGGCTGAGGAGTTTCTAGCTCTGAAGCTCTGGCTAACCCTTTTTGGGATTTATGGCCATGAGTATGTGTTTATGTATGTGAATCGCATATTTTTACTTATATTTTGAATCCTAAAGGTGTGTTAGGCATACAAAATCTAACAGTAATAATAGGCTAATTAAATTAAACACTTCGATTGATATTTGTCAAAAGCAGTACCAAAAATTTAATGCCCAAGAATCAACTAACGGAAATACATTAACATACAGTTAAGTTTGTTAAAGCCGTGGGTCAAATGTGATGGTATTAAAAACGCCTAATAGGTTTTCCGAATTTTAACTTAATCATAGTATTGGACCCATAAAATCGGAGGTCATCGATGTGTGACGGTTAAAAATTACTTAAAGACGTATTGAGTACTGCCCATAAAACTAATATAGGTATATTATTGTTTTTTTTTTATCGATCTACGAAACCAAGTACATAATTAGGAAAGTAACAATACAACAATATTGACGACATGTTTTTCTTTTGCACTCTACTTGATGAAGATACTGAATGCTCGTTAATACATAAATAAATATTTTATCTTAGACCTATGATTGTAAACACAAGAACAAAAAAAAATTAAAAATTAAACACTAAAAAATTTAAATGAATTTAAATAAAAATCGGACAACAAGGCATGAAAAAGAAGATAAAAAAAAACAAAAAAATAATTATTATGGAGCACTATAATAAATAATATGTTACACAATGGTTACACACCTTATATCGTAAGTCTCCCATAATACAAGTAATACTTAGCTTGGAGCTAACTTGATTTGTGTATGTGTATACTATGTCCGAAAACATTTATTTACCTTGAGTATTTATGTGATAGCTTCTCGTATATAAATAAGGATTGTGTAAGGTAACGATAAAAATATAAGAATAGATAATTTTTCAGTTATAAAAGGAATTGTTAGGGAATGAAATGCTTCGACCAAGAGACCATATGTGTAAACATTGATGATATAATATCAATGTTTACACAATAATAATATGGGATCGCACTATGTGGACAGATTTTACCTGTCTTCCCTTATACTTATAATACTAATTATAAATATATGACATACTCACATGACCCAATTAGATACTTAGTGTTACAGATAATTTATTAAAGCCATTCTCACTCGTGCCGTACGAAGCTAGGGCGGATTGCTAGTCATGAATGTAAATATAGTGTTTGTTTCTTAGTCTAGAATGTAATTTATATGAGACTTTTACCATATAAAATACAGTCATAAAATCTTTACTCGCTAATGGAAATGTTCCTTCTTATCATATTGATTGTTGACCAAAATATAAATGTCCAAACTAACAAAATGATGTAGACATAAACTTCACTTTGTCAAGACCTCCAGTTAAATGTAACCGTCAATACCGATTCTTACTGAGTACCGGTCCATCACCGAAGGTCTCTTAAGCATCAGTCCAAGACAGAAGTGGCACCATGGCCAGCCATGACCAGCGGCCTTGGCTGGTGAGCGGCAGAAAGTAGGCTTGTACGGTTTCTGTGTCGTAACTGTTATCTGTGCCATGTTTTATGTATTATAGTTGGTAGTTGGCTGATTCTTGTTTTTCTTTGAACACGGGTTTCAATAAAAAAAACTTACATATTGAGTGATAGTTACAAACACAATATTTACATAGTAGTGATTAGACCGACAATGAATATAGTAAAACAATTGTACCAAAAATCAATATATGCAATTATTTGACATTCTTTTTCCCAGTCTGATTCCAAAGATGGCTAAGGAATTGAAATTTCTGAAGGTCTGGTTCCCTGGATTATTTTTAGCCGTGATTATCAATATCCCCAACCGTTAGTAACTATTGAAGTGGGCAGAGGCTATCGTTAGCCACAAACGATCTTGACAAATCTCTTGAGCTTAATTTAATTTTATCATTCTTTACAAGCATGCCATTTTATTCTTCAGAAATGAGGTGACTTCCTTTGTCTTATTTCGTCTCTTGTCAATAAAATAAAAAAAGGAATTTCTCCTTAGAATCGCAGAGCACTATGAAGGAATGATAAATATTCCAAACAGTGATCTTTGCACTTTATAACGTTTAATATACCATGAATAGATATTCATAAATCACTTATTTGAAGTATTCGCAGTATAGCTACAGTTATTATTTGAAAAAAATATTGATATGATTCGTTATTTCGTGTGTTTAAGGCACAAAAAATACATCTTCATTCTGACATACCATTTCTGTTTACCCGTTCAAGTATCACACGACACAGGTGTGAATCACTATTTCGTCAGCCGTTATGTAAAACAAGCATTGTAATCGAACATGCCCCGAACATGATAAAGTATGTTTTTAAGGCCACTAGGCCATGTTACTGTGAAGGTCTCTGCCATAGCTGATTTGTTTATCGCCATAACATACCATGTGATTCGATGTAAAGTTAATTCGTATTGGAATGTGGAATTGCATTGTAAAACTATTTATTGCTTATCAAAAATTTTTGATTGGTCGAATGTTGTACTTTTAAATAGAACAAATGTTGGCGGTCTAATCTAAATTGGATTTCTTCAGGACTTACATATATTCTATCGAGCTTTAAAGGAGTTAGCCTTAGGATTAGAAACTCCTCAGCCACTTTTAGAAGTTGAACGGTGAAAACCTACTACTAACTTACTTATACTCACGACCATTGTTTCCATTGGGTTAGCCAGAGATTATCGATCACAATTCCCTCAAATTCATTATTCTTATCACACATGCTCTTTTATTTTTTTCGCTTCGGACTTTTTTTTTCAAGCCATACTGAGAAGGTAAAGCTCGTTTACTCTTCCTTTCATTATCCCACTTTTCCCTTCAAAGCCATAAAAACGCACACAGGAGTATTTGTCCCAAGTTTATATTATTTTAATTTTAAACCTCATATGACTATTAACAGGGGCTTTCATTCTATTGTAGGTTATTAATTAATTTCAAGAAATGATCCATTATTTTTTCAGACTTTTCAAGTGATTTTTGGGCGTTGTGGTTTGAGACCCGTCACCAAAAACATTTATTATAACCATTTTCCCCACTCAACTTCCAAAAGTGGCTAAGGAATTTCTCATTCCAAAGCTCTGGCTACCCCGTTTTGGGAATTATAGCCGTGAGTATATGTATGTATGATCCATTATTGACTTAAGTTTATTTTACATATACTTATAATTAGTTAATTTTTACCTCCTCCGATTATCGTCAATTAAGTTTAAGAACTTGGACATGAAGATTAAATAAAAAGTTATATTGCTGTTTATGTGTCGGCTGTTGTTTTTGTTTCCTCTGGTTAAATAGTCAATAAATAAATCGAACTTAATATAAAATGTAGGTTAAATGAAATCATGCTGGTATTGCTGGTAAATATTCATGCATCCTCGAAGACAGTTGACCTTGAAGTACAAAGATTTCTATAGCAGACTAAGCAACTTAGTCTTCGTTCAAACAAATTGTATAATGAACAAGCAATTAAAATGATAAAATGTATTGTTAAGTGATGTCTCGACTATATTGCAGTTGACTCGGCTGATAACTGTACTATATTTGTCTTATCTTCCCACAAGTACTCGTATGTTCGGCAACACATCAAACTCACATCATATGAACAAATTTTCAAAGTAGTAATCTTTATGACTTTGACATAAGGACTTGACAGCTGTCAGTCTGTATAGGTTAATCTGTCGTCGACTGTACTAATAGTTTGAAATGTTTATGTTAATATGATAAATGTAAGTATGCACTTGCATTTATATGTTTGTAAACAAGACCTAGATGTTGATTCAAATGCTATTCGTTATCATGGCTCATTCTCAGTTGCATATCGTCAGTGTTGTCTACTATGTATCAATATACATTTGCTTTGTTAGTAGCCGTGTAGTGTCGGCTTAGAATAACATTACCCCATTTCTACCCGTGGGTGATCGTAAGAGGCAACTAAGGGTATAGGGGCTTTTCAAGTGATTTTTGGTCGATGTGGTTGGAGACCCGTCACCAAAACATTTATTTTTTCCCGACTCAACTTCCAAAAGTGGCTGAGGAATTCCTCATTCCAAAGTTCTGGCTACCCCGTTCAGGGAATTATAGCCGTGAGTATATGTATGTTTGTCTACTTTGTAGCAATATACATTTGCTTTGTTAGTATAAAGAAGTAAAATTATAAAGCTAAACGTTTCTAGACTAGATAGAAACCGTTCTTACAAATAGGCCAAGCGTTCTTACAAATACTATAGGCCGCCACTATACAGGCTACGCGCCTAGTGTGGAGACCACTGTATAACAATGTATGAACCGTTTTTTGAAATAAATAATATTTGTATTTGTAATATTTGTATTTATTTGTATTTGTAAAGGCAGGGGTCCGAAGTGAGAAGAATAAAAGAGCATGTATGAGAAGAATAATGAATGTAAGGGAAGCAAGGGAGTTTTTTGTCACTTAGCACGAAGTGGCGATGGATAGTCTCTGCCTACCCCAATGGGAAAAATGGTATTAACAACTAAGTGACCTATAGCCGAAGTAAAGTATATCGTAACTTGAAGGCATCAAAATCAAGAGTATAAACAATATTCATATCATTATTTATTCGAAAGTATTCATTGCAATGACAATATTTACATACATACATATACTCACGGCTATAAATCCCTAGAAGGGGTAGCCAGAGCTAACGAATTAGAAATTCCTCAGCCACTTTTGGAAGTTGCGTGGGGAAAAAATGGTAAAATAAAGGTTGTTGGTGATGGGTCTCCAACCGCATCGCCCAAAAATCTCTTAAAAAGCCCCTATACCGTTAGTCTCCTCTTACTTACACCCACCGGAAGAAAAGGGGTAGTGCTATTCTATGCCGACACTACACAGCAAATTCAATATATAAATATTTACAATATTTCCAATCTGAATAATATTTGCCTGGTGACTAATATTAAATGACATAACTTACAGTAGCAATAAAATCATAGTTTAGAATGACGTTATAGCCACTGCCAAGGTTAGTGTTCCTATGTTGTAAAATACCTAGTATTAATCACTATGGTGATAGATTGTAAACAACGCGTATCATACCTTAGTAGTTTAAATACCTGATATGTTAGATAATAAAAAACGACGTGATAGCTCAATGGGTAGAACACCGGTTAACGTGCAAGCGACTAGTGTTCAAATCACGGGTCGGGCCTACACCAATTTTTCGTTTCTAAAGCCATATGTGTGGTTAATTTATCATGGTTGTTAACGGTGACGGAAAACATCGTGAGGAAACCCACATGACTGAGTTGTACTTAGCCATGTGACAGTGTATTCGTACAAAACGGCGATAGGCCTGCTCCCTATCATGTGAGTACACTGTCCATGCAAAACGTGGGTACTCTGAACACCAGGTGACAAAGTCACGTGATGTTCAGAAGTATTAGTACCTCTGCCAACCCCTTCGGGGATATTCGGCGTGAACGTTTATGTGTATGTTATGTTAGATATTAAAACTGGTAGTTTGTGTCGGCATAGAAAAGCATTAGCAACTCCAACTATTGATTAAATATTTGATTGAAATGACGACATCCGTAGCCAAGTGGTGACTAGATTCTGGTTCCGGAGGTTGGGGGTTTGAATCCTTTTGAGTGCAGCATTAATATCATGACATACATACATAAATACATATACTCACGCCATTAGTTCTCATTGGGGTAGGCAGAGACTATTGATCGCCACTTCGTACGATCCTGACAAACCTCTCTAGCTTCGTTTACATCCATCAATCTTTTCATACATGCTCTTTTATTCTTCATACTTCGGACGCCTGCCTTTTTGAGCACACTCTCAATTTGGTCCAAGTGTGTTCTCCGTGGTCGTCCTATCAACTTCCAAATGTGGCTGAGGAGTTTCTGGCTTAGAAGCTCAGGCTGTATGTCCTTAATTATACATTTATCTGTGTGTTTTTTATTGGCTGTTAATCAGACTTGATAAAAACGCTGCTGTATAAGTTGTATTTAGTACTTTGTGGTATGATAGGACTACTCAAATAGTTGATTTCCCACACTACGTTAAAAAAAAGATAAGAAACACATTTATTCATTGCTACACAGTAAACAAAATAACTAAAAACATTAAAAACGAAACTAAACAAAAAAAAACAAAAATATAAATAACAAGATTTTAAAAACAAGAGTTAACATTTATATCGTATTTATAACGTTTATTATTATCATCTTTTCCCCAATCAACTTCCAAAAGTGGCTGAGGAATTTATCATTCCAAAGCTCTGGCTACCCCTTCTAGGGATTTATAGCCGTGAGTATATGTATGTATGTATGTAGTTGACATTAAAAGTTATTGTCACAAGCCATACCCTGCGTAGCAATAAATTGGCGGCTGACTCAGCATTATCGTTGTGAGTAAATGCTCACAACACTGATTTTCAGTCACGTTACTAACTAATGTAATCATATCAACATAGTTTTCATTAAATATACCATAGATACAAACCTGATATATAACATTCTCAAGCGCTAGTCCTGGCTTTGTTGTAGGTACTCACGTATAATGCACTTAAGACCTTAACAAGCTTAAGCGTAATTCTAAGAATTATGTCAGTTCATTACGTAACCATAACTGGTCTTAATCGACTTAAATGGCGCTGGTTCTTAAATGATCATATCCTTTTCTATTCCCTTTGTACATACATACATATACTCACGGCTATATTTCCCTAGAAGAGGTAGCCAGAGCTAAAGAATTATAAATTCCTCAGCCACTTTGAGAAGTTCAGTGGGGAAAAGATGGTAAAAATAAAGGTTTTTGGTGATGGGTCTCCAAACGCATCGCCCAAAAATCCAATTAAAAGCCCCAATACCCTTAGTCGCCTCTTACGACACCCGTGGGTAGAAAGGAGTAGCGACATTCTAAGCCGGCACTACACGGCAAATAAATAAATAATAAATAAACTACCCAATGAGAACTAGTGGCGTGTATCTGTATCTACGTATGTATTTTTTTGTTGTATTTCATTGGTGGGTCTGTAAAAAGTGTTTCAGGTAGGTATGTTGTATTTTGCTCTTAAAGCTTCGACTTGTCAAATATTTTGTTCCCATCTAATATTTGAATATTCGGAATTGATGAATCCAAAATTAAGACATCAAAGAGTCTCTTGTCTCAGCCAGCGCCTAGCAGACAGCATTCATAATTTTGTGTCTATTGAATTTGATTGAAACGTAAGAGAGATCGCAATGGCCTTGTTAGATTGCGACAAAGAATTTGGATTCGCCGACGACTGAGGGCCATCGACCTCTACTTTCGGAACATTTCAGACATTGTAGACATGCAGACTTTTGCTTATCAATCGAAGTTGTAGTTCTTGCAATGAATTATTCTATGTAGCTTTTCATCAGTCATACGCCTGATTTCTGAATTGATTATTCAAGCTGAGAACGACTTAAGTATCGTTTTGTCTCATTCAGTTGTTAAGATTTCAGCGACAGAACGATACTTAAGTTGTTGTATGCTGGAATACTCAATTCAGAAATCGGGTGATAGTACTTTAATTTTGATATCGGCTACCATCATACTAATTGTTTTGAAAATTGCTTGCCGATCTATTATACTTGTTCTCGTAACTGTAATCATAACAAACCGCCAACCTTGAAAAAAAATACAGGTTAAGGATCTTTGGTATTAATGTATCCACCCATAAAGTCCCTTTAAAAACAACTCTTTCTCACATCACAACACATACAGGAAGAGATGGATAAGCCTAGAATTAGGAACTCGCGTAACCACCCGGAAGCTTATGCAAGAGTTCTATGGTATTAAGAATAAACACATGTATACGAAAAATAGCTTATTTGTGTAAAGAGTTTTTTTGCTTTACCTACCAGCTATAAACGGATACACGCACCGGTTTTAAATGCGTCTTAAAAACCGACATACTCTTTTCAAGGTCGTTTGCTTCGTCACATTATGTTTTAATTGCACGTGGAGTACATAATACAAGTTGAAATATTTCCTTGGAATTTCGTTGCGTATTCCACTTTTCTTTTTTCTTACTTTTCCCGCGTTTTCGGATCCAAGAAATAAAGAAATAGAAAGAAAGTTGTGCGGAACTTAACCTAAAATTCCACCATCTTTTTTGTTGTTCCGTTTATTGAAAATACGTTTTATTGATAATAGCCATGCTCAGATGAAATCATCTTATGATATTTATACTTTAAACTATTAGCCATAAATCATTAAAGACGAGTCCAGATATCATAATTGCAATCGACTAAATTATTAGGGTTTCAAAAGTATGATACCTGCTTTTAGCATAAGGTCTGTATTCTCAAGGGACACTCAATACACACCAATAGGGTGTACAAAGTATATATATGTATCAGTATAAATACGTGTGAAAACAAAGTGCCCAAGATTTTCCATCGGAAGAAACTAGGTCAGATCGAGCCGTAGAGATGAAATAGGCCGTCAGATTTCAAAGGGAAAGGGAGAAGGGAACCATTCTAATTGACGAATTGCTGTGTTTTGTCTTGAATATTTTAAAGGAACGTAGAAATTGAAGAGTTGATTATCAGAATATTCAAAAATAAATTTTAGAGTAATTCAACCAGATTTTAAAGTATTTTTGGGTAATATTTGGGCTGTAGCAAGTAACTCTTGATTTACCGACTGAAATAATTGTAATTAATGCTCTAGAAGTAGTCGTTTTTTTTAAATAGTAGAGAAAATTAAAGTTTTAGAAGCCCTTATTATTTTTTATTGTTTGAAATAATATTTATTATTATTCCATGAGTTGTTCTGGAATAATTTAAGGTCATTTCCGTCACACATATTACCCATATTATTACACATATTCGAGAGTAGAATTTAATACATGTTATGGACAAGACTTGAACATAACAGTCTTATATCATTTTTAAATTTAAACAATAAAATCTAATTTACATGTTTATCAAGGCAACGTTTTATTATAGCTATTATACATTCCAATATAACTTTTTCTTATCTTAATTTCCCTATAAAGTGTAGGGTAATTATTAAACAGAGAAAGTTCTATGTAAATCAATGTCATTGTTGCATTGTTACTTATGATTGGATTTTCTCATTGTAGAATGTACGATGGCTTAATCTAATTACTTGTAAAAGTACTTATTGGTTTTTTTATATTTATGTACGTACATACATATATTGACGCCATTAGTTCCCATTGGGGTGGGTAGAGACTATTCATCGCCACTTTGCACGATCCATGAAAATTTCTCGAGCTTTATTTACATTCATCAATCGTCTACAAATATAAGTAAAATTTTCTAAAAAGTACTTAAACTACTATTTTTTTTATTTCTAACATAATCAATTTGGAAATCACAGATACCTGTAGGTACTGATTATCCAAACTTTTTAATCAGATATGTTTACAAACGAAGCATACATATTACGTTTGTCAACTGAGCCAGTCCAAAAACTTTTTGAGATAAGCCTTTTAGCGCACTACTCTTATAAACTATGCACCTTAAAAATTGCATGTGTTTAAAGTACTTAATTTCTAATTGATTAGATTATAAGCAATGCCAAGTGCAACGAGTGATCATGATACATGCATTATACATGATAAACCGTTAGTTGCTCCATGCGTATCATGACGAGCTGATGAATTATTTATGACAGCAGTATTTATGCACCTGCGGTATTTATGAGGTCTTTTCGTTTAGAACTATCACGAAAAAGTGGCATATGAAGGTAAATGAATGACCACTAAACCCTGTATAGTACTGTTTGCGAGGTTAATTTGGAGTGAGATAAAATTGCAGCTTGCACAGAGTTCTACTTTTATATAACTAGGAAATTTGGTTTTTTTTTCAAAATCGATGGTAATTGTTTATAACTGGTCATTTATTTTTTATGTTGATCAAGTTTATTTTTTTGTTTCCTTTATTTTCAGTAGATCAAATGATTCTTATCAAATTACTGCAAACTATCTCCTAAAAAGAAAGGGGCAGTAACATCAAGCCAGTTTGAAACTGGAATATTCAAGTGTCTGTAGACACTGAGCTGCCAGTAAGATTTAGCATCTCTGACTGTAGTATAGTGACATTGTTTTAGAATGGATAAGAGTATTATTAAGATACTGATAGTTTCTAAAATAAAAACTTCATTTATAATAGCTCAAACTTGCAACGAATAATAATAGTCCAAGAACAAAGACCATTCGAATCAACTAATAATTACCGAGAT
Organism: Bedellia somnulentella; assembly: GCA_963576735.1. Taxonomy (NCBI): domain Eukaryota; kingdom Metazoa; phylum Arthropoda; class Insecta; order Lepidoptera; family Bedelliidae; genus Bedellia; species Bedellia somnulentella. The sequence continues at coordinate 16,754,289 of OY755180.1, read as the reverse complement.
ATTTATAACAAGTTTCGGCGAAAGCGAGTACTAAATAAGTATTCGATTCGATTTCCAAGCGAATACAACTTGCCGTATCAAACAACTCGATTACGCAAGAACCATGTTTACTTTCTATTCCGTATACACGTGGATATAGTAGTAGTACTCGTAGTAAACAAGAATTTCCACTAAAGAGAAAACTTCCATATACTTATTAATGTTGACATCAAATGACTGTGTTTTTTTTGTCGTTGTGCTTGTTTGGGTACTATGAAAATAGGATTGTGAAGAAACACTTTAAATAATGAAGAAATAAAACAAAACTCTAGGCCAAATAGATGTTTACAGTATATTTATGCGATATTATAGTTTATTATTGGGACATGACGACGCCTTATGCTACAGGGGCTGGCCGTAGTCTGCTTAATCATTGGCTTCAATAACTCCACTGGTAGGTTTCATTAATATGTACTAATTTATTAAGTCTACAGACTCATTACCGCCTTTTAAATCTCTTCAAACCAGTTATTGAAAGAATCCTGACACGCTAAGCGTGGCCTTATAAGTTTACCTTACATTAATCCAATCATACGCATATAAATTGCGTGTAACACAACTGGCCACAAACCGTGACGAACGAGGTATAATTTACAAATTATAAAAGTTGACCGTCGACTGAACATCTGTTTTAAGGTGCAACTCTACATAGAAGAGGGAGCACGGGTCACTGCTTTGGATGAAACGATGTTAATGTGGCCACAAGCACACACACTTACATAACTTTGTGACACAACATTACGGATCTCACATGTGCAGTGTGATGTGACTAGAAGGCTTTTGAACCTTAATGTGCCTGGCGAGTTTATTCTACCGTTTTTAGGGAAGCGTGTCAAAGACGCCATGGAGATATTAATGTTTTTCTGAAGTATCGATCTAAAATAATGACATATGGGACATAGGTGATTAGCTAGAGTGTTGGTGTACCTAATTTTACTTATTTCTTTGTTTGTCTCCTGAAGATAACTTACAAGTCACTTGTATAATTTATTAATTACATAAATACAAACGTCCAAAGAGATTGGCACAATCCATGAATTTGTTTTGCTACCGTTCCATTTCTACCAAGGCGTGTTATACCCACTAGATCTAAGAGCGAAAGAACCCAAAGAGCCGCTTTCAACTAAACTCTATCTATCTAAACATAATTCTAAATCCAACCGATGATCAAATGTTTACTAAAAACTTTTAATTTCATACAAGTCCTATGGAATCTTCGTGGCGCGTGCGTTGACCGCTAGGAATGCAGCGCGCATTTCCTTGTTCCGCTGACATGCGCACTACGTTCCGTCGGTACAAAGTCACGTCTGACCGGACGGATGAATTCGCGTTTCGCTCCATGGATTTTTGTTTTTTCTTTTTTATGCACTTTTATTTTATTACTGATGCCTGACTTTCTGGTTTTTGCCGCGCTTTTTGTTTTTTATAGGGGGTAATGTAAAACGTTTGATTGTTTCTGGAGTCTTGAAATGGGAGTATTTATTTTTGTTATTTTGAGTCTCATTCCCTTTTTTCCTCCTTATTTTAGAGATCACTACTTACTTTTGCTCACTCCGTGGATTTGCCTTTTCTGTGCCGTTTGTAACCAACTTGCATTTCTTACATGAGCCTTCCTTAACATTAAAGTTCGCGGACCTCTCGAAAATCTAATTTAATTTCAAGGACCCCCTAACACCTTAGCAAAGAAACACATCTTTCGATCATAAATTTTATTTTATTTTCAACCTGTAAGATAACATGGCGGCACTTACAAACCCCAGTGATTCATGCCTCAACATAGGTTACAAAACACTGCCTTACATAATTGAAGTGATTCATTATTTACTCTTTGCAGCTGAAATATTCCAATGTTGACTTTCTAGTCAAAAAAAAAAGAAAAAACTATACAGTAGTAAAAATAGAACACAAAAATTAAGGTTCTGGAGTGGCAGACAACTCCTGTACGCCGAAGTAGGGTAGGACTGCCGAATTGGTATTGCATGGAATTAGTATAGCGCAGTACTGAACCGTTGACCTATAGAAGCCTATTATTACTACCAGGCATAAAAAAAATCTATACCATTTAGCTGTACCAAAAACATATGCAATAAAAAAAAGTCTTTGTTAATAAGTAGGTATATATATACCTACTGATTATATACATGAGCTAAAAGTAAATTAAAAACCATATACAAAAAGATATTCTTAGAGAAATAGCTTCTTTAAAACTAGAGCATTTTTGTTAGTAAGCAAAAAGTGATCGGTTTTAAAAATATTATCAAAACAGATCTTTTATTCTTCTTATACGTAGTTTTCAAACATTTGCGACTTCAAGATGGTAAAGCAAGTAAAGCATAGAAATATAGTAATTATATTTCTATGAAGTAAAGGTATCATTCATCGACATCTGCCTTATCTATCTTGTTATCTCTCATTTTCTGCCCTTACGGCCGATTTCACAATTAAGAATTAATGAAACCGGAATTAAGTACGAAGTTGCCAAAATTTCTGAATTGACCAAATATTGTAATTTAATCAAATATTGATTAGATGCTCAAAATGATGAGCATAGATCAAAAATTCAACTTTTAGTGTTGTTGACTAATTTTACCCCAAATTAATATACTGAAGTAATAACTTTAAATCTTATAATAGACTTAGATAAAACCTAGTACGTACTATGAGGATTAGGAAAAGAATAACTGGAATAAAACTGAATTTGTGAATCAAAACAAAGACCTGCGTCTTGTGAGCAAAAAATGGTATGAAAACTATAAATACAAAAAGATGTAGTCAATGTAAAAAAATAAAAGAATTTTCAGCCACCTTAGAACGTTACTTGCCGTAAGGATGTAAAATGAATCTCTCAAACAATTACAAGACCCCAAAACTCTTATGTCGCTTCATATGACACCCGCCGGAACAAACGGGTTAGTGATATATTAAGCCGACACTATCAAAATCAACACACAGGTGTATGTAGAGATGGTACGTTTGTCACACCTATTTTGGTTGCCTAGTAAGAGTTGGAGTGTTAGCAAATGTTGTGTAACTCTCTTATAAATAACTCTTTGACCTTGAAATATTTGGATTATGATTTATATCGTTACTTACTATGATTATGAGTAAATACTGTTTAGTTTTAATTTTAGCTGTGAAGTGTCAGTGTCGGCTTAGAAAAGCACTACCCCCATTTCTTCCCGTGAGTGTTCGTAAGAGGCGGCTAAAGGTAACGGGCCTTTTTAAGGCATTTTTTGGGCGAAGTGGTTGGAGATGGAGACCCATCATGAAAAACCTTTAGTTTTACTAACTTATCCCCACAAATCTTCCAAAAGTGGCTGAGAAATTTCTTATTCTAAGTATATAGGGATTTATAGCCGTGAGTATATGTATGTATACATTTAGTTTATTGAATTGGTTCGTAAGTACATATCATTAATACTGCGATGAATATGCACAAACTCATATCTTACCGCGGTAAGCCGCAACTCAGGGTACCTATTGTGAATGAATGAATGAATGAATGAAGCATTTATTCGAAGACTGTGGGACTTTTTAATTAATTGTTGGGCGATGCGGCTGAAGTTTAGATCCTTCACAACCATTCTTATATTCTCAACCCTTTTCTCATCCAATTATCAAAAGTGCCTGCTCTGATTCTAAAGATCTAGCAACCCCTTTCTGCGAATTATGGCCGTAAGAACCTATATGTGCATGTTTATGTCAGAAAAAATCCATGGAGGTCGTCAAATTGAGGATATGAAAGGTTATCTTGAAAAAGCTGAAGCAATGTATTGTCGGCTTAGTATAGCGCTACCTCATTTCTTCCGGTGGGTGTACGTAAGAGGCGGTAATGATATATATTGTACTAACGGTATTGGGGCTTTGAAGGGATTTTTGGGCGATGTGGTTGAACCCATCACCAAGAACCTTTATTTGAATTTCTAATTCCCAAGCTCTCATTCCAAGTGACAATATTTATGTTGGAAAGAAGTGAAATGGACTGATAAGTCAGTTCAGATGAGTAGATGTATTGTTTTGTGATGCTAAGTCGCGTAACCTCGACGAACTCATTGAATATGGACACGAAGGTCGGTCAGTGGCAGCAAGGTCGCGCGCCATTTTGTTTCATAAATACTCTTTTTCACACGCCGCGGTCTTAGTTTTATTAGTAGAGCTATGATTATTATCATTTTAGTGCCTTTATAGTCACTATGGAACGAGTTTTCTAAAATAAGTGACGGAAAACATCGTGAGGAAACCCACATGGCTGAGTTGTACTTAGTCATGTGACAGTGTATTCGAAAAAAACGTCGATAGGCCTGCCCCTATCACGTGAGTAAACTGTCCAAGCAAGACGTGGGTATTCTGAACTCTGAAGACCAGGTGACAATATCATGTGATGTTCAGAAGTATTTGTACCTCTGCCAACCCCTACAGGGATATATGGCGTGAACGTTTGAGTGAGTTTGAGTTCTTCTAAAATAAAAAGGTGCGCCCGATTTTAATTCTGACCTTCGAACTCAAATTTGCATCGATAATGTTATAATAACAATTGCACTTCAATATTAATTCATTTTTTTAATCATTATGTCAGCGTTTGCGTTCTACAGATTTAAGTGTGATTTAAAATCAGAATAACTAAGGAATCTTGACTCAATCCATGATATACCAAATGTTAGCACTCTTAAAGTAAATTTTAATCTGTACGCAAATTCCAAAACTAATGTCATCAAACTAAACCTTCAAGTATGTACTGCCAGTCCTACATACACAACAAATACATGTTTAATTTTAATAATAAGTAACTATTTATGTGTTAATGATTTAAGAGTCCAAATCAGAATATAATTTATTTATACTAGTGGGTAACCCTGGCGCGACTACGTCGCGTCCAATAAAATGAGTTTATTTTGAAATTTTCCGACCAATCACAGCGCAGCTCTTTTGAATTTCTAGTGAATTTTTCTTATTGGCCGGTTTGAAAAAAATCCGACCAATTACAGCGCATCTCTGATCGACTAAAGTTTGCGCGCGCTTATGACACTCAAGCAAAGTCTATGGGCCAAAACCGAAACTTTGAAATTCTGTAACAATTAACTTAATCCAGTTACATCATATGTCTGAATTGTGTACACCACGGCCGCGAACTGTACAAAACGATACCTGAACCAAATTTCTAGCTTAACTCATCGCGTCACAGGCTTCCGGGCAAGAAAGAGGCTTAGAGAAATAATATATATATAATTTTACGATACGTTAATAGGTTGTTAAATTCATTTGTGACATTACGCTCATTGTTTCTGCATGTATTGAATACCAAACAAAGAATCACGCATTTGAACAAATGTTTTGAAATTATAAATTACGCAATTTAATTGCTGCTAAGACGTATACTCGGTCAAAGAACTCATATCATACAATGAGTGTTATTTCGTAGTAGAGCAACAATTATTTGATTGGCTGGCTTATCAGTGCTGAAAAGCTATTGATAATTCACGACAAGAATGAGAGTTCTAAAAACCAAGGGGTTTGGTCTGTGCCTCCGACATTATTTTGGACTTCGGAACATAAAATATTAAGAACGCTAAAATCACAAAAACTGTTTTTTTTTTATTCTTAATTTTTTTCTGCTAGATGTCCAAAGAGTATACAATACAATATACTTTATGGTCGGTCGGTCTTGATTGAAATTAAGAGCTATGGTATATATTTATGTCATCATGACCTATGTTTCTTCTGAAGGTTATCAATTTCAATTTGTATTAATATTGATAAGTAAATTTTATAAATCGATGATATGTTTACGGGAAAACTTGAAATTGAAATTGAAAGTGTGCTCAAAAAGGCAGGCGTCCGAAGTATGAAGAATAAAAGAGCATGTATGAAAAGACTGATGGATGTAGACGAAGCAAGAGAGGTTAGCCAGGATCGTACGAAGTGGCGATCGATAGTCTCTGCCTACCCCAATGGTAATTAACGGCGTGAGTATATGTATGTATGTATGTTTACGGGGTATATTTATTAGAGACAAACAAACAAACAAAAAAATCTTTCCTCATTCTTATAATTACATAGTAAAAAAGGCATGTTACAAATAAATCTTTCCTCTTTCTAAATACATATTAAAAATGTAATGTTCAGTTTTAATACCGCCTCGTTATAAAATAAACAACGCGAAAGCTGTGTAAAATAAGAAATATGAACGTCTAGAGAATGGAGCGCGGGTGAAGTAACTAGTCTGGGGCAAAATGGATCCCTCAGGACGCTGGCAACACTGCTTCGTGATAATTTCATTACGGGGATACAGAGGCGCTGTATATTGTATACTTTGAAGAAAGACACAGTATCTATACTTATTATGAAGAGGAAATATGATTGTGAATGTTCATCTGTAACGAATAGGCTCCGAAACCACTCAACTGATTTCAAAAGTTATTTTATTTATGGAAACATAAAAAGACAAAAGAGCATGCATGAAAAGGTGAATGGATGTACGAACGAAGCTAGAGGGATTTGCAAGGATCGTACAAAGTGGCGATCGATTGTCTCTGCTAGGCCAATGGGAAGTAATGGCGTGAGTATATGTATGTACATACATTTATTTATTTATTTATTTATTTGAACACTTTATTGCATACAGAATAAACATAATGTTTTTACAAAAGTACAGAACATTTAAACTTAGTACACAAAGGCGATTTCTTCCAGTCAACCTTTATGGTATCATCACGGCCATAAATCCCAAAAAGAGGTAGCCAGAGCTTTAGAGCTAGAAACTTCTTAGCCACATTTTGAAGTTGATAGGGGACAAGATTGTAGAAGTAAAGTATAGTTAGTGATGGTTTTCCAACCACTTCGCCCAAACACCACTTCAAAAAGTCCCATACCCTTAGTTTCATCTTACGACACCCTTGGGTTGAAAAGTGACATTCTAAGCTGGTACATACATACATACATATACTCACGGCTATAAATCCCTTAACGGGGTAGCCAGAGCTTTGGAATGAGAAATTCCTCAGACACTTTTGGAAGTTGATTGGGGAAAAGATGATAATAATAAACGTTTTTGGTGATGGGTCTCCAACCACATCGTCCAAAAATCACTTAAAAAGCCCCTATACCCTTAATCGCCTCTTACGATCACCCACGCGTAGAAATGGGGTAGTGCTATTCTAAGCCGACACTACACGGCATTCTAAGCTGGTACTAATTCAATTAATTAAATTAAGGCAATTCGTTTGTGTGGTTTACATATCAATATTCCTAACCATGAGTGTAAACGCGTGAGGAAATCCACATGGCTGAGTTATACTTAGTCATGTGACATGTATTTAATGTAATGAATGTGACCTTGACAGCTAGACTAGCCAGAGGATAAGAATCAGTCAGTATCACCATCCGCTATTATACGGATATCGTTCAATAACACGGAGCTATACAACAATAGCTATGCGACTCGCATTCTTGCACACTATATTCTACTTTATATAAAGAATATTACATAATTGCATACATACATACATACATATACTCGCGCCATTAGTTCCCATTGGGGTAGGCAGAGACTATTGATCGCCACTTCGCACGATCCTGACAAACCTTTCTAGCTTACAATGTTACATAATTGCATGTTGCAAATTAAGGAAATCTTCGAAGGCGTGGAAGAAGTATACATAACCTATATACAAAGACGACGTCCGTGGCCGAGTGGATAGACGACTAGCTTCTTGGTCCGGAGGTTGCGGGTTCGATCTCCGCGGAGAGCAAAATTTATGTGATGTGATAAATTATTGTTTCTCAGTTTTGGATGTTATTCATATGTGTATTATTTAGTATTAAACATATCATTGAGTTAGAACAAACTATTGTCTGTCCGTTTGAGGCATTCAAGGGTTATCGTATTTCTTAAGAAAATTTAGGCTGGTATGATTGAAAAACCCTTCACCAATCATCCTCATTTTATCGTCTTCTTCTGGACTTCCATAAGTTGCGAAGAAACTTCAATTTTTTTAAACGGTTTTATTTAGCTCACCCCGTTTGGTTTTTTATTCTTGGGTCAAATTTAGTAATGCAAATTTCACCTCCTTCCTATCAACCGATTAATCTGAAATTTTGTATACACTTTGGATTTTGGTGACAATACAATAATATTTATTCATTATCATTATAAATTCAAGATGGCCGCCGCTACAAAATGGCGGATAATTTAGGTTTTATTTATGCCATCAATATGGGTATCAAATGAAAGGGCTCAACAAGAAGAATACAATATACTATAAAAAAAATGAAATCCAAGATGGCGGCCTCCACAAAATGGCGGATAACGTAGTTTTTATCAATCCCATCAATATGGGTATCAAATGAATGTGCTCAACCAGTAGAATACAATGTACTATAAAAAATTAAAATCCAAGATGGCGGGCTCTACAAAATGGCGGATAACTTAGGTTTTATATCAATCCCATCAACATGGGTATCAAATGAAAGGTCTCAACAAGTAGAATACAATTTACTATGCAAAATTAAAATCTAAGATGGTCGCCATACAGTGCACTATACCAAATCAATATTTTAGATGGGCGCAGCCACTAAATGGCATATAATAATATTTAAATTTAGAAATTGAATCTGTAATTTATTTAGGTATCTGATTAATCCAGCCTGAATCCACCACCCAAGTCTCTTGACTTGTGGATTTTGTATCGTGTTGAGGACTGTGTGGCGTTAGGGTGGCTAAAAATTATACGTCGTTAGCGGTACACCACCCAAGTTAAGGTGAAAGGTTAAAACGCGCCGAGAACTGTATGGCATTAGGGTGGATAAAAATGATATGTCGTTAGCGTTTTCCCCTCAAGACTCAGGCGCATCTTGTTGTATATAGCCTTGTACATATCTGGCGTTTATTCACGCTGTGTGAATTAACTGAAAATATGCGTCAGCAAGCTGACCAAACTCTTTTTAATATTTTGCATGCTTTGAGAGTCGGTGAGCTAACAACCCAACATTTTAGTATTTTAATGGGAAGACTTCTTCAAGACACGAGTGATGAATTTACAATAGACAAAGCATTAAGGGTATACCCCACAAATCAACAAGTTAACGACCACAACTCTGCTGTATTGAATTTGTACAGAAATAATGGTGCTCACATTTACAAAATAAAAGCGCAGGATCAGCTAGTACACACCACACGAAAAGCAGACAATGTGGATATAGCTACTATAATACCAGCTGATATTAACAAAACTGGGGGTTTACCAGCGGAACTGGAAATATTTGTGGTGGCAAAAGTCATGCTACGGTCCAATATTGACGTTTCAAAGGGATTAGTAAATGGCGCTATAGGATACATCAACGAAATTATTTGGCCTCAATTTCGTCGAACTCAAATGTATGCCTGCCGTCCGAATTGATTTCGCAAGAGACGGAGTACATCTTATACACCCGAAAGCCATGCAGTTTCCAGCTAAGTACAATTACGGGACAGCTGAAAGAAGAATGTTGCCTTTAATACTATCATGGGCTTCTACAATACATAAAATGCAGGGCAGCACTGTGGATTACGCAGTCGTATACTTAGGTGCGAAACTGTTTGAAGAAGGTCAAGCCTACGTGGCTCTTAGTAGAGTCAGATCTTTGCAGGGATTACGTATAGAGGAGTTGGACTGCAATAAACTAACGGGCAAGACACCTTGCAATAATGAAGCACTATATGAATTAAACAGAATGCGAAATAAAAACTAAAAACTAGAAAATAAAAATAGGTAAAAAAAACTTTTTAAGTTAAACGGTTTTATTATTAACATACAGAGCAATGATTAAGATAAATGTACTAAAAACCTAAAAATAATAATAAAATAGATACAGTCGTGGGAATTATATACATATACATAGGCTAGACTAAAATAAAACCGTGGGGCACGTCAATTGTCTACAAATTATCAACTTAATGTGCGATAGAAGAAACGTTTAATTCGTCACAGTTGGCCCGCAGATGGTGAGGAAATTACTTACTATTTTCTTGCTCATGGAAATTTCAATAGCCATACACTCCATGTAAATAAAAGAGATGTTTCAACTAGTTTCTCGTTGGAAATTTACACTGCTGGCTGGCGATGAATCGGTTCACTGCTCGCAGTTTGTCTTTAATCGACAAAACATATGATAAAAGTACAACTCGCTCAACACTATGAAACCCTAAAACTCGCTTATAATCGAGCTTGCTAGCTTGTTTCCACAGTCTGCCCTATTTATCACATGTCCGTCGTTGTCGGTTGAACAACTGCCCAATTATAGTGTAACATTACAAAACAAACATTTTAATCAACGATTGTAGACAATTGACGTGCCCCACGGTTTTATTTTAGTCTAGTCTATGTATATGTATATAATTCCCACGACTGTATCTATTTTATTATTATTTTTAGGTTTTTAGTACATTTATCTTAATCATTGCTCTGTATGTTAATAATAAAACCGTTTAACTTAAAAAGTTTTTTTTACCTATTTTTTTAAGTTCTGGCGATCTGTGATTAATTCATAATTATATAAATAAAAACAAAGTATATTTTGTAACTCGGCAGAAAAAACCTGCAAGAAATACCAAAAAATACTATAACATCGTAAATACATAATGTGGAATCTCCTTTCACTACGGAGATGCCTTCAACTCCACTCGATACGATAAATCGCCGAATCCACCGCCCGGGTCATTGACCCCATTCTGGACGAGCGAGCGCCTAGTGGGAACGTTGCTTCTACTTCGATTATTTTGGTGCGACTTTCAAAACATTCTTGTTTTTTTAAGTTCGATTATCTAATTACGTCATTCATTACGTTAGAGGGTCATGAAATAGAACGCTGATGTTTGTGTGTATTGCATTGATGCCAGTTCCTACTTGAATTCTCTGACTAGCATAGCAATACAATGCAAGGTGTTATTCACTGATTTTTGTATGTGTTTTAGAAATCATTACAATGTAAGATCATACCAACCGTCAAGGTGTGGTTTTCACTGTTTAAAATAACAATAGTTTATTTTTCAAAATAAAGGTAAACATATATTTACATTATATGAACGTCAAAATGTTTAATTTGATGACAATACCGTCACTATGCCGCTACAATTAGTCAGGACAGGAATACCTAGATACAATTACGCTGTGTCCAGGGTAGGGTTAGGCTCATTCCCTTCATCATGAGCTGTGATAAATACTGTTATAATAAATACTACTTATTTCGCCACCAACACCAATAGTGTTCTGTCTGGTAGATAACGTACATTGATTTTAAAGTACATACATACGACATACATTTTACTCTCACGGCTTCAGAGCTAGAAACTCCTCAGCCATATTTGGAAGTTGATAGGGGACAAGATGGTTGAAATAAAGTGCCGTTAATGATAGTAATTCATAGAACACTATGATATTTTATCTACAAAAATACCGAAAAGGACGGCATGCTCTATTAAGGTGAAAAGTCGGTAGTTGAAACATCATTTCAGGTTTAAGCAAGGACCCGTGTTCTAAACCACCTATGCCTCTTTTCCAATAAGACAGATTCCAAGGTGTACAAATGATATTTGATTCATTTATGTTATTTTATCTTTGACACTGTTAAATGCAACGGCAGAAGTTATAAAATATGTAATTGTTTTCAAACAATGAACTATTAAACGATATTCTTTTAAGTTTGGTGCGTGTTTGATAAAACTATGGGAATGAGAAAAATTACGCTTAAACAATGTTGGGTGTGTAAACAACAGAGTAAACTAAAGTAAACCTTATCTTACATCGTTGTTTCGTTTAATCACATATATTTACTCAGTGAACTAAGTATATAGTATACTTTATTACATTTAAAGTTTTCATTACATTAATTTACATGAAATAAAATTAAATACGATGTATTTACGGTTGTTAACCTTTACCTAATATCTCATATATTTTTCGTTTACTGCCATCTAGTGACGAAACTGTAAGCTAAACGTGTTATCATTTAACAGCTGATTCAATGACATGAAACCTTTTTCACAGTTCCAAGTTCATTGTAAAGATGGCGCTAACTGGCATTTAGTATTGTTTCACACCACCTAACACTATTTTTGTTATTGTTTCAGGTTTTAGTGGAATATGATGGTGCTGATTGGCAGCGTCGTGAGTGGGTGTCAGTTTATTCTAGACGAACGTTTCGTGTGTTTTTAGTGGAAAGAACTTTAGTGTGGGCGCCTAGAAATAGTGAAAACCAGGATATAAAATGGCCAGCTTTGGTAAGTGAAATGAAATTACAATTTGGTTTGAAAGTTTTTGGTTCAGCTGTAATATGCTAGATGGCGTTAGCAGTAATGTTTTATTCAAGTTGATAAAATAGTAACAGTAAGTCCGCGGTAGGAAAGGTATAAAACCGGTACTAGTAATATCATCGCTTCATTTGGCCACGGTATTGCTGGTTTGAGTTATATAAACTCAATTATTATATTCATCCGGAAACTATAGTATATTTTGATGTAGCTCTTACTAATAATTATAATTCATAAAAAGAATGATATTTCATATGATATTCTTGATGAAAAATATTGATTTGTAGATTTCATAGTAAATTTATGTAGACTTACTATTGAATAAAGCTATTTCTTGATCTGTCTCTTATAAATCAGTTTCACTTTCACACACCTGCTAACCCCGAACGAGTGACAAAGATACTAATTCGCTTAAAAAAGCTATTTCGGCAACTGAAAAACATCATATCGGCAATACTATACACTATCGCCTTTCTATCTATCACGGTTTATTAGATAAAGACTGGTGACAGAAAGACAGACAGTGAAGACTGAGTAATAGGATCCCGTTTTTGCATTTAGTTAAGAAACACATTTTTTTAAATTGGTTCGGAAAAACGCTATAATTTTGTTTCTTTCAAAGTCGTTTTTCTATTCTCAAAGTCTATTTGGAAACCCTGAACGTAAATAAATATTTTATTAAAATTTGAATATTTCAGTCACACAGGTAAATCAAATACCCACCCGTCTTATCACTTGAAATTCAAATAACAAAATTTGTAAATGTGTTACCCGTTTTTGCATATCTTACGTAAATCCGAATAAATAACCCTCTTAGAATACAATGAATTATTCCAACAGTTTAGGTTAAATTTGACTGAAAATCAAATCATGCGCATATTTGGTGGTCAATTTAAATCGGTAGACAATCCATAATGGTCATCCTGACAGTATATTGAGTAGAAGCTTTTTAAATATATCATGCAAGGATCATAATGACTTGCCTCTTCCTGTACTGAAAATATGGAGACAGAAAGGTAACACTACAATTCTACAGGATCGTAAAACCTTAGGACCTTATAGTCTCTGCCTACACTAATGGGAAATAATTTCTTGAGTATATGTATTGTATGTTATACAATAACAAAGTTTTTATTTTCATCTATTCATAATATATTCTATTCATACGACGTGATAGCTCATTGGGTAGAACTCCGGTTATCGTGCAAACGACTAGTGTTCAAATCCCGGTTCTAAAGACATATGTGTGGTTAATTTATCATGGTTGTTAACGGTGAGGGAAAACATCGTGAGGAAACCCACATGGCTGAGTTGTACTTAGTCATGTGACAGTGTATTCGACAAAACGGCGATAGGCCTGCCCCCTATTCCGTGAGTACACTGTCCATGCAGAACGTGGGTACTCTTAACACTAGGTGACAAAGTCACGTAATGTTCAGAAGTATTAGTACCTCTGCCAACCCCTTCGGGGATATTCGGTGTGAACGTTTATGTTATGTTATCTATTCATTGACGTGACTTTCTCATTCTTTAAATTAAAGGTTCTAGCTGAAAAGTTGCCTTATTATTTATTGCAGCAGAAATATTTTTTTGAGATATTTGTCGTTTTCGGAGTAGTATTGTATGTTTAAAAGTATTTTTGTTATCTTGTATTTCCAAAACTTGTTTTGCATAGCATTATTTATGTTTAGTGAGAATTGTTACCCTTATTAAATTTATTTATATCTTTCTTTACTTACACTGTCCTAATAATATTATGATTAAGGAGTACGTTTTTCTATTTGTATAAATCTTGTCTAGCCGTCTATAATAATGCTAGAAAAACAAGTCTAAAGCTGACCCTTTTTTGGATTATTATGGGTAAGCAGACATAACCTAATTACGTAACTTAAACGCTAGTTTTAAAATAGCTAGACTTGTCTGAAACCCAAAAATAGCTGAGTTACTAAATGAAAGAGGTAAATAGATCACATATTTTAGTTGAAAATCATAAACATCCTATGAATAGATAGCGAGACGCGTATTGTCTGAATCGTTTCTGCTTATTGAAAACTATCTCATCTTTTCTCTATAACACTTCCAAAAGTGTACATACATACATATACTCACGGCTAATAAATCCCTTAACGGGGTAGCCAGAGCTTTGGAATGAGAAACTCCTAAGCCACTTTTGGAAGTTGAGTGGGGAAAAGATGGTAATAATAAATAATTGTTGGTGACGGGTCTCCAACCACATCGCCCAAAAATTACTTCAAAAGCCCCTATACCCTTAGTCGCCTTTTACGATCACCCACGGGTAGAAATGGGGTAGTGTAAGTTTTTTTCCAAAAGTGTGTTGTGCATGAAAACTCATGTGGGGATTCAGCAGGACTTGTACCCGCGACCGACGTGAGCTATGATGCCAAGTAACCATACTGTTGCGAAATTTGTCTTTCGTTTATTGGTGTCAGCGTCCTCTACCTCCAAATTTTTATAGATTAGGATGTCAGGGGTTCCAACCTGCTGTTGTCGATTTTTTTCTGATAAGAATAATACTTCCAAAAGTGTCTAAAAGAATAGCTAATTCCGATTCTCAACATACATACTACTAACTCCATTATTTCCCATTTGGGTAGGTTGTATGATCCTGGATGACCTTCGTATGCATCCATCAATCTGTTCATACATGTTCTTTTATAATTCATATATAAAGACATATGTGTGGTTAATTTATCATGGTTGTTAACGGTGAGGGAAAACATCGTGAGGAAACCCACATGGCTGAGTTGTACTTAGTCATGTGACAGTATATTCGTACAAAACAGCGATAGGCCTGCCCCCTATCACGTGAGTACACTGTCCATGCAAAACGTGGGTACTCTGAACACCAGGTGACAAAGTCACGTGATGTTCAGAAGTATTAGTACCTCTGCCAACCCCTTCGGGGATATTCGGCGTGAACGATTATGTTTATGTTATGTTATTTCGGACGCCTGCCTTATTGATATATGTCTGGGCCAATGTGGATAATGATGTCAGTAGAGATGACCACCGACACACCTGGACAAAATAGAGAGTGTGATCTAAAGCTCTAAGTTTTTTTTTGAGATTAATAGACGTACGTGTAGGTGTAGTACCCTGAACACCAGGTGACAATGTCAAGTGATGTTCAGAAGTATTAGAACCCCTGCCAGCCCCATCGGGGATATTCGGCGTGCACATTTGAGTTATTATTATTTTATATTTGGATTAATAATTATATAGGTTTGTGGATTCGAATGGATTTGTAATTATAGTTTTATGGGAAGAATGAGCATATTCAAATTCACTAAAGACGTGTTATGTACACTGATATAATTAAAACATACATTTAAAATAGAATGTAAGAATTCACAAAGCGTGGGATAACTAAAATCAAATTTCACACACAAATGGCTACACAAGTCAGTAAAATCATTCTTATAAAACGCCAAAACATCTGCACAGTGATGTTTCTCGAATATCGCTTATCTATTGAGCTAGTGTGGATGGTAATGTTAGTAGAGGACGACCACGGAGAACACACTTGGACCAAATTGAGAGTGTGCTCAAAAAGGCTGGCGTCCGAAGTTTGAAGAATAAAAGAGCATATATGAAAAGATTGATGGATGTAAACGAAGCTAGAGAGGTTTGTCAGGATCATACGAAGTGGCGATCGATAGTCTCTGCCTACCCCAATGGGAATTAATGGCGTGAGTATATGTATGTATGTATGTATGTAGACAGTGTCAAACTATTATTTTTCCTAAAATGCTTATAAAGAATTAACTCCAACCATTATGCATCAGATTTCAATAACAGTATTTGATAAATGACATGAACGGTCTCGTTTCTTGGAACTTAATTAAAACATGTGATAAGAGATTTATAGTTACATTCATATATACATATACTCACTCCGTTAGTTCCCATTGGGGTAGGCAAAGACTAGAACGTTTCTTTATACGATCCTTTCACGATCCTTGCAAAGCTCCGTTTGTAGCTTCGTTCACATACATCAATCGTTTCATACATGCTCTTTTATAGTTTTATGGTTACTATGACTATCTTTTATAGTTTCATAGTTACCATGTCAGTTCAGTGGGGATCACCACCACCCCTCATAAAGCAAGGCGTGGCATCGAATCCTGAGTAGGCCATACACCAGTCTTTTCTAAAATCGTAACGCCCGATTTCTGAATTTCTGAATTGAGTATTCAAGCTGGGAACGACTTAAGTATAGTTTTGTCTCATTCAGTTGTTAAGATTTCAATGCGACAGAACGATACTTAAGTTGTTCTCAGCTGGAATACTCAATTCAGAAATCGGTCGTAAGTTTGGTTAATTGATCGTGCTTGTTAACGGTGAGGGAAAACATCGTGAGACAACCCCACATGGCTAAGTTGTACTAAGTCATGTGACAGTGTATTCGCTTAAAAAATCGGCGATGGGCCTGCCTCCAATCACGTAAGTGCACTTTCCAACCAAAACGTGATTAACTATGAACAGGTGACATTAATGTCTGCCACACCTTTGGGGATATATGGCGTGAATATTTCAGTTGAATTAGTATTATACTTTGCCTGTCACAAAGTATTTGAAACAGAAAAAGGGACGGTAACTAGAAGGGTCATACGCTTCGTTAAGTTATCGTTTCGTTTATTAATTTCCTTTTTATTAAAATCCTTTATTTCCCTGGTTGCTTTGAAAAAGTTTAGAGTTTATACCTCTGGGCCATCACCCTGTCTCTTCTAAGGTTGTGAGGGAAAACATCGATAAGGAAAGTATGCTTACGTTAGGGTTCCCTAAGAGTAAAGCTACGAATATTAATTTAAATGTTTTGCTTGCAGACCTTCACAAGTTTAGTGTCAGAGCTGGCGCCGCCCCCAGACGCTCAGCCCGTGGAGTTCCTTCATGACAAACAACTGAGCTTCCTCGACTATAACACGCTGAACCCATTCCAAGTAAGTTTTAAATATCGTTACATGCACGAATTTACCAAAATTCAAAAATTTGTGTGTAACGTGAATGTAGCTTGGACATTAAAAATTGCGCAGCACTTTTGGAAGTTAAGTCAGATAAGAAAACAAGAATGCTGACACATAGCCTCTAGGGTAATAATATTCCCACTTAACTTTCCGAAGAGGCAAAAAGTGCTTATTCTTTAGTACTGGCACTGGCTACCCTTCTTCGGAATTTATGGCCGTCAGTATAGGTAAGGATAGAGTTTTTCTAGGTCTTTGGAAAGGTAAAAAAGAGTAACACATGTCCAGTAGAATGAGTATCTCTGCCTATCCTGCACTGAATTCTATGGTGTTCTGATCTTTGGTAAGTGAACCATGCCATTAGATACTTAGCCCTCAAGTAAGTTTCACATAATTACATACTTATCTTTTCATCTACTTCAAATCAAATATTGGTACTTAATGTTATACGTAGGATATATTTATTAGTTTTATCATATTTGTAAACTTTTCCTATATTTGTTACTCACAAAAAACAGATGGATTCAAAATACGTATGTTTAATATACATTTTACGACCTAAACACCGATAAAACATGAAAACAGAAGTAATAACGCAACGAATATAAATAAAAGGTTAAAAGTCTCATAAATTCGCTTCACGACAAGACAATTTATTTATCTGTTGAGATTGTAAGTTATGAAATGTTCAATTCCCTTCAATTTTTATCCAATCTATCTTTAAAATCTCTTATTTTTCACGTATTGATTCTCCAAAGTACTATAAACCATACAGACCTACATAACTACAGGTAAAAGATTACTTTTCCTATCTACGAAATAAACCTACAAACACATGTCTTAAAAACAAACAAAAAAAAAACAAGCTTGATAAATCACAACACGTTGAAAATGCATAGACAAAGATTGTGCTGACACGACCCAATTCTTTAGCAGACGCACAGAATGTTTATCAAAATTTAGTATACGCGGCGCCCGGGCTGGGGTGGCAGAGATCAAGGACGGTGTCTGGAAAATAAGGGGGGGATTTTCCCGGGAGAGAGGGTGTTAAGGGTGCGGTGTAGGTAGGGGATGTTTTGATACCCACAGTCCGTATTATTGATTTTCCAACGCCCTGACGCCCGCTCCCCGACGAGTCTTCAGCTGGCAGGTGGCGCTAGCGTCGCGCATGGCTCCCGAGCTATTTTTGTTCAGCCCGGCTGACTGCTCTGTGGAATAATAATTACGATGACTGAATACCGCCCTTGGGACGCGTTCAAGATTTACGGAAACGTTCAAATTACGATCCTTTGAACGTTTTCTTTTGCTGTCCGCTGTTGTTAATAAACATAATTGAATGCGATTTTGATTGGAAAATACGTTTGTTTATATCCCATTTATGGAAAACTAATTAAAATTGAAATAAATTACAATAATAATGTTTGTGTTTTTCTTCATTTAGTAGTAAATCAATCATAGTTTTCTATCCTACACTACATCCCACAAAACAGTAATAACATACTTAAAATCAAATCGTCATCAATAAAACGTACAAGTAACGAACTAAAAGATAGCAATAGAATGTTGGAGCGATAACTGTTGATGTCATAAAGTATTTACGCATTAATTTGTTATGATGCATTGTTTATAAATCGTTGGTCGAATGGTAATAAGTATTATTCATATCAATTGGCTAAAGTCTAGCGTGTTGGTAATTAACTTGTAATTAGCTTCGTAATGTTGATAATTGCGTGCCGATTGCGTTGTTGTGGTTCAAATAACATTGCGCTTTTATAACATTGAATTTCTTTGGCTTTTTAATTATAATAACGATAAAATGAGGCTAAGAGATACATTTGTATATATTTTTATTACAGCTAGTATTATAATATCGATGGTTATAAGTACATACACTCACACTCAAGCTCATGTACGCGCTTCATACATATACTCACGGCTTTAATCCCAAGAAGGGGAAGCCAGAGCTTCGGAATATTCGGTTGTGTAATACCCACTTTAATTAACGATCTAAAATACTAGTAAACATCACCGTTCTAACATAAAACTTAAGTATTGAAGAAAAGGGTTAAGGCTTTTCGAAACCGAAAGTAAATAAACAAAACCTTTTTATCATAAAAAACGGTAAAATTACTAAAGTTCAAAGTGCACTTCAAATTATGTGGCTCCTAAACGATGTTGTTTGCCAAACTTTGCTTAAAGGGAACTTTGTTTGATTGTATTTGGGTGGCCGCCCACTGGACCGACCACCCCTTCCCCAAAATAGAGGGAGAACGTATTAATACAGGCACGTATCAGTCACCACCTCACATTTAGGAACTCGTTATTGGATATCAATATTTGTTATGATTTCTGAAAACGTGATCACTATGTTTGCTGAACAATGATTGTGTGGTTACATAAATAAATATATATACGGACATATTATACACAGATCAAGTTAGCCCCAAACTAAGTAAGACTTGTAGTATGGAATACTAACTCAACTATGTATTTAATATGATATAAAAAAAAACACAACATAAACGTTCACGCCGAATATCCCCGAAGGGGTTGGCAGAGGTACTAACACTTCTGAACATCACGTGACTTTGTCACCTGGTGTTCAGAGTACCCACGTTTTGCATGGACAGTGTACTCACGTGACAGGGGGCAGGTCCATCGCCGTTTTGTACGAATACACTGTCACATGACTAAGTACAACTCAGCCATGTGGGTTTCCTCACGATGTTTTCCCTCACCGTAACAACCATGATAAATTAACCACACATATGTCTTTAGAAAAGACAAATTGGTGTAGGTCCGACCCAGGATTTGAACACTAGTCGTTTGCACGATAACCGAGTGTTCTACCCACTGGGCTATCACGGTTGCGTAATAATAATTAGTATTATTATGATATAATACGCATATAACTAACATCCAATACCATGAAACAATCACTTATGCTCATCATACATACATACATATACTCATGGCTATAAATCCCTAGAGAGCCAGAGCTAAGGAATTAGAAATTCCTCAGCCACTTTTGAAAGTTGCGTGGGGAAAAGATGGTAAAATAAAGGTTGTTGGTGATGGGTCTCCAACCGCATCGCCCAAAAATCCCTTACAAAGCCCCAATACCGTTAGTCGCTTTTTACGTACACCCACCGGAAGAAAAGGGGTAGTGCTATTCTAAGCCGACACTACACAACATTATGCTCATCCTGTGGTAAAAATGAAGTATAATTGGTGATGGGTCGAACCGCATTGTCAAAAAACCACTTAAACAAGCCCCATATCCTTAATCGCCTCTTAAGACACCCGTGGGAAGAAAGGGGTAGTGACATTCTAAGCCGGCACTACACGACGCGGAAATAATGTTGAATTTATAGATCATGGACGGGTGGAAACGAAACTTATGAATGCATTTTCATCAAAAATCTTTCTTTTAAAAAATAAAATAAAAAATAATCATTTATTTCAAAATAACAAATCTTTGTTTTTTTTTTGAACGTCAAATTTTAACTTAATACTAGGTTTACTTCGGATTTCTGGTGTCAACATTTCTTTCAAGCCAATTAAATGAATCTAAGAAATGTAATGAAGTCTTATCTTGTAATTAATTTGATTGTACCTCACTGTAAACTGTATGATAATTTCTTTTGTAAATTTGTGTTTGATGTACAATAAAGAGTTATTCTATTCTATTCTATTCTAAAGTCTTTATAAGAAGCAGTGCTTAGAATCGAAAGTATAAATAAAGTTGTTTAATTGAAATATTTGAATAACATTCGTTCAACTGCTTTAATTGAGTTTCCAATATCGTGACTTTATAAATGCTGTTAACTTTTCCATTTCAATAATAATATTTTCCTGGAATATTCACAGAGAAGGTTTTCATAAAAGTCGTCACAGAATTCCATTTATTTCAATATTAATTTGTTAGTGAAATGTTTTTAATCATGAATATTGCTTTTATAATATCGTGATTATAGAATAATCTATCAGTTTTTAATTGCGTTTAAAGTATGTAACAGGCCTATAACTGCAATTCGATATACATACATTCTCACGCCGTTAGTTCCCATTGGGGTAGGCAGAAACTATGGATCGCCACTTAGTAAACCTCTATTGCTTCGTTCACATCTATCAATTCGATATATATTGCTTATACATACATGGACTTGCTATGTATTGTTGGGTGAGAATAGCATACCTCATATCTTCCCGTTGGAAGTCGAAAGAGGGCAGAAAGGGTAATGGGACATTTTATATGGTTTTTTGCGATGCCGTTAAGGACTTTTTTGTTTCCCTTTTTTCCCCACTCCTTTATTTTCCCCACGCAACTTCCAAAAGTGGCTGAGGAATTTCTTATTTTGATGCTCTTGGCATCCCTTCTAGTTATATATAGCCGTGATTATGTGAGTATATATATATGGACACTCATAAGTCCTGTGTATCTGCATATGACGTTGCTGTTAGTCTAAATAACTCTCAATTTGGTATGCAAAGTTGAATACAAGAGTTTTCTGATTACGAAAACATTTAGGAATTTATGTTCCTAAATATTATATTCATATGATTCGCTGATATTTACGAAAGGCTTCAAATATGTCTGCCCTTCAATTTTCTTACAAGGGCAAAACATTAAATAATGTTTAACAAATATAATCATAGTTTGATTACATATAATATCCAAACAAATTAGAAATGAGAGATGTCTTTATGAATAATTTAGTAGTTCATAACATTCAACTAATATCATTATAATTATTATATTAACGAAAAATATTCTTTTTACATTAGTTATCTCAAATAAGTCAATATTAAAAGCTTTAACAATTATATTCTTTAATCAAATATAAAAAAAAAACTGTGTAGTGCCAGCACAGATTAGCACTACCCCATTTCTTTCCATGGTTGATCGTATGAGGCGACTAAGGGCTTATTAAAATCGATTTTTAAGCGGTGCGGTTCATCATCCATCACCAAAACTATTTTATTTTGCAATATTTTCCCCACTTAACTTCCAAAAGTGGCTGATGAATTTTCTGATTCTGAAGCTCTTCCTATCCCTTTTAGGGATTTATAGCCGTGAATATATGTAGTATACGTTTTTGAAAAATAATCTTTGTTAGATAAGTGTTCTCAAATTAATAAATTGTCAAAGTTTTTATAACGGAATTCTATATCCAAATAATAATAAAAAAAAACTTTAAATTCCAAATGATATAACAACTAAACGAACACACACATCGAA
This sequence comes from Bedellia somnulentella, assembly GCA_963576735.1. Taxonomy (NCBI): domain Eukaryota; kingdom Metazoa; phylum Arthropoda; class Insecta; order Lepidoptera; family Bedelliidae; genus Bedellia; species Bedellia somnulentella. Next base: position 16,731,743 of record OY755180.1, on the reverse strand, counting down.
TACACACAACACGAAACGGTGCACCACATAAATGGCGGCGAGCACACTAGGGTCATCAAACACGAAGGAGGAAATTGAATGAGTGCCGCGAGCCTCCGTGAATGCTCCGAATGTGTGCCAACCTTAATGGCTTCCTCGTTGAAATATATACGGTACCCTCTGGCTTACACTTAGCACTCGTATCGATCCTATCTTTCGTGGTATTTAACCTCGTTGCTTATCTTTATCTCAGCTGCGAGTTATGAAAAGCATTTGTGGAATTCATAATATCTACGGATTAGGTTGCAATAGCTTAGAATGTCACTACCCCTTTCTACCCACGGATGTCGTAAGAGGCGACTAAGGACTAAGGGTTAGATGCTTTTTTAAGTGGTCTTTGGGCGATGCGGTTGAAAACCAATCACTAACGACACTTTATTAACTACCATCTTGTACCCTATCTACTTCCAAATGTGGCTTAGGCGTTTCTAGCTCTATAGCACTGGCTACCCCTTTTGTATGTATGTATGCATGTATGTACCCTCTGGCTTACACTTAGCACTCGTATCGATCCTATCTTTTGTGGTGTTTAGCTTCGTTGCTTATCTTTATCTCAGCTGCGAGTTATGAAAAGAAGCATTTGAAGAATTCATAATATCTGCGGATTAGGTTACTTAAAGATTTTTGCAGTAAATGTTCGCATTTTGATTACTGGATGACCTCTGGGCTGAATGACCTAATTATCCGATGTTAAGATAATTACGTGATTTGAGAGGCACGTACAACCTTCGGTCCCGGCTACTATTACGGTAGTAGGTATAGCATTAGTTAAAATCTACCAATTCGTATTAGACCAGAGTGATGGACTGGTAAACTACAACTACAGCCGAATCAAATGTCCCATTTTAGAATAGGATGCATTCCTTCAGTGGGGTCGTCATAACATAATATACCATATGGACTCTGCGATGTGGTGATTCTAAATTAGGGGGTTTGACTAAAATTAATTTCTGGTACTTTTGTTTGTTCGTTTCATTATGCAGATGGTCAATAAATATTTTTTTAACTTTGACCTTAGTTGGTTAAATAACATTAAGTACCTAAAGATTTCGAATTCAAATTAATTAAATGGTGTCATTCGGACGCCTTTCATACTTCCGAAGGTTATTAATAGTGAAGGAGTAAAACCAATATATCTGATCTTAAAAGAACCAACATGTTTATCTGTCAAAAGGTCATTACACTTTTGATGTCTTATCTCGCACAGTTCACGAGTTGCGAGGTGGATTCAAAATGGCGGCGCTGCGTGCGACATTGACACGAATTCAATGCAATGCAAGCCGTGCAATGGCGGGCTCCGTTTAGTTTATGTAAATTACACTAGTCTCGTCTACTCGTGAGAGGCTAACTATGATATCATCATTCAGTCAATATATGACCTAGTTACTAGTAACTAGTTACACTGTTAAATAAAGATAAAGCTTAACTCAACTTAGCACTCTAGCCGTGTAACTAAAACTTCTGAACTGAACATGAAGTATCTATTTTGTTAGAGTTCTCGAGTTTTGCTTGGATTGGACATTGCATTCACTTGATAGGGGGCAGACCCAGCGTCGATTTCTACGAATATACTGTGGTTTTCCCGACTTTTAGCACCTTTTCTATTAACCACACAAGACATACGCCCGATTTCTGAATGGAGTATTCCAGCTGAGAACAACTTAAGTATCGTTTTGTCGCATTGAAATATTAACAACTGAATGAGACAAAACGATACTTAAGTCGTTCTCAGTTTGAATACTCAATTCAGAAATCGGGCGATAATGGCTTAAGGAAAGATACATTAGTATTGGCCGACTGAAGATTCGAACTCTCGCTTCTCAGAACAAAAGCGGTAATCTAGTCAATAAGCTATAAATGTTTTCTAATAATTAAGATTATTTATATATAAAATGATAACGCTATTCAAATTTTACATCGTTCACTTTCTTTAAATACGTTCTCTCGTCGTCAACGTTTAAAGTTTAAAAAGAAAACTATTGACTTTAGAAAACCCCTTTTTATATAACACACTTTGTACTGAGCTACGATTGTTACTATGCTACAGTTATTAATGGTGAAACATTAACAATAACTCTCAAACTCAGAAAAACTCAATAGTTCACGCCGTAGATCCCCGAAGGGGTGGCAGTGGTACTCATACTTCTGAACATCACGTGACATTGTCACCTGTACGAATACACTGTCACAACTTTAAGTACAAGTCAGCCATGTGGGTTTCCTCACGATGTTTTCCCTCACCGTTAACAACCATGATAAATTAACCACACATATTTCTTCGGAAAAGAGAAATTGGCCCTACCCGGGATTGGAACCCTCTTTGTCTGCACGATAAGCGGTGTTCTACCCTAGAGCTATCACGGTTGTAATAACAATAACTATTTAACCGTTGTTACATCATAATGTTTGTTTCAGGAATGGGACGTTCGGTTAGCAGGCACCACAAATCAAGACGAGGAATTGCTAACAGCATTATCAACAGAGGCAGCTGAGTGGCGAACCACGCAGGATGGCCAGCGAATCTTGACCAGCACTCCCTCAGTCCTGGGTGGCTGTCGAGCGCAGGTGTACAGGGTGGCAGGGGCCACTCAGTGGTACACAGCTGTTATCGTCGGGGTCAATGAACATACTGGGGTGAGATTTATTGTCATGTTTGGGAATCCGAAGAGAGAGGGTCGCAAGAATAAGTGTTGGTTTGACTAAAGATGAATGGCATTTTTAGTAGCTTTGTGTACTATGAAATGTATGAGTGTTGATGAAACGGCAGTTTACAATTTCCGCTTCTTTTTGTCTTTGATTATAAAAAACAAAAGTTACGGTTCATGATGGCTTTTTGTGGACTAATAAAGTTTAATTCAGATATTTGAATCGCTCTTAAAATTTCGTTATCTGAAAGTCTAATTTATCATTTCATGACAGTATAAACTTAATTTTATGTACCTATCATAGTACATAAATCTATTCAGATACCAAACCACTTTACTATTATTATAACAAAACAACCTCTTCAAACTTTTAGGGGGTGAGCAGTGGCTAAAGAAACCTTAGAAATTTAAAAATAAAAATATTCGATTAACACACATAACCCGTCACGTTCTTTGCTGTGAAGCTAGATGGCGCTGTGCGTCTTATGGGGAAATATTACCTTAACTACTTGGTTTTTTACCTAATTATTGATTGTTTAGTATTTCAAAGACTATGCTATGCTGAGACTGAAGACTATACAAGCGGTTTAGCGGCTGCTTGAATAGAACTAACCCATATGTGGTATGGGTTTTTGAGCGATGTTTTCTTTTTACTTATTTTGCCAATTTAATTTTAAAATGTGACTGAGGAATTTCTCATTATAATGAATGATATAATATATGAAAAAGGAGCTTTTGTAGGGTTAGCTATAGGGCTACTCCTTTTTAGGAATTATCGCCTTGAGTATATGAATGTATGAAAATAAAATGTTATACATTGCTTAGCAATACAGTAGGAATTAACTATACTTACTACTACTAGCGTAAAAATATTAACAACAACAATAACTCCCTTCGCAATAACTAAAACATTTAACAAATTCGTTGCTTCTAAATTTAACATTCTCAAACAAAAGTACCACAGAATTTATTGTTAAGTAAATAAAACAAAAAGTTTCTTGCGCAATGCAACTTTTCTCTTTAAGTTTGTTATTGTTGTTGTTTTTTGTTAAGAGAAACGGCTCTGGTTTCTCAAAAATGGAGCAAAATATCGTGTCGCAACTCTTTTCATAACTGAGGACGTAGTTTTATTAATACGCCTTTACGTAAAACATCGTACGCGCGAACTGTACCTTAACTAAACTGAAAAGCTATTAACTTTTCATGGATGATTTAATATTCTGAGGTCAATCGTTTGACTGTGATAAAATAAATATTTTAGATATTTTATTTATGATTAGACTAAAGCCTAACTTGGCGTGGATAGCGTTATTTTAAAATTTTGAAGTTCATTTAGTGACTGCTCACTGCTCACCCATTAAGAAATTTTTAGCGATGTTAGCGATCATGATGACGTTATATCTGAGTTAGTTGTTAAATAGTTACGGAGCCTATTCATTACAGACAAATAAACACGCAAACTTAGTATTGATTCAACTCAAATATTCACGCCGCTAAGGGGATGGCAGAGGTACTAATACTTCAAAAATCACGTGACATTGTCACCAGATTTTCAGAGTACCCACGTTTTGCTTGGACAGTGTACTCACGTGATAGGGGGCAGGCCTATCGCCGTTTTGGACGAATACACTGTCACATCACTAAGTACAACTTAGGCAATGGATTTCCTCACGATCTTTTCCCTCACCGTTAACAACCATGATAAATTAATCATGCATATGACTTTAGAAAAGACAAATTGGTGTAGGCCCGACTTAACCTGTAAACTTCATAATTATTATATCCATCAAAATAAATTACCAAAACAAAAATAGAAATTCACATTGAAAAGTGGTAATATTGGCATCATAGGCAACTCTGCAAAATGCAGAGCAACGGAGTAATCCAATGTACGAGTTGGTTAAGTAATTACAGTTAAAAAAGTTGGGACGTTAAATAAATTTATACTTCAAATTAGTGAGTGGAAAAGTTTTTGAGGCGGAACTTGCTCCTCAGTTTAAACCGTTTTGAAACGTCAAAGTTTTAAATAAAGCTCCCTACCCGTCCCACTCTCCTTTCTGAAACTTGATCCAAAGTTTATTCTTTGTTTCGTTAGATTGTTATAGTTTGGAAACTATTTTATTAAGAACTTCGGAGAGTAGTTTAAAAGTCAGCCAAATGTCAGACTTTAAATGCCGATCCATGTTACATGAAATGGAAAATTTATTGAATAAAAATGCATGGATAAAATAATGTGTTATTATAAGCAATGGAACGAGGTTTGCACGATTTACGTAATTGTATCAGTTTTGCTTTAACATACTTCCATTGAGGTAGGCAGGTCACTTATTTGCTTTCCTCTTATGCATAAATTAATTTGCCGAAACTTCGAACTCTCGCCTTTGTTCAAGTGTTTATATCTGGTCTTAAAACTTTACTCCACTCGGTATATCCAGACACTCATGATACCCTCAGACTAACTAAGAAAAAATAAGCAAAAACAATTACACGAGGCCAATTTGAAGATGTAACAAGTTTTAGTTTTCTAATAAAGAAAGAAAGAAAACATTTATTGATTGCTACATACAAAGAAAAGCATAGTTACAATCACATACATTCGATCAAGGGAAAAAAAAATGACGCCTGTAGGTCTTGAATCCGCGACATCCGGCCCCCTGATTATGTATCTTTAGCAACCGCGATTGTGCCGCAAATTGCAATATTGTCGCTGTCAAAAGTGTCAAATCACATACAAATTTATGACATTGACAGCGACAATCGTGGAACTTGCGACACAATCGACAGTCGCAAAAGATACGTAATCAGGGGTCTACGCCACGGTCGCTCTGCCAACTTGATTGATTAGTAAAATAATCCCCACAAGAGGTAGGAGGTTTCATGCACAACCAAGTCTAAGTTTAGTTTAGTTTCATAAGGACATATTTGAGAAGCTTAAAATATAAATAGGCCAAGGTGAATCTGGATCGGATTCCAATCGATATCCCGCGCTGTCTAAACTCTTTAGTGAGCCTTAATACGCGACAAAAAAGATTCTTAGATTATCCCAGTAACATTTTGGTCGTTTGTGACAGGAGCTGACAGTGACAGATGACACGGTTTTGGAAGAACACAGCGAAGATCCAGCGCTAGTGCAGATGAGGCTGCTAGGAGATGGAGGTAAGGTTCTATATCACTCTAATACTCTTTGATTTATGTTCGCGTTCCGATCTCCAAAAGTACATAGGTTGGTTAAAGTATAGTATAAGCGTTTGAAACTGAGTCGTGTATTAAATATCACTATTTAATCTTACAAACGTCTTTCTTCCTTTCTATTTATTTTAATTAAGATGGCGTTATGGTATTACTGAGTGCTTTTGCAAGATTAGTCAGTGTCAGAGATAGCTGGCACTAGAGATAGGCTCCCTGATTTGATTACGTATCTTTTGCGAGTGACGATTGTCTCGCAAGTTGCACGATTGTCGCTGTCAATGTCATAAATTTGTATGCGATTTGACACTTTTGACAGCGACTATATTGCAACTTGCGACACAATCGCGGCCGCTAAAGATACATAATCAGGAGGAGGGAAATGACTAACCCAACGTAACAGTATATAATGCGGCTTCTATAGTTCTTTCATGTTTGTAAAAAGTGGTTAGGTACTTGAACTAAAATGTACTATGGTTAGTTTTTTGACGTTTAGTGGAATACTGTGTTTCGCTACTGGCTGGAATATTTAAAACGTGAAGGCTAAAAACTAAGGCTAGTTTGCCACAGCATGCCGTTCATGCCGTTATATCAACGAAAGGACTTTTATTCATACGTTTGTTTAATTTCAAAAAGGACTCAAACATTTTTTTCTTTCTTTCTCTATATACTTATTTAGTAAATACGAATATCGTATATTAGGTGACAAAAGGTACTTTAGCAGAGTATCTTTCGCATTATCATCCCAAACCACCATTATATAACAATGTTAAGTAGTTATTTTGGTATGAATTAAATTCCAACTGTATACTGTTTAATTTGATGTGGAAAACTTCATCAAGCGTGGCTAATTTATATGGCCGAACGATCTTTAACGAGTTTTAAGTTATTCTTAATTAAGATTTTATTAAATGCTTACGTAAATGTCGGAATGGATAGGTTCTTTTTTTATAATTGCATGGTTTCTTCAGTATGTGTAAATAATAGTAAGCATAGGTGGTATAATTTAAATCTTTTTGTTCAGGAAAACCTCATGTGGGGATTATTACTAATAAATAGAGAATAAATAAAGGAAAGAAAAATTTCGCCATAAATATATAATATGTAGTATGTTTTCCTGTGATCCAAAAACTTATCTCTACAAAATTTCAACTATCCAAGAGTATCTTTTTAGGAGGAATTGTTAACCCATAATCTTCTCGTGGATGTTAAACTGTTTAATTGTTGGGCGGTTTGGTTCGGGATTCATCATTAAAAATCTTTTATTTTACTACCCTTCCCCTTTTCATATATACATACATAATATACTCAAGGCGATAAATCTCAAAAAGGGGAAGTCAGAGCTTTAGAGCTAGAAACTCCTCAGCCATATTTGGGATTTGATAGGGGACAAGATGGTAGAAATAAATAATTTGGAAATGGGTCTCCAACCACATCGCCCGAATACCACTTTTAAAAGCCCCGTACCATTAGTCGCCCCTTACGATACCTGTGGGTAGAAAGGGGTTGTAAAATTCTAAGCCGACACTACACGGCAAACTATTCCCTATTCTCTATTGTAATACCTTTTTGGAATTTAAAGCCGTGAGTATAAGTGGGAGGTATAAATCATAAACATAAACATAAACGTTCACGCCGAAATATCCCCGAAGGGGTTGGCAGAGGTACTAATACTTCTGAACATCACGTGACTTTGTCACCTGGTGTTCAGAGTACCCACGTTTTGCATGGACAGTGTACTCACGTGATAGGGGGCAGGCCTATCGCCGTTTTGTACGAATACACTGTCACATGACTAAGTACAACTCAGCCAGGTATAAATCGTCACTACAAAACATGTTACACGTAATTGATACCTCCTAATGTTAACAAGTATAATAAAAAGAAATCGTCTAAAGATATTTTTAGCTTTAGCTAATGGCTTCCCTTTCTGTTACAGTAATAGAGTCAATAATGAGAGGCGAGGTGGTAGGCGTGATGCCGAGGAGGTCCCGCTCAAACTTACAGGTAACCCATTTAACTAAATTTTTGCTATCTCTTTCTTCGTCTCTATGATAGCACTTCGTAGAATGTAACATATTAGTTTGAAGATAGAAACCTTATATTGCTTGAGTATTTTATATCAAAGTTGGGTTTGCAGATAATTTGTATGAGAAAACTTACGTTAATTGAAAATTTCAGAACCTATAACTATTTTATATTTTAAATGTTAATAACTCATATCTTATGGTAATAGGAACAAAGGGCTTATAAGACTGGCGGTAGTAATATTCTTGTAGCCGTTTATTATACTTTAATTTTGCTGAAATAGAAATACAAATCAGCGGAATAAAGTCAAAACAACTATTAAAAAGCAATTCTATTAAAGTAGTAATACATACATACATACATATACTTACGGCTATAAATCCCTAAAAGGGGTAGCCAGAGCTGAGAAATTATAAATTCCTCAGCCACTTTTGAAAGATGAGTGGGGAAAAGATGGTAGAATAAAGGTTGTTGGTGATGGGTCTCCAACCGCATCGCCCAAAAATCCCTTAAAAAGCCCCAAGTCCGTTAGTCGCCTCTTACGTACACCCACCGGAAGAAATGGGGTAGTGCTATTCTAAGCCGACACTAAACAGCTTTAGTAATACATATTAACATTATATAAAAAAGCGTTTATAGCATCAAAGACACACTAGAATCTAGTGACTAGATATACACAAGACACGGATGTGTTAGATGTAGACAAAATCAATATGTAGTAGTAATAGAAAGCAAGGCGGCTGTGTTAAACTAAAAACAAGTATGTCGTTTTTGGCAAATTTTACAGGAGAGCGAAAAAACATTTTATTTCTATAAATTTAAATATTTCCTAAAGTGATTGTCGGATCTTGATGATTTTTGGATATGTCCGACGTGATGTAGTTTCCTAATGAAATTAATATTTTTTTAACTTGACCTTTACAGTAACGCCAATGCAGAATAAAAATGCTTTTAGCATAGTCTTACCCTATTTTTTTATCAATAGCGCCTTAAATAAGAAGATATTTTGAGTTTTAATAATGTAGAAATAAGGGTCTTTCTATGACGAATCCAACGGTGTAAAAAAAGCAAACGCTCAAAAATCGACATACTTGTTTTTAGCTTAGAGCAGCCGAAGGATATCCTAAACCAATTAACACTAAATACGACTATAACCAAGTATAACACACACATGTAAGTTTCCATTCGGCAATAAGTGAATGGTAATGTTAGTCTAGGTTGATCGAAAAGGATACATTTATTTATATATAATAATCCCGTATATATATAAGATAATGCCGTGTAGTGTCGGCTTAGAATAGCACTACCCCATTTCTTCCGTTGGGTGTACGGAAGAGGAAGAGGCGACTAACGGTATTGGGGCTATTAAGGAATTTTTGGGCGATGCGGTTGGAGACCCATCACCAACAACCTTTATTTTACCATCTTTTCCCCACTCAACTTTCCGAAAGTGGCTGAGCAATTTCTAATTCCTTAGCTCTGGCTACCCCTTCTAGGGATTTATAGCCGTGAGTATATGTATGTATGTATGTATGATACATTTAGATCAAAAAGGATATGTGCTTATAAAACAGGCGACTGAAGTCTTAATAAATGGGCATATATGAAAATATTGATCAATTTAAATGAAGATAGAGACTATCATACAAAGTTGCAAGTTGCCTAATACAATAAAAAATAATAAAAATAAAAAAAAAAAACAGTTTATTAACACACCAAAAATTACAGATGCATAGTAAATTGATGATCCTTGCACTAGGCGGAGCCTGTATCGCAGAGATCGGTAAAACAAAAACTACCAAAAAAAGCTTACTTATTAATTGTTTACAAAAAGAGATCTTAGTAATAAAATTGTACATTTTACTTAATTTTAAGATTGTTAGACTACAAAAGAGAAAAATAATAATATAATAATAGATATAATAATGACATAAGTATATGTAAATTTGTGAAAGGGACCTATAAAGCCAATGTGGAAGGTAATGTTAGCAGATGACGACCTCGGAGGACTCGTTTGGGCCAAATGTACTCGAAGTATGAAAAATAAAAGAGCATGTATGAAAAGATTGATGGATGTGAACGAAGCTAGAGAGGTTTGCCAGAATCGTACAAAGTGACGATCGAAAGTCTCTGCCTACCCCAATAGGAACTATATATGTATATGAACTGTGTAGTGTCGGCTTAGAATAGCAGTACCCCATTTCGACCCGTGGGTGTACTCGTAAGAGGCGACTAAGGGTATTGGGGCTTTTTGAGGGATTTTGGGCGACGCGGTTGGAGACCCATCACCAACAACCTTTATTATACCATCTTTCTCCCACTCAACTTCCAAAAGTGGCTGAGGTATTTCTTATTCCTCAGTTCTGGCTACCTTTTATAGGGATTTATAGCCGTGAGTATATGTATGTATGTAAGTATGAACTATATTTTTCTACAGCGTTTTTATACCGAAACATCTATACCCTTCATAATATGTTTACAGCTACACCAACCTTACAAAAAGGAGTTTGAATAAATAAATAAATAAAAAGCGTTTATTTACGAGAAACAAGAGTTAAATAAGGTGGTACGTTTTTTTTAAATAGTTCATCTTGTTCTACCTTGCGGCGTGTAAATACTTATTACATTGTTTTAAAATTGGTTACATTTAATAAAATATTGAAGCACAACATACAATACATTTAACAAAATAGAATATATCAAATCAAACATATATAATGTGTTTTTAACCACGTCATGAGAACAAAACAGTTTGAATATATCAAACGGGTTTAATTAAGCTCGAGCAGCGTGGGCGATAGATAAACCTGAGTTGTTATTTGTAACCGACTACCGCGTTAGAAAGCTCGGGGTCGGAGGTTATGCTATACTCATCGTTTCTAGGTTGTTATCTTGTGTACTTTATAGTAACCTAGGACGGTTAGTTGCATTTTCTATCTATGTTTAATGCCCATAGTTTTTTTTTGCTGAGATATGCTGCTGTAAAGATAGTTTAATACATACATACATATACTCACGGCTATAAATCCATAAAAGGGGTAGCCAGAACTAAGGAATTAAAAATTCCTCAGCCACTTTTGGAAAGTTGAGTGGGGAAATGATGGTAAAGTAAAGGTTGTTGGTAATGGGTCTCCAACCGCGTCGCCCGAAAATCCCTTAAAAGCCCCAATACCGTTAGTCGCCTCTTACGTACACCCACCGGAAGAAATGGGGAAGTGCTATTCTTAGCCGACACTACACAGTAATACACAGATATGCTGCTGTAAAGATAGTCTAATGATTGAGTAAATATATACGTAGAAAACACAGATCAAGTTAGCCCCAAACTAAGTAGAACTTGAAGTATGGGATACTAACTCTATATTTTATAAAACACATATAAATTTATGCTCATCACATAAATGATGCTCTCAGCGGGGATCGAACCCGCAACCTCTGGACCGAGATGCTAGTCACTTATTCACTCGGCCACATATACTCACGGCTATAAATCCCTTAACGGGGTAGCCAGAGCTTTGGAATGTGAAATTCCTCAGCCACTTTTGGAAGTTGATTGGGGAAAAGTTGGTAATAATAAATGTTTTTTGGTGACGGGTCAGCGACATCGCCCAAAAAGCACTCAAAAAGCCCCTATACCCTTAGTCGCCTCTTACGATCACTCACGGGTAGAAATGGGGTAGTTTTATTCTAAGCCGACACTACACGGCTGTAAGGCAGACTATGATAATACAATAAATAAATTATGCATGCATGTAAAATCAAATACACGGTAGTGTACGTAATGCATTTTTTAATGTTTAAAGTATTACTTTATTCAAAGAGTGAGAGAGAAGAATATTCCAGCCGTGTAGTGCCGGCTTAGAATGTCGCTACCCCCTTCTACCCACGGGTGTCGTAAGAGGCGACTAAGGGTATTGGGGATTTTTATTGGATTTTTGGGCGATGCGGTTGGAGACCTATCACCAAAAACCTTTATTTTTACCATCTTTTCCCCACTCAACTTCCAAAAGTGGCTGAGGAATTTGGGAATTATAAAGGCTACCCCTTCCAGGAAAATATAACCGTGAGTATATGTATGTATATGTATGTTATTCAAAAAATAGCCTTATGCACTCATCGCATATAAACTATCAGTGTGAAAAATGTCTATATATTATACATAATAGTATATATATTTTCTGTATAGTGTCGGCTTAGAATAGCACTACCCAAGTTTATCCCGTGGATGTTGGTAAGAGGCGACTAAGAGTATTGGGGCTTTTTAAATCATTTTTGGGGTGGTTGGCGACCATCAAAACTTTGCAATTTTTTTTCCACTTAACTATCTGGCTCAAAATTGGCTGAGAAACTTCTTATTCCGAAGCTCTGACTACCCCTTCTAGGGCTTTATAGCCATGAGTATATATATGTATGTCCAAACTTCATACTCGTTCCAAATACTAAACTATAAAAACGATATTTTCAAAGCAACAATTATTTTACGAACACAAGTCAAACTCCACTTTGTATCGATGCATACACAAGAAAGTAGTTCTGTAAGCCAAACTTGGAGCTCTAGAACTTACGAAATCGATTGATATCTATTATTTATAATCATACCTTTAGCAACAATTTGAAATACATGAGAATCGACCAGGCTACTCTAAACCTATCACATTCTATTTATGACTTTTATAATAGCTATCCATTTTTCAACCTCACATTAACTGAACCTTGCAATATTCAATCGTTTGATAGAATTTTCTGGGGTTTTAAATGACAAGAGACAGTATTATTTGCCGTGTAGTGTCGGCTTAGAATAGCACTACCCCGTTTCTACCGATGGGTGTACGTAAGAGGCGACTAACGGTATTGGGGCTTTCAAGGGATTTTTGGGCGATGCGGTTGGAGACTCATCACCAACAACCTTTACTTTACCATCTTTTCCCCACTCAGTTTTCCAAAAGTGGCTGAAGAATTTCTAATTCCTTAGCTCTGGCTACCCCTTCTAGGGATTTAAAGCCGTGAGTATATGTATGTATGTATGTACAGTATTTATACGTTTGAGCGAGTGGTACAGATTTTCATATGGGTTAAATCCTATTTCGAGCTTTACCCATCACAGCCTACCCTGACCCCACGGCTAGCTGCGCCAATGCCCATATGTACTGGGTGATTTGGTCTTAGTCTACTATAACGGCCTATTAAGGGTTGGTAGACGTTAATAACTACCATAAATCAAAACTAGTTGATGTTCCCTGAAATCAAACGGTAGACCTCGAAGTCATGAGCCAAACTCTCTTACCATCTAAAGTGTTGTATCTCTGATTGGTGATTCCTCAGCTCCTATGGAAAGTTACACCCAAATAGTAATTGGTAATCACCCAAATAAACATTGTGTAAATTGTAAGTCTTGTGTTTTATTAATTATTATTAATAAGTTTTTTTCTAGTATATAGGTTCTTTTTTGTTGTTGTATAAGTCCTTTTTTATTGTTTTTTTTATATTGTTTGTGTCCTCAAGAGGAGAATAATGATTTTTCTTTCTTTCTTTTGAAATGAAAACTTGCAAAGCTTCAAAAATCAATTTCAAAACCCCAAAACTCGAAGTCATCACTTACGACAGTGGGGACTAATGCGTTAGTGCAATTCTTAGCCAACACCACACAGCTGAAGACGACCTCTTTCGAATTCACGACACATACATAAAACACATAGTACATACATACATACATACATATACTCACGACTATTATTCCCTGGAAGGGGTAGCCAGAGCTAAGGAATTAGAAATTCCTCAGCCACTTTTGGAAAGTTGAGTGGGGAAAAGATGGTATAATAAGGTTGTTGGTGATGGGTCTCCAACCGCATCGCCCAATGTTCCCTTAAAGCCCCAATACCGTTAGTCAATAAATAGTAAGCATTACAATTAAAATTACATAGCTGTGTAGTGTCGGCTTAGAATAGCACTACCCCATTTCTTCCTGTGGGTGTACGTAAGGGAGACTAACGGTATTGGGGCTTCTAAGGGATTTTTGGGCGATGCGGTTGGAGACCCATCACCAACAACCTTTATTTTACCATCTTTTCTCCACTTAACATTCCAAAAGTGGCTGAGGAATTTCTTATTCCTTAGCTCTGGCTAGGCTACCCCCTCTAGGGATTTATAGCCGTGAGTATATGTATGTATGTATGTAAGCATTACAAAAAGTTCATATTCTCATGGGCTATTAAAATCATAAATTTGCAATTTAAGCTGTCCACTTCCGAATGTATTTTATTACTTATTAGTCATCGTAGTACATTCCAAGAATAAATAATAATTGGTGCCTTATGAATGACTAACGTATGTCTGTTTGCTATATTTGAATTAATGAGAGCGTAGGATGTAACGTTTCGAAAAAGTGTTTTTTTGTTGGTCTTTGTATGACTCATCAAACATCTTTTAAAGTTTTTATATGCATACTTATACAATAGATACTTGATCATGAGCTTGCGCTTTTAATATTTTATCATTATCTTAGACTATAGTTTATAATACAATAAATGAACGAACATTAAGCTATAAAAATAAAAATATTTATTTTCGGACAGCATAAAATCCATTGTGTTAGTAATCTTAAAACTAGGTGTGTTAGTACTTATATTCTATTAAGGATTTGGTTATATTAATTAAGTGGCCGATAAGTGGACAATCCCCACTATCGGCTATCGCCCTCAGGAAGCCGTTGCTGCTGCCGCGCACCCTGCGCAGTAGTGACGCAGCCTTCTTCCGCAGAATAGTAGTGAAGCTATCTATTTCTGCATACGCTAACATGGCTGAGGCCCTACAGTAGCGCGGTAACCCCAACAGCGCCCGTAAGGCGTTGTTGTATTGGCTGCGCAAGGCGTTGTACGATTTCTTAAACAAACAATTTTAAACAATTATTTTTATTTTTGGAGCTAAGAAAACCAATACCCCGTTTCTTCCCGTGGATGTACGTAAGAGGCGACGATGGGTATAGGGCTATAGGGGCTTTTTAAAGGATTTTTGGGCGTTGCGATTTCCCCACTTATTTTTCTAAGTTAAAGTTAAGTTAAAGAGGCTGAGGAATTTCTAATTCCTTAGCTCTGGCTACCCCTTCTAGGGATTTATAGCCGGGAGTATATGTATGTATGTTTTATTTCTGCGAAAAGAGAGGAAACAAACATAAAACATTTTTCAACTATGCCATTTTCAGTTATTATGTAACGTATATACGTATGGAAATGGAAATCTTTTATTTAAGAAAATGTATCAGTGTATTGAATAGCTAAATCACTGTAGCCTTGTATTTTGCTATTCAAATAAACGAACGCCATGTACGGAGGGAGGCTTCTAGATTAATCCTTGCTCTCGGGTCTAAGCCTCGGAACGTGATTTCGCAACTGCAAAATATCTCTGTTAATACTATTCTCTATTTATCTAATTTATCCTGTTTTGTGAAGGGATTTCAAAATCATTTTTTGTGATTATGTGTAGAGTTTGCTTTGAATATCACATACTTTTTTTTGGTGTCGCGCGAGACGAGATATGAGGCTTTTGAAGAAGAGATATGATAGATATATATGATATATAGATTATGATAACCATGGCTAAAAAATAATAATATAAAGGTGTTGTAAAGCTGATAACATGACTCGATAATTAAATAAATACACTTGCGTAACAGCGTAAAGTTGATTTTCAAGACATAATGGTTTTAATATGGGAAATCAAAACAGACTATGCCACATTTTTTTAATAATACTTTTATATACATAAAACGCTAGATTAAAAGAAATCATTTCAAAGATTTTCCACCGTTATACTTCTCATAGTATTTAATTAGGTTAAACATTGACCCAATTTCAGATGAATTCATTCACTGTCCTTTCATTTTATGTCATGAATTTCTGAATATCCGTATAATTAATGTCCTTTGTCTAGTTCATTACGAATCAGGACACAAACTAGATTAACTGATGAAGTATTTTCTATAAATTGCAAACTCAATGTGTATCTCCGATGTTTTAGTTTCTAGATATACTATATAAGTACATTTTATTTGATATACCAGTAGGTATGTCCACAGAGGACAAAATTGACCATATAGATTATATGCTCAAAAAGGTAGGTGTCCGTAGTCTAAAGAATAAAGAGCATTTATCAAAAGACTAGCTGACCCGACAGACTTCGTACGGAAAATTTGCTTATGCCAAACTTTAGGCGTTTTTACCGGTACTCTAAGTTCAATCAGGCGTTTCCCATATTAAAAAAATATTTTACTGTTCAATTTTTTCCGGAAGAATAATTATTCTATTTGATAATTGGGGTCATTATCTAGCATTCTGCTAAATTTCATTCATATACATTCCGTTATTGAGAAGCCTTTTTACCTCAAACATCCAAACATCTAAACTTTCACATTAATAATATTAATAGGATCAATGTATGTAGAGGTTTACCAGGAACAAAGTGGTGATTTCACTGCCTACCCCAACGACATGCCTACGCCATGAAATTCGAATCATATAGAATAGTAAAACCGCATTAAAAGTTTGAACAGTCAAAACAACATACCAAAATAGGTGGAACAGTCAAACTAAAAGCATCTGTAGAAGTAGTAAGCGAACGAGTTTCAACTGGCTGTTGGTCCTCATTTGAATATTGGAATGGAAATAGCACAAAGCTAGTTATAAGCTCACATTGTTGTCGGCCATTGTAGTTCTCAATCCGAACTTGGGAGTGCACTTGCTACCTCAGTTTTAATAGACTTAATGCATTTGCTGCAGTCTCTTTTACTGTTGTATCTTGCTTTATATAGAAGACTGTTGTTTGATAATATTGTTACTTGTACGATCTTGGTGTGGCTTTGTTACAACTTAGAGGGAAGATCACTCAGGGTGCTGCATTGCATGGGTTTGAGGTTTGAATTGCAATTCTCTTACGAAATGATATGTTAATGGAATGTTGGAATATTAACATTCATATACTCACGGCTATAAATCCCTTAACGGGGTAGCCAGAGTTTTGGAATAAAAAATTCCTAAGCCACTTTTGGAAGTTGATTGGGGAAAATGGTAATAATAAATAAATGTTTTTGGTGACGGGTCTCCAACCACATCGCCCAAAAATCACTTAAGAAGCCCCTATACCCTTAGTCGCCTCTTACGATCACCCACAGGTAGAAATGGGGTAGTGTTATTCTAAGCCGACACTGCACGGCAAATTTTGGAAAATTAAGTTGGATTATTAATATTATACTATCTAGGAAAAACTAGTTTTGGTCTGACTAGTCATATTTCTCTGTCAGTCTTAATAAAATAGTAAATACGTTGCACACTCTGGCACAAGACTCAAAATCAAGAAAAACATTCAGAATATAAGAATGACGTCATCGTTTAGGCAAAACACTTCATTCTAAAAATACTCCACCTGAATTTGGAGCAAGTTAAAACATTCTATGCCATGAAGTTAAATTAATAAAGTTAGGAACTCCTCCGCCACATTTAGAAGTTGATAGGGGGCAATATGGTAGAAATAAAGTAGCGTTACAGCGTTAGTGATGGGTCTCCAACCACATCGCCCAAAAATCCCCATACTCTTGGCCGCCTCTTACGACCCGGCTAGTAAGGGTGACATTTTAAGCCGGCACTACACGGCTTATAAAATATATAATGTGAACTACAATATAATCCACCGATGGATGCGATCCTATCAGCTTACTTGCGATGTCATCTCTTTGGTGACGCTTGAAGTCTTTTCAGCTATAAATAATATTGAAAAGACTATGACTTTATATTACTTCAGTATTAATGACGCCAGACTAGAATATCTCAGTAATAAGACCTGCTTTGTTCTCTTACTTCGAGAAAGTGTTGAAACCAAATCGCGTCTATTTACCTGGCATTTATAAGGGTTGTTTCATCAACCCACACAACTTTCATAATAAGGTTCATTTATTTGCGAAGAAAGAAGAATATAAAGTTACTTTGCAAGAATATACTTTCTTTGTTGTTGAATAAAATGTGAGTGACGAACAGGTTCTTTGTTCAAGATTCTATTATATAAGATGTCTCGCACACAATTTTCTGATAGGTTTGTGTTATGTTAGAAATACGTACGAGGTGCTTTGTTTAAAATTTGCTAATGAGTCAGTAAAGAGAACGTACCGGTTCGTTATTTAATTATTTGTTGACTAAAAATAGCTTAAAATGTGATTACTCCTTTCTACCCACGGGTGTAGTAAGAGGCGACGGTATGGGACTTATTAAGTGCTTTTTGGGCGATGCGGCTGAAGACCCATCACCAACGATACTTTATTTCTACCATCTTGTCCCCTTTCATCTTCTAAAATGTGGCTAAAGAATTTATTGATTCTGAAGCTCTGGCAAACCCTTTTTGGGATTTATGGCCGTGAGTATATATATGTATGTTATTGACTAAAAGACTTGTCGCATTTCAATTTGTTGCGTCATACACAAGACCGTGTTATATTTGTACGGAATTCGGCTTGCAACGTTTGATTTTTACAGAATTGCAATCGTGTCAATTATTTTCGTATGGAATTAGGTCAATGTCAAATCTGACATAATTAATTTCACATTACAAAATCGATGAAAGGAGTGGAATTCGTAAAAGGAAACGTTACAATCCAAACACATACAATCATTATTTACACAGTTTGCTTTGTAGAATTTACTGGCAAATTATTGTAAATATTTTAATTTTGCTGTCTGTACTAAACTTATCCCAATGAAAGAAAAAAATTATAGTCAAATTACCTAAGAAACAGATGATTCGCAAAGTTAACTACCGAGATTGATTGCAAACAAAATCTAATTTAAAACCGCTCGTTATGTAACCATTACGATATGAAATTCTTCGGCAAATGTCATTACAGATTTTGCCAGATCAATGAATAATTCCAACTTCGTCGTCGCCGGCAACTTAATTTGTTCTACACGTGTTTTCGCCCATTTCAGTTAACCAAAATATAAATAGCTGGTCACGTGTCATATTTGATTATAAAACACCGCTTTCGAAATGTGGATTAATCTCGTGAAACGGGCTGGTGCTGTACTATGTTTGTCTTGGTTATTGATTGGATTGAGGTAAAATGGAATTCTTGTTGCTATGCTAAAATCTCTATCTTGATTATTAATCCTAAGAAATAACTTGAAAAGGTTTCTTGCATCGCAGACGTTTAATATGAATTTAAGAGAAAATACCTTTCATAAGATAAAAGAAAATTGCTTTTCTGAGAAGTCGGTTGTGATTTTACGTAAAAGCGTCATATTCATATGAAAGGAGACAAAGAAAAATGACGACAAAACAGTATACGTTTATGTGATACACCAATTGTGACTCTCTATCGCTTGTTTCGCGTTCTCACTCACACGTTCGGCTCAGATGAAACGTGACACTTTTCCGTGCGTTCATCTTTTTATAAGACTCACGTTAAAATCTATACACTGCAAAACGCTTAAAAAAAATGCCACCCAGTTTTCAACCTGAGCTAAATGCAACAAAGCGAGATATTCGATGAATGTCAAAGTATGTATTATTTCATTTGTCTATCCTATCTATATCATAAAACTTGGAACTGGGCCAAATATAAATCACCACTTCGGTCCGGACTCGACATAAATCAAACTGTCTGCACAAACATTTATAGAGTTAATAATAAGTGACATATTTTTCCTTGAAATCACTCTTTTGATAATAACGCTGACAAACTTAACCGG
Source organism: Bedellia somnulentella (assembly GCA_963576735.1). NCBI lineage: Eukaryota > Metazoa > Arthropoda > Insecta > Lepidoptera > Bedelliidae > Bedellia > Bedellia somnulentella. The sequence goes on along the minus strand of OY755180.1, from coordinate 16,712,119 downwards.
TTGTTATCAGCTTTATCTTCAATTATAGGAAAGATAAATACCAGGTGTTGTTGAAAGCATGTGTTTTAGTCGTTATAACTGTATAGTCGTTCACATCGATGTTTTTTTCTAAAGTGATTGCATCTATCAATGAAGTCACCTGCAGCCCCTGCGGCAATAGTTCTCTGCATACATTACTCATATCATATATGCATCCGACCGATGCACAGTCCATTGGGGACATTCCATTTGACAATTTAACGATGATGAATGATCCTATTTGCATTTATTCCACTGCCATTCTTTATCTGATTTCGCCAAATTGGTGTTGTTTGTCATTTGACTAGGTCGTATGGTGTACGTAGATAATATCTATTTTCACATTTTGTACTTTGATATTTAGAAAGATGCGGACTTTGTATCTTATGTAGACGATATGATTACCAATAGCTGTAATGACGCGTCAGATTAAATTGTATTTATAAACATTAATGCAGTTGGAGTACAAACAGACGAGATAAACGCTAATGTAGACGGTTAGATAAATTGCTATCATTGTTGTATTATAGTCGTCAGTGAAATAGTGCACCTGTTTCCTACGGATGTGATATATTATCGTCCTCCCCAGATACTTGCTCGAGTCGGGGCGAATATATAAGCCCTTTATTTTTATTGTTGATAATGAGAAAACATGGGGTTCGGCAGTTGGTGAACCATTCGGAAAATATGTTCATTATTTCGATTTTTGAACTTTTGGGGTTGCACTTTTTAGTAACCATTTTGTTCGCTTTATTGATAAAAGTTTATATCAAATTCTTCGCTAAATTAGTGAAAGATTCCGCACCTACTAACTCACGGCTATAAAGCCCAATAAAGGGTAATCAGAGTTTTAAAATTAGGAAATTCTGAGCCTATTTTGGAAGTTGAACAGATAATGTTGGTAAAATCAAGGAATGTTAGTGATATGTCGCAATCATAGCCCAACAATCACTTAATAAGCACCATACCCCTAGTCGCATCTTACAACACAGTATCACAAGTAATGGCAGAAGCTAATTCTTCTAGCATGACAACAACAACATCAAATATTCATCGCCTACCCTTTCGCGTCTGGATATAGACAATGTTCCAAAACAAGATTCTTTTCTGTAGCAAAAGAATTAGAACACAGCACGTAATGAAGAAAGTTGGTGACAGCTGACGAATCTCCGCACGGTCGGTCGGTCGCCAGTGTTTCCTAGTTAGCACGGTTATGCGAGTCCCGATATCGATCGCGACGATTGTTCGGATCCGTCTGGCTCCCGCTGCCCCGGGTTACCACCCCCCACCTACCCCCACCCTCCGAGGGAGACTTCAAAGAGGGTTCGCTTTAACCTGCCACTCACTACTTTGTTCTTGTTTTGTTTGAAGGTTAATAATATTCTTTGTACCTTTCACAACATGTTGGTTTCTTGTGATAAAACTTTTAGCACGTTATTTGATATTAACTCTTCTTTCAGTTATATTGGGTTACTAAGAGGTTTTATTCATTAGTTTGACAACTATTGTTTGTTATTGTTGATAAGGATAAGATCGCTGGAGCCGTAGGTAGCGGGTTCGATTGCTGCTAAAGGCCAAAGATTAAGGGCGTCCCACGAAAAAGTGAGAACCTTGAAACGGCATTTGGGCTTCCCCCTGCCGTTTCCTCACCTTTAATAGAACTCGTAAAACAAGCCATCTATTAGCAACTATGATAACTATAGATTATAGCGATATAGATGTAGATATAGCGCCATCTACCAAAACAGTCTCGTACTACGTTGTACGATCGGCGCGGCGTATTGATATATGTGTTAATTATGTTTCGCTAAGTGAATATTGTTATAAAAATAAAACAAATACTTCAACAGTACAATAACTTTATTTCCACAAAACTTATTTCTTGATACCTTTGGAATATAGCAGGGGAACATGTCGAGAAGAATGTTGGTGTCGTGATGATACGTTTCACGTGACATAGTAAAAGGGGTTTATGTTATTCTTAACCGACACAACAAAGTGTACGTGGATGGCAGTAGAAATGAAGTAACGTGTAATTATATAATAATAATATCACGACGTCAAAAATCCACACTTGAACAAAAAATCGACTCAAATTATAGAACAGGAGTAGGCATTTTTTTCATGAATACTTACTTACTACTGATTCAACATAAGTAAATTATAAAACCCAAATAATTTTCATAAAAATTATCATTTTATTGAGATGGTGCAGAAAGCAAAAGGCAATTCTTAAGGTTCTTTTCAATATTAAAAACTAAGTTATAACTAGGTATTTGTAGGCACAGATTCATGAATACCTGTTTGTAGTTTCTTGTTTGAAGGAGGCTATAAATGTGCGTCTTTTGTACTTGTTCATTTAATTAATTAGAGGTTTGTTCAAAAGTTTTCTTGATTATCTAAATTCACATTTCCCGAAATTTTACGGCTGAAAATATACTTCAACTCATATAAAATAGTTTTTACGCCAAATTGTGCAAGATAGCTATATTAAATAACTTATCCACCGCGACTAAATAACTTAAATAATAAAAGAGACAGAAGTTCGGAATATACCGGACTTAAAAGGGTTATTTATTGTTAAATTAACAGTCTGTTAATATCAGTGCTAATCTTTAATATATTCGAGCACATGCATCGTTCGTTTTACTGTGTTGAAAAAGCATGGCATGGTGATGGTGCTGTTAATCTTTAAATTAATATAATTTTACGTTTTTTTTAAATACAAAAGTAAAGGTGCGTTTAAGAGCACTATTATCACAGTTGATGAGCCTAGTTCAGGTGCATTAGATACAGTAGCCGTGTTCTCCAATGATTTCTCCCTGTCGGTATTGTGGGACGAAAATACACTTTCTTCCATCATCTCAGTTGAACTGAAATTAATTCATAATACATAAGTATAGGCTCAATTGGGTATGATAACTTTTTCACAATTTATTACAAAATACAAAGTTCAATGAAAGACTAAAAATTTATAAATATCAGCTCCTGGTCTATTTTACTTACTCTGTTAATTGAACTTGGCGAGATGATTGAGGTTCCCGATTTATTGCATATTTCTCATCCCCTTGTAAAGCAATACGTTTTTGGAGCCTAAATCAGAATTAATAGCACATGAATGAAATACAATGGATCAAAATAATTGATCGAAGAACGGTTCGAATACATATATTAAGATAATTATATATTTTTTCTTAAAAAGTAGAAATATGACTAAAGTGGAGAAGTGTAATACACATCATATAAATAAAAAAACACCCAGATTTGAAAGAAAAGTTAGAAGGTAAGATTATTCACGGAACATAGCTATAGGGTAAAACGTAACAAGCATATTTACAAAACAGAATAAATGCAGGTATTTTTAATAATGCATTCATCGTGATCCGAAGGAGAAAATAAAAGAATACTTATTTTACGAATAAAAAACAAACTAAAATACTGTCGCAAGGTTGAGGATCGAACTCTGTACATTCATCACTGAGCGTGAAACACTTAACGCGTTACACCACTTCGATCTTAGAGCTAAGAGTCGAAATTGACGATTATATTAGGATTGCGAACGAACAATATAATATATGGCAAAACTTTTCGACTATGTTCCGTGCAATATATAAAATATGCCTAAAGTGTTTTATTGGTAGAAAAATTTGTACTTACAATTTTGCATTCATTATCTGAGCCCTCTGTTTAGCGAACCTTTTTTTAATATTTTTTCCCTTTTAGGGATTTATAGCCGTGAGTATGTATGTTGTTCAAAATTTTTTTGTTTAATTGGAAATTTTCGATTTTCTGCACATGTTTGTTTCCTTTATTTAATTTTCCGACGTTATTATAAGGTAAACAATATTTTTAATCTTACTAAAAAGATATGTAAAAACATCACATAAATTTAAAGCAAAAAGATAATAATTGTTTCAGCTGGATTTACAGAACATTAGGATAAAACGAGCGTATTCACAAAACAGAATTATGCGCAGTATTTTTAATCATGCATTTATCATTATAAGTCATAACCGAAACAAAATAATTTTACGAGGAAAGAAATAAACAAAAAGCATGTCCCGGATAAAAGATTTGAACTCACGCCCACATCAACAGCGCATGGCCCCTAATGCGTTGGACCATTTCGTACTATCTAAACAGGGTGAAATTAACGATAATATTACGATTGTTATCAAACTTATAATGTAAAGCAAAACAAGCGACTATGTTGCGCACAACCAAAATAAATTATCTAAAAAGCGCGGGAAGCGGCAAGCAGCTCTATTACAGAAAAATTCGACACAAGCTCTGCGCATGAAGGCTAACAGCCATCTGCCGCCCCGTTCTCCGCACAGGGACCCGCTCCAGATTGACATTGAAATTTAGGGTTTTTGCTTTATAACTCCATAATTAGGATGAAAAGACTAAAAATTATTCATACAGATGATAGACTACTCAGTTGTCTACGCAAATATTACGTAATCGATAACATATATGCAGTATTCTGACAGCAATATCAGACTTTACGATAAAAAAGCCCCCCACAAATTATTTTTTTTCTTAGTCGATTATTATTGAAAACGAATGAGAATCGTCATTATTAAAGAAAAGATATTGAACTTGAACATATATTTTATTTAGAGTGTGATTGTTTCATTGAGCAGGTTTCATTGAGTTTGAAAACTACCAAAATCAGTGAAATTTTCGAGGGAGGCCCTTAAACTGTTAGTATCCTCGTTAACAAGTCATGATTGTATACTTTATTTGAGGCTAACTTGTTCTGTCCATACTTGTTGATTTATGCTTTGAAGTTATGTAACAAAATTTGAAATACCCAACTACTTATAAAACAGTAGATACGCAAGATAAATTCGGAATATCAAAATCATATATCTTTGTCTTACTTAGATGGTATATCATTTGCTTCTAATTTTATACACTAACTAACCTGTTCTGAATGCAGGTGAGTTGAATGAAATAATCCTTGTGTGTTCGTTTAAAATGCGTTTAAACCAAGGTATAATCGGCTTTTAGGACAAGGGAAGATTTGATTAGGGCATGCATGCGGCATGGCGGCGCATAGAGGTGCGGGGGGACCCTCCCGCCCCCGCCGAGCGCCAGTTTGCGCCATTCTGTCGTCGTGGCACCACTGCTCCGCTCTGTACCGCGTACTATACGGAACAAATACTTACTAGATTACATCTGTGGCGTCATTGTCGCAGCGTTTGCGTTTCCCTGTGTTTGGTGTTGTCGTGTTTGTGGAAAGTGTGACGTTTGCATTCTACGCGTCCGCTGTTCTCACCGTGACCTGTCCGTCCTTCATACTTGTGTGTATGTATCTTCTTGAATGCGCACTTTGATGGTTATTCATGTTTTTTATGACCTCGTGGTTTAATGTTTGGATGACTTCAAGTAAGTCTAGACTATAGAGCATGATTTATTATTTTTTTATTCTTTCTAAACAAGTCTGCCTTACACTTGGACATTTACAAGCCTTGTATTATAATTCCAAGATATCTTTACCATACCGTTTACTAGCATCATGCATGACTGTTAAATTCAAACAGTTAAACTTTGAGAAATAAAGTTTTGGTGTACGTCGAAGACCTTGCCCATTTGGTATAATTTATTACTTTTTATGTCTTATTTTTATTTTGTCACTAGGGCACCTGTGTTAAGAGGACAAACAACAAGTTTAAATTAATACACTGAAAGCGTATGTCGTCAAAGAAGCTTTGAAATATTATTTGGTATATGGCAACGAAGCTCTCAAGCACTGATCGGATCAGTTCTGATGCAGAGATCGATAGATAAATTGAATATAGCAACCGACAACCGTAAAACGCATTATGTAACGCTAGCTTTGTTTGATAAGATGTTGCGTACAACCTGAAGTCAACTCGCTGCACATGCCATGCATCACAAACTTGATTAGCATATAATGCCACGAGCATGGTGAGCTAACACAATAGGACCGAACTCGCATGATCACATTATTTACTTTGCGGTTATGTACCTTGCTACACTGACAAAGCATACAAAGTAGCTCCACAGATAACCACACCCTGATAAGTGCTTCCTCCGTCTCTTTCACACCTGCTGGATCATAGCTAGAGGTTACCTCTGTCTACGGCCACGGATGCAATGTAGACCGTTAATTCAGAGGATATGATACTTTCCATTAGAATTTAGAACACGTATGCTCACTGAATACCGCGTTCTTGACTTGAAGGACTTATGTAGTCGGCGTCAATAAAAACTCCCGACCTCTAGCTTGCCGCAAAAATAATCAAGTATCTACATAAACCAACATTATTGAGTACTTATTGTGAATAAATTCCACGTATGAGGCATTGTTCCTTTGTTTCCTAGGTTTCAGTGTTTGAATAGAAAGCATAAACAGCGCTCCAATTTATTGCGAAATGGAAAAGGTTTAGTAAACAAGTGCAAGTTAGTTTTGCGCCTTGTTCGGTGCGGGCAATCGTGTCTGCGTAGAATTCCGATTAGGAAACCGGTTATTGCTGTTGCCATTTAGATAGGCATAATGACCACGAGTCGGCACTCCCACACAGCTTCCCACTCGTCTGAGCGAACATGTTCACTCATGGGCTGGTTGCACATAGACGGACCTGCAATATATCTCGCCTGACATGGCAAAGGCTGGCTGCAATCTCTTACCTCGTAAATGTATTGCTGCAAATATTCAAAATTGCTATATGGAGCTCCACTACGGTTCCGGGAATAGATCTATTTTCTCCACTTGTGTCGCATCGTGTTCCAATGTGAAGTATCAAATTGAGATATTCGACGCGCGCTAAATCGGATCTGCCAATTTGAAACAACGTTATGGTAGTCATATACACCAGTATACTTATGCAGCTTTTTATACTTTTATGTCCGCGATGAATCAGTCTGTCTGGGTACGCGGTTATATAAATTTAACCGCCACGTCTAGCATTTGAAGTATTAGTATTACTTACTAAAATTGCGGTCCATGAATCCTACATTTGGGAAGGAATTAATTAGTGATATTTTAAAGAGACAATACAAAAATATATTGGGTATGAGTTTTTATTTTAAACTTATAACTATCCTGGGAATTGCATATGTAATAGTAAACTGCAGACAACTTAATGCTCATCGATACACACGAACGAGGTATAAAATGGTCATTTTGATTTAGCAGGTCTGTTAAGAAACTCTGTTGTAAAATAAATTACAACTGTGATTCATTTTATTGTTGCAATTTATGTGAATGTCGCTGTTTGAAATGGTTTTATTATCATTGACGATATGATTAAATGTTGCTAACATACTTCGCCGATCACGCAGTATTATATTATTTGTTCAACAACTTTGGCCTACTTTTGACTTTGATAAGATAATAGCCCGTATGTTGGTAGTCGCCTCTATTTGCAATGTTTATCATACTATAGATATTAAAATGAAATACGTGACATTGTTGAGAATGAATTACCTTACTTCACTGTCATCGATATTTTTAGGTGCTTTCAAAGGATTTGAACGCGATAAGAAATGTTTCCTCATCGTCTACTTTCGAAATGCCAAGAATCCTGTGAATCGATAGCTGTAAGCTGGATGTCGTTATAAAATAGCTAGTTTATATATGGATGTGGTCTGGTATAGGATTGCGGGAAGAGTGAAGACTAGACCGGTTCTCCGAGTCTTGTTGCACTTTTGCCCTCAAGTTGCACAAGTTGCCGAGAACACTGCTGCAGCGTTTAATGAACTGCTGACCACAAATGTGCGCATTTGCGTGCTGGGAATAAACTTAGGAATCAAATTTACTGTTCATATAAGAGAAATATGAAATGGAGCCTTTTGTTGGAAATTATGTGCTGGTAGTGTGAAAGAAGATTGTATATTGAAAGGATGAATGATTGATACAGTTCCTAATGCATGAAAGCTGAGATCTGGAGACGATTTTAACCTTGAAAGTGTCATTTTCGTAACTTACAAAATGTGTTTATATAATAAACTATCGTTTTACATTGTATTGATCAAAAATTGGATATCCTGATGTCAAAAAGGACATAGACATCTATTAATCATTTTGTTATTTTTTTTATCTGATAATTTATCATGTTGATATGAATTTTACTGATATATTACATCAATATCTAACTGGATTGGCATTTTTAGATACGCAAAGATAACATAGTTGTTACTGAGCAAAAAACACCAATAGGTCCTACTCTTTATATCATTAAAATACATACATAAACATAAACGTTCACGCCGTTTTATCCCCGAAGGGGTTGGCAGAGGTACCAATACTCCTGAACTCACATGGCAAGCGCCATCTAGTTTCCAGAGAAGGTACCCACGTTTTGCTTAGACAGTGTACTCACGTGATAGGGGGCAGGCCTATCGCCGTTTTGTACGAATACACTGTCACATGACTAAGTACAACTCAGCCATGTGGGTTTCCTCACGATGTTTTCCCTCACCGTTAGCAACCATGATAAATTAACCACACATATGACTTTAGAAAAGACAAATTGGTGTAGGCCCGTCCCAGGATTGGAACTCACGCCCTTCTGTTTTTGCCAACCCCTTCGGGGATATTCGGCGTGAACGTTTATGTTATAATTTAATGTTTTTTGACATGAATTCCTCATGTGGGGATTATTACTCATAAATAAAAGATGTTATTAAAGGAAAGAAAAATTTCGACACTGGCGGGGTTCGAACCCGCGACCTTCGAACCCCGCCAGTGTCGAAAATTTTTCTTTCCTTTAATAACATCTTTTATTTATGCGTTTATGTTATGTTATGTTATGTTCTACCCACTGGAGTATCATGTCGCTAGCATTAAAATATTTATAATAATATACAGTAGTGTGAATTCAAAAGTGAATAAATTTTCTGTGGTTTTCCACCTTCAGCTCTTATATGAGTTTGTATACTCATATTTATATCCTTTTAAAATATTTGTTACCCTATTAAACAAAATTATTTTAATTCGCTGTGCTTTTTACAAGGTCAATTCTTAAAGCATTGTATATCTGTTTGGTCTTTCATTATTTTGTCTCGTTAAACACTTTGAAACCGTTTTTATATGCTTGTGATGTCAGATTTTGTCATCATGTATCCGAAAACATATAAATAATATTGTCTTAATGATTGTAGGCATAGTAATGTAATGATGCCCGATGGTGAAACACGAATAAGTGTCATGACGTGACAATTTCATCAGCAGCCATATCGCTTACATTAAAACACTTTCACCGTACGTGTAATGTATTCGAATTGTCCGTTGGTCAACTTACTTTCACGGTTCGCAATTATTTTGACAATCAGGTACCGGCGGCCTTTTGGAGTTGGTTTAGAAACAGTACTTTAATACGGTTGGCGTTAACGGTGAAAAGGGCAATGAATGGTACTTTTAATGCCAAATGGCAATGGGATAAGAATCCTTTATCTACTGCTATTGCTTATCTATTTATCCATATACAAAACTGGGAATCAAAACTTAGGATGTTTCTATAGTTTAATTGAAGAGCCTCTTAGCGATTTATGTGATTCTTCAAGCCTGACACTTTTCCTGCGTCTCGTGTAATTAATAATTCTTAGTTCAGCGTCCTACTGTTCCAACCCTTAAAAACATCATTAAACTAAACTCTGAAACTAAAATCTAAAATTTTATTTAGTCGTAGTAAGTAAGCTTTTTATTTAGTCTCCAAAACCTCTGATATTCTGATCAGATTCTTTGTCGCTAATTACTCGAATGTCTCGTCGAAAATCTTCACCTTCTCTTGACCTTAATACATTTAAAACAGCAAATTTGCGGAAATGCGTTCGATCGTATATTTGCATAATGTGTCTTTCGCCGTTATAAAAGAATTGCTGATTTATATAAAAACTGCTAGTTTCTCACGTAACTGAGTTGATTAGTCATCAAACAGCCTGTTGTGATGATACGGGATCCAATTCTGTAAACTCAGCGAAATAAACGCTAGTAAGCGTTTGTGAAGCGTGCTGTTTACGCTGGCTGGCCCTGGCTTAGTGACTCAGCTTTTGATTAGGGTTGACAAAACATTTGAAACAATTCATTTTTTTAAGGTCTTTATTGACGAAGATTACCAACCAACTTAAGCTAGTATGGTGGACTATGTCCAACCCAAGTAACTTAGTCAGGGATGACTCGAGCCTTGTCAACGGGGACATAAAGACTGTGATAGGTTGTTAAAAGGGATATGAAGGAAATGCATACCAAATGTTGTTAATAAACTTGTTTTTTTCTTCTCATTTCTCTTTTATATGTGATAAATGGCCTACACTGTCTACCTAAAATCTAAGTAGGACTAAAACGTAGACTAAAATCTAAACTTTCATATTGTTACTAATAAATAAAGGAAAGAAAAGGTTTTAAAAGGTTTGATTGAGGTTTTCATGAACAAAACATTCTAATTATTTATATTGTTTTATTTATCTGTTCTGCCAGCCAACCCTATCTAGAAGAATCGTTTGGTAGTAGCAGCGTGAGTCATGACAAAGCGTAATTCGGTCTCACTGGTCCCGCCCCGCCTCGACGTCAGCTGAAATAAGTGGATTGCTGTTTCTAGGTTCAATGATAACATTCGATCACTTTTCATTAGTCTGTAACCTTTAAACAGTCTTTGGTAATTTAGTTGTAATTGTATTGTCTGTTTTGAATACTTCGTAAAAGGTTTTGAGCTGTTAGATGTTAGCTTAACATTAACTAAGTATGTTATTGATTTGTTCACTCAGACACTATAGAAAACATTTAGCAAGTTATTTAAAATTTAAATATATCATATAATACCGTGTGGATTGTGTTTATGCCTTGAAAATCTTACAATTTTCATACCTATTTTTTCATACCGTTCGTGCGGACCTAACAAATGTATCTTTCACTGACCTGAATCCTGATTTATATTTGTTACAGAGATCAGAAAGGGAGATAGCGAAGAGCCCAGCTTCTGTGACGACTAGGAAGAAAACTCCGGTTGTAAGAAGCAACGGACAGCTTAGCACTCTCGAACCTGCGAACACTGAGACACGCACAGGTAGGAAAACTACTTTTTAAAGCACAAGTCCATATCATTATTGCTATAGTCAACAGCTTCGAAAAGCAGCATATAAATCAAGAACAGAGTTGATGAATTACAGGGAAATGCAACGAAAATTGACTGCCTAATGATATATCAGTGTCACTAATTTAGGCAATGCTATCCTAAACAAGTTTACAAAAACACTTGGTGGCATTATTTTTTAAGAAAAAAGAATTGAAAAATGTGGCTAAGGTTCTGAGTGACTAACAAAATGGAAAATATTCTTCTAAAGAAGCAGAGGACCATAAACTCCCATTTAATGAGAATTGCGAAATCACTAGATTTTGAGTACAAAGATAACACTGTTATCCTTGCAGCAAATAAAAGCAATAGTAATACGACTATCATAAAATACACAGAGCTATAACATGGCATGGTCCCAGATGTTTTCTACAAATTATGTGCTACTCGCGACGACCTAGATATTCCAAATTAATTGCTTCAGTTTTCGCATTAAACGAAGTACTGTAGCAGAACATTATCTGGCTATATCCATATAATTAATGGCAGCTGTTGAAAAACAACATGGCATTTTTGTTATGGATATTTTCCAATCGTAAAAGGAGCCAAAATAGAGTCGGTATTTCATGTTGTCGAAATAATTATATGCTGCAAGATATATTACGAAAAATTTCATGACTGATTGAATTCAATTTTGACTTGTTGATAAATCTTCCCAGTAAATAATCGTAAATGTCATAGTTGTTACTGCCTGAAGGAACTATTATCAGCATATTGCGCAATGTGCACAACATGTTTGGAGAGTATCAAACTCACCAAGCTGTATCAAACAAATTACAAGTAAACAATACTTTGGGCGTGTTCCAAATGTTTCCAACTCACTGTTTACTATCACGTGTCTCACGTTTTCTTTGTCGAAATATTTTGCTACTTTGTGATTGTCACCGAGAGTATCAATGCGATGATATATTTAATAATGTTTCCTTTACTGTAATCGTAAATTCAAACAATAAACAATTAATATAAATTAAATCATAGTCCTTATCACTACGCTCTTCGATTATTATAAAGATTGATATTGAATCTATGTGTATAATTTTGCGTTTACTTTTTAATTATCAGCTAGCAGTTTCCATGGAAAAGATTTTCTATAGATCGTCAAATGTGATTCCATATTGTGTCGGCTTACGCTATTCATTTCTGGATATGACAGGCTCTTTAGGTGACGTCAATGAATAGCTCCACACAATGGACGCAGATTGGTTGTCAACAACAGTTGTGACAACAAAATATGTATTTTATTTGTCTTAACGATAACTACGTCATTAATTGCTCTACAAAAAGAAACTTTCGTTATGAGAATGATAGATATAAACGTCTTATCTGATGAAACAGATTGGAATATCAACGAATTTGCTTCTTGATAAAACTGTGGATCGTAAAATAGTTTTTTTTAGTAAGTTTGAATGTTTTTGTTCATGAAAACCTCATGTGGGGATTATTACTAATAAATAATTATTCTTTATTTATTTGTTTGAGTAAGATTTCGATAATGTCCTTGTTGTCGGGCTGCACTGAAAAACTGCATTCGTATCCCACAGATCGTATCACTTTGTTTATTGTTGAAAGTTGAGCAGAACTCTGAACCGTTCCGGTACGCTTCGTCTCCAACTTGTTTATTGTTAAAGAGCAACTCTCCAAGGCCGGCTCACTTAACTTCATAAAGGTGATTGCTCTGCAAACAATAGTGTTATTCTCGAACACGTCTATTATTTAGATTGCTTTTCAATATCCTAAGCTATTCATGATCAAATTTAACTTATTATTATCGAAAATTCAAATACATTGACTTTGTCTGCTAAGCGGAGATAAAGAGCAAATAAAGCGATAAATTATGTCGTTCAGACATTCACTAAGTGAAAAAACAGTTGGCACTAGCTTCATAGTTACATAAATCAGTTACAGAAAAAAACGTTGTTACACTTTTAACATTAGCATACCCTAATGTTTGCTAAGATTTTAATAACGTCGAATTTAAATAGGTACATTATTCTAAATACTAATAGCATGTAAGTAATAACGTTGCATTCGTGCATGTGTTATTTCGCTAAAGCCAGCTGGCAGTGGGTGAAACGGTGCCGGTGGGTGCACGAGGGTGTAGGGGCCTCAAAACTGACTGGTGAAACCTTTTCAATTCGTGTCGGAATGCACTCAATACACCTGCTACCAAACCCACCCCAGTAATCTTTTTCGCATTAAACGCCATCGTCTCGCCACGTCAATGCCATTAATGACAGACTTCGTAAAGAAATTGGCTTTTCTTATAAGCGTGGTTGGAAGCCATTTTCATCATATTCACAAAACTTATTGAAGGCTTTTGTTTTCCTTTGAATATGGTTCTCAAACAAACGTAGCGCAGCCGGGGGGTGTGGGGTGTGGGGGGCGCGCAGTAGGTGGGGTCGCCACATCCGCCATTACACGAAGGTCAGTGACACGCGACTAGTGCGTGAATCATGCGTAAAGTTAATTAGAAGAGGTAGAAGGGGAGTGTTATTGTTGTTTGCATTTTGTCAATGTTTATAACAATGCTTTCGGCGCACGACGATTTAGGTTAAGTGCTTTTCATTTTAATACGACTAAGTACTTAATATAGTATTATGTATGACGTCCTTGATAATTAGCTCCGTTTGGTTACACACGTTGACTCCTAATCGGTATTTTATCTTAGTGATACTGAATTCGTAACGGCTCTGTTTTATGTCCATAATATTGAAACTTGTAAAGATTCAATAAGTTAGTGTATATTGCCGATAAAACTCTGATTGATAGATTTTCAAACTACGATATCTAGTTACCTACGCATCACTTAGCTTTTGCAATGCAATTTGCCTCAAGACAATTCATTACGTAACCAGACAACAATGACGAAATGAATGCGATGAAAATGTTTTACTTAAAATATGTGCTCATTACTTCGGCTTTGTGTTATCCCACTGATAACACCTTTTTCCACTATCTACATTAAACCATGGTCTAACAAAACAAGGGCTTATCTTCCCGTGCGTTATATGTATAACTTATACTTAATGCGTCATCATATCAAAATGTTGCTACGTGTTTGGGTAGCAGATATCTTGCCCACGTGATCATATTTTTCTTTTCAGCATACCGAGCGTAGTATATGACTGTACAATGTCTACTATCTCCATTAAACGATGTAGGTATGCAATGCTTGTGTTGTGAGTAAAGTAGAATTGCAAATGGCCGCCGCCTCCTCGTGTCCCGTTTCCGTGCTCGTCTCGCTGCATAAATACAAATTTGCATATTTTGGACTATCAATTCGTGTTTAGCCTGCGAACACTCTACTAAATGTTTAAATTATTTCACAACATCACAATAAATAACAGGAAATTCATGTTTGGAATGTATTAGTTATTTATTATTAAAGTCGGTTTCAAATGCAAAACAAATATTATGCGTAATTTCTTTCCAGCGAAAAAACCGGATTACATAAATGTTAATAAGGAAGTTAGCATTTGGTATGAGCGTGTCTCGTATAAAAGTTACTTAAGCGATGAGTACTTTCACCTTGAATTACCGTTACTTTAACTGGATTATGCTAAGAGATATTATTGTAATTTATGTTGAAATTATAAATATTTTTAGTCCGTATAATAACTGCATCATATAAATGATTAAAGCAACAAGAGCTTTGTAAGCTCATATCGCCGACAATAATGTTTAATTATGATTAGCACAAATTATAACTAAGATTGCTTGGATTCAGCAAACCACAAAAAAATAGCTTTAATTTGATCGGCTCATTTATGCTACCTATACCTACCCTAGTAATTAATCAGACCAGTTTAGTTAGAATGATTAATTAATGCTATTGTGAAAGAGATTCCATTCCGGGCGGGCGTACGTCTTATATCCCTTTGAATTGAAACAAAGACAATGTATACAAACGTCCATGTACATCGTTAACTGAACGCTTTCAACCAACTTTCTCTGTATTGCGTGATTAAAATTGATGTATTAGTGGGCTTTCAACTACTGGAGTCCAGGTCAGTCTACCTTAAGGGTATTTTTGAGCCAACAAAACAGCTCCTTAATAGGCGGGTCGGTAGTAGGCTGCAATGCTTTCGCTCCGTTACGACTTTTATTTGACCTCAGCGCGAAGTGTGGTTCGTTTTTGAAACCGGTTCTAAAACCTGCTCGTAAATATGAACAGGGCGCGGTATGCAGACCCTATCTGGATAATCTATGGGCAGGGGTGTACGAGTTACATTCATCTCTCTCTAATCGCTATGGGCATGGGAGATACAAAGGTCCATAAAGGAATTTTGCCGATGCACGTCGGTATTATTTCGCTCTCGAGAGTTTACCAACTAAACAACCTGTACTGCTGGGAGATTTGTTTTTTTTTGCGTCCGTCCGACAACAGTATAAAGTTATCGTTTTGTTTTTTTCAATTCCTCTCAAAGGTTATTACAGCTTGTTTATAAATAGTTGACTTACTGAGCCTTAGATATCTTCTTGATTGAAAGGTCTTGTTTATAAATTCGTTACTGTTGTAATCAATTCATAACTTGAGACAAATAATCAAGAAAAAATCGTGGATGCTTGGTTTTTCTCAGCTAGTCATTCTGTGGCCCGGTCACCTCACCTCACTGGAGTCACTGTGCGATGGCGGCGCAGCTCGGTTACGTAACAACACTGCACCGCGTGTGCAATAAACTCAACATCACGCTGATTGACGCTCATGGCCTTTTGCGCACTAACTTACATTAATGAAGCGTTGCAAGCAATCTTAACACTTATGTAACAACCAAGTTATCAAGTATAAGCATGCATTTCAAGCAACCACTAACCTCGCAATATAGAGCGAACGTTTCATGTCTAAAAGCTATTTTGGAATACATTATTCCAAGTATATATTTGGCATCCGGTTATCGTGATACGGTCACGCGCACGCACGTGTTCAACTTAGCCTTTTAGGTTTCGTGATCATGCTCATTTGATATATTTATTAATGCTGCAACTTGCCCGACGACTGCAACGATAATTTATGTATCGATTGTAAGAATCTCATCTTGAGTATTGTGGCCTCGCCAAGTATTGTAAACGTAGGAAGTAATTTATACACTAAAATGTCTGACTAATCGTCGGAACGATGCCAATAGAAGGATCTAGTTCAATTTATGAATAATTCAAAGTAAACAATCGAGTCTATAAGCTTAGGTCAAGTGAAACATGACGGATGACCGACCCTTTTAGTTTGTATGGACTGCCTTATTATATTATTGAACGAATTGCATCTCATACTTGGTTATGCAATTAACTTCGCAGTTTCATGAGAATACTTTTATCGTTATAAGTTGTGAGACCAGAATCTTAAATTTGATACAAGACTCGGGTTGCATTTATGATTCTGTTACTAAACCATAATTGATATGTACTACAAGAATCATTCGTATCGTGTTTAAACCCAATTTGATTTCGTTCTCAAACTGCATACTATGATAGAGCAATAATGTAGAGCAGTATCACGCAAAGCTTAAATCACGATACATATTAAAATATTTCTTCGATGTTCAATGAATCATCGTTGTTTTTTTCGGATTTAAAAGTATTTGATTATGCAGGCAAGATGTTGCGTGCAATCGTGACGCTACCATTACTGATGAGCAATTATAGTTTCTATTTGCATACATAATGTCAAGGGTAGCAGTGTTATTAAATAAATTATCTACTGTTCAAATGCGATTATAGATTATTATTTTAACGGAAAACGTTGTTGAGTTTTATTTAAAATGTTTAGTACTGTTATAAGATCGAGAATAACCGCACTTAAGCAGAACTTATTATGTCATCATTAAAAGTAATTTTTCAATTCTGTATGATCAGTATTTGTACGTTTTTAGAAAATGTTTAATATTGATTTTGATTGGGTATTTACTTGAGTTAACTTACAAAATTCCTCAAAATTAATAGTAAATCCACGTCCTAACCGTAGCGCAACAAAATGGCGGCGGGGCGCCTGCAAATGGCTGCCGGCCTTGGGCTTTGAGTTTGCAATCAATTTATTATTCAATCTCGTGTCATGAATTGGTCCGAGGCCTCTCAGTCGTTGACCTCCTACCGCTCTACACTGCAGGTTGTTCTTCCAGTAACCGCTGAATTGCTTTCTGCTCTATTATGCATGATATTAAAAACCTATGTTGGTAAACAAATCATAATAATTTATTTAGAAATAAACAACGTGATTAGATTATGAATTATAAAATATACATGTATTGTATTGTTAACATATATCAGCTGGTGATAAGGTTCAAAGCAGAGCCACAGATTATGGCAGAGCCGTTCATTATGTCATGTCAACTCAGAACAATGGTAGGTTCGCGGCACTGCCTAATGAGAAATTGTTTGTTTTTCATCTGTAAACAATGGTTACTATTCATTGCACTATTATTAACTTTCTGTTATATTTTTTTGTGTAAATGCACAGGTTATAGATGCACAAAGTTAAATAATGAAACATAGAAATCTCTTCAGAAAGTCATTGCAAATAACTGGCATAAACTTCGTTATTGCAAATAATTGGATTAGTAGCAATCAGGATGAATGATCTCGCGCTACAAGAAACTATTAAATCAAGGTCCAATTTATTTAGTAAGATCCATCGTAAGTAAGAGCCAGCCTTGATTGAAGGCTCATTATGTAGTTCGGGGAGACGAGACCGCAGCCTGAGGCTAAACCGGTCGTACTCATGACTCCGCATGATTTATGCTCATGCTCACAATAGTTTTTTTATCCAGACCGGTTTTAACCGCCCATCACATTTCAATCTACCTGGAAAAAAACTCAGTCAGTGTCTTCGTGCGTAATAAATAATAATAATATTAACCATTCCTTTTGTGATGCACGCGGACGTAGCGGGTCGCCTGACCTGAGGATCTAGTTTCGTGGTTACTTTTCATTATTATGAGTTCTACACAATGCATACGAATACATCCTTTTACATAATCGATATTACATTTAATCGTGAATAACTTTTATTGTGGTCTCTATTACTCGTATTATTGTTCGACAGACCACGCCAAATAAATCAAACGGCTGATATAACTGGTTTTAACGATCAAAATAGTTGTAATGTATTAGAACGTCAAGGTGATTTAAGTATACAAAATATCGGGTTCAGTATGCTTAATAGGCATAAAATCATTCTCAGGGTAATGATACACTTATCACACGTTGCAATCAAATCTTATCTCCTTCGTTTATATTATATGTTGTACTTGTTTATATCGCTACAACACTCGTGACCTCTATTTGACATTGAACGATAAAATGAAGTCTCTAAAGATGGCAATCGGCAGCTGATCGCAGTCGTTTTTTTTGTTGCATTTTATATTGCCTGGCTCTGGGCTGAAGCACCCAGCAGCCTTGTGTACCACCTGCTGCGGTCGTTACCCGACGGACCAAAACTCCCCTCGCTTGTTTCACAACAAAAGAAATTCCCTAAAATATTCTTATTATTACTGCGTATTACGATTATGGACGACATTAAATATTTCTACGAAAAGAAACTTTTTGTAGAGCCGCAAAAAATAGTTCTTTTTGCTTTGAAATGGGCATTCTTTTCTTTAGGAACAACAATGGAATCTACCTGATTTTTTGTCTGACGTTAAGAAAAAAATGTAAACATTTTACCCCAGGGTACGAGAATGGTGAAAGATGGGATCCCGTTTTGATGTAAGTAATAATAGCGTGTTAACATCGGTCGTTCCACATTTCTCTTTAGTATCCGTATAATAAAAGGAAATGAAATTTATTGTTGCCCTGGATAGTGGCAGGGTTGAGTTTGTTTTGGCACAATTGTACAAATGTCGGGCCACAGCGTGGGATATCATGGCGTTATCTCACATCCGCACGCATGACGCAAAGCATGTAGAGTTGCCAAACATTTCGAGTGTATTTGCAAACTTTATCTTAAATATTTGTGTTACCTACATGATATGTTAAATGATATCGCGAACCGAAGTAGCCAACGCCCAAAGTCATTTATCCCTTCCTTGATTTATTATTTCCGTATGTATATGCATCGACCGATTTTAGTCACTTAATAATGTCATGTCGTGTTATGTTTTCTTTTATTACATGTCTTGACTAAACTCATAGCTTTATGATAGACTTATTAATATAAAAAACCGTTTATATGCTTCTCATATTCGTCATTGATAGCATAGTAAAATTCAATCCCGATGAAACAAGTTCTGTCGATAACAATTTATGATAATGCAAATAGGAAAATTGACGGCCCACTAAGTTGATTAATTTGTGGCATCCGTATTAAGTTGGAAAGTAACTCGGATAGCGGTTAGGAACAGGTTCTTAATGGAAAAAGCCTGAGAGCGTAGAGTATGTGGTACTTTGGACAGGCAATATCCGGGCTTCGAAGATATCGGATGTCAAGCGGACGGGCAAACTGCGGGCGGACTTCAAACCTGACTAGCTGTTATGAGACCGCTATCATCAATTCAACCATGCACACCACCTCCGCATTATGCTATAGACAAGTTATTTACTAAGTAAATATGTAGTATGACTTCTTTCTATACTTCCATAAATAGTGAATCATGGTTCTTCATAATTACAATTTATTCGACTGGCAGAATTGTCGATACTCAGTATTTTTTGGATATTTTCTCTCCTTTCAGCCTCTATGTACCCCATAGTCCCTTATACCAGTAGCAAAAAAATTAGAAATTCTAGATATAATAGACAAAACAAAACGTCTTTTTACCTAAATGCTATTAATATCTTTACCACTTCAAAAAGATAAGAAAACAAATAAAATAGCCCTGACATTTAAATTCCTTTAGCTTTGGTCACAAGAAGTTTTTGCGACTTCACATTATTCATGTCTCAGTAACCTTTGTTCGGGGTCAAATAACTGAATTCCAGCGAAGGTAGTAAGGGACATTACGAGTGCTATAATATCATTGCTTATTAGATCATTGGTTTTGATATCCGACCTATAGTGTTGATCTGCATTCTGATATTTGATGCCCTCAACAGCTGCTAGGTCATTGTAGCGAACCTATTTTTAGACATTCCGAGATATTTTTGCAGCTGCTTTCCACAATGTATTTTATGTCTCTTGGTCATAACTAAGACTATAAATAATTCCCCTTTGTTCTCGTTTATTAAGATGAATTAATCATTGAAACTTTCACTATTTTTAATATAGACGATAATCATAAAGATTTGGACATGGTTCAACACGACATCGAAGATAGTTTTGCGTCACCAGTCGCCTACGCTTCGTTAAATGCTGTAATTAATCGCTGGCTAACTGCTCTCTTGTATGTTAATCATTGATGGCGTAACCGGTTCTAACCGGTATCATATGTATGAATTACCAATCACGCACGCGAGGTAATTGAAAAATAGAGCAAATAATAAGTTGCGTGAGTGTAATTATCACTCGATCGGAACTCCGATACAATTGTGCTAAAGTCTTTCCCCACGACGCGTTCTTTTAATTATTATAGCAAATAGTCTTATATCAAATTTTGCCTGTTAATGATTATTGTCTACATCCAGAGCAATCTTTCTGAATAAATGCCCCTTGTATAGAAATCCTGGAACAGTACAGTATGAATATAGGTTAAATTAATAGTTAATATGCAATGAGATGCGAGTATAAATGTGTATGCAAGTGTCTTCTTTTCAAATCATCAGTGTAATTTGTCATGTCTGATATATTAATTTACAAAACACATTTTGACCATTTAAATTTTTATTATTCTTATAATCATCCATGCAAAAAGTAAGCCGAAAACAACTTTAAATTGGTTTAATATTCAAACTACATCTACGTCTTTATATTGTATGTGTGAAAAGCTGTTTCATATTTTAATTTTATTGTTTCAGGTATTGATATTGGCGTATTTGAACAACTGGCACGTATGTTAAGGTATTTGATTAAGCTCAGAACCAGACGACTTGTTTCTGAGAACAATGTAGGCCATTTCAAACATTAAATACAAATACATCACTATACGATCAATTTACCAAGTAATTGAAATTGTAAATTCAGTAGACCTAGTGATGTTATGAATATTTTTTATAGTTAAATTGTTTCATCTTCTATACTTATAATAAATCTGTAGAGAGGTCAATTCTGTACATGAAATATATTTTCAAAATAACTATCAGGTGGTGATTAGGGATCGATACTGATGCCAAAAATGCAATCAGTAAAATTTTTGTCTGTCTGTCTGTCTGTCTGTCTGTCTGTCTGTCTGTCTGTCTGTCTGTCGGTTTGTATGTTCCTTATGGAAACAAAAACTACTCGACGGATTTTAACGAAACTTGGTACAATTATTCTTGATACTCTTGCGCAGGTTTTTGTATACTTTCCAGCAGAGAAGTAAAGGGGAATTTTGGGAAATTTGGGGAAAACGGGAGAAGTTACTTCATTTTTTAAGCTTCCATCGCATGTGCAGCCTTAATGGTTAAACTTACATAGAAATCATGTGTGGCGGAAATATTCTTCATAAAATTATCTAAAAAAAAATCCTAAACAGTATATGTCTATCTTTTACGGTTGACTCACAATAACACGTGTAATTCCTGATAGCTTAGCAGTTCGGAACATCCTGATTATATTTGTTTACTCTTACGTTTGTAAACCTCTCACTCATCCCTAATTTAAATAAGGTAACATTATTACCTATTCAATAAAAAAAGAATCATAGAAATCGATAGACAAACACCGAAATTATACATAAAATAAGCCATCGCGCCCGTGATCGAAACCAAATCTTCACTAATTTACATATAACATACTAGATGGCGCCAGTAGTTGTATCCTTCATAACGTAATGACTATTTTTTAGATTGTTATAAACACTTCATGGCGTTTTATTCCAAAATTTGCTATTGAACGGAAATACTGAAACTTTCATTAAAGCGCATTCAAAATCACCAAACTACACTGTTAAGGGAGTGCTATAAATTTAATAAATTGAAAACATTACGCTGAATTTCACAATGCTTGAGCAGTGACTGAAGAAAGAAACCTCAGATATTTAAAAAAACAACGCTACCCGTGCGAAGCTGGGACGATCCACTAGTAGATAATAAAACAATGCTTCGTATTTGTCCTTTAAAAAATATTTTTCAACTATTTTTTTATAAGTGCTTGTTCAAATTTTTAATATTCTATTAGAAGTAGCAAACAATAAAATCAATAAACCACCTACATTTCCTCGTGGTGAAATGAATGTAATGCGACAGTAATAATCGACAGAAGCTGTGCAGCGTATAGCAACGTTATATTAACTCTTGCGTACAGTTGACAGTAATAAATCCAGATTGCTATAAATCCAAGTTTTGTCTGTCCCTGTTTATGTGGAAACGTTTCCAGGGAGTCGTATATTTGTCGAGTGGGCATTTTGCCAGCCCATCAAGATGTTTGCCAACAAACCTTTGCACGGAATTAGACACTTCCGTTCTGAATGTTTTGCTTACTTACATTTTATGATTGGAAACTGAAATATTGTTTGTTTGGGAACGTGACCACTTTGCATTCCGCTCATAATCTGGAACGCGATCCATTCATTCAATTCGCTCTTGAATTCAAATTTGCAACGTTTGCTTTTAACCGCGTGGGAAACGAACAAATGCATATCAAAAAGCTATGATATTTCTTCCTTTTTGATTGAGCTGAGTTAGCTGACGTGAAACATTCTAATCACGATAATATAATAGGCGTATTTATGAGTTTTCGCACGTACGCGTGGAATCCATTGTGGCATCACGCGAATCCTCGCCTGTCAACAACTTGGTCAAGGCGATGCCGTTGACCGTGTGGCGGCCAGCCAAATGCAAAGCATCATAACACCGATTAACTACATTTCACAATGTTTTATTCACTGCTCACTTCAACACTTTAATGGTGAAACTTAAATTGGCTTTCTATCAACTTAAAATAAAGCCCCTTTCAAACTTCAGAATTACTTCGTCTGGGTTTTCTTTATAAGTCTTCTCTTGATTGATACTAGAGCATACTTGGTTAACTCAGATCAGTTATATTAAATTAGAAGAAGAGGTAATGAAATATGAAATCGATTAATCACGAGACACTCCCGTAGCTACCTTTCAAACGTGCTTAGAACTGTAAATAATGTGTTCTTGGAACATTCGTGGAATGTCTGATAATATTGGAACACGTCCAAAAGTTGGTGAACTATTTAACTTTACTATGGATGGTTATACTATTTCAAATGTTTAATCTTTATCAGCTGTGGACTGATTTATGATTTCCTTTACCCTTTTGATGTGTTTAACCTTGGAAACTATTTGTGGTAAACACACTTATTATAATGCTGCTTCGTGTAAATTGGTTGCCTTAATGATATTTGTAACGTTGATAAACTGTTTGAAAATTGTTGGTATTTCTTTATCTTCTTTGATTCGTTCATATACTATCTCTACATATGTTGATAAGGTTGAATAAAATAATTTATTTATAATTCGAGTAACAAGACCCATAATGAGCAACTTTTTTGGATTTAAATAGCTTAGCATAGCAATGACAGAAACCCAATTGAATAACGTTTGTTTATAATTTCTGTAATTTTAAATATCACGTCTTTTTTGTACATTACTTACAATATTTTAGGTACTTATTTGAGTATATGCATGTATGTATGTTACGAAATTTATGAATTTCATATAACAGAATATGTTCCCCACATAAGGTTTCCATGGCCAAAAGATTCTAATAATATGTTTGTTATTTTTTTTTATCAAACTGAGGAAATTAAATGAAATAATTTACTTTTAATATTTTAACATGAAGAGTGTATGTTTGATGAGGCAAGGGTAATATTATTTCAGTGTTCAAGAGTGAAGGGTGGAAAGATAGGTCACCCTTTGGCTCCTCCCACTGTATTCGGGCACTCACTCGACAAAATCAATTCGCAAAGTTGTGGAATTTCCAACAACTTAATTTAATATTTGTTGAAAGCCAGCGGTAGAATAACAATGTGGTATATTGTTGTGTTTCTATTAAATTAATATTTAAGACAACCGACATATTGTAATAGAGTAAAACGAATCTAACTTGTACATTTTGAGCAGCAGTTTAACCGAGTATGGGTATACAGTATCTTTCAAATGGTAGTTCCAGTCACTCACTATACCGATCATTTCTCTGAAATTTAAAACTTACATGATTTTTGATAGAAATTCCTTAACGTGAGACTTAAATTTCTAAATCAATGTTCCTGCTGTACTGGAATTTTGATATGTTCTTACTATCAATAATTCCAATTCAATCTAGAAAAGGAAGACCTCACCTTCTCCTAAAAATGACGAACTTACGGTAAAACAAAGAAAATACAAGCCTCAAAAACAAACCAATGTAATTAACATAGATCACATTATCAAAGTTGCTATTTAGTGACAAAGTTTAAGATTATCAACTTGAAGCCATTACACTTTTGGAGGAGTAACTTGAGGCGAAGTTTTAGTAGCGGAAGTTGGTAACTTGGCCCAAGTTTATGCCCGTCTACCCTCATCCCCCTTGCCAGCCCACCCCAACTTCTTTCGTGTTTATTTACTGTTTGACTTGTTTACTTTATGTCCCTGTTTCTGGTCAAACTTAGTATAATTCTCTGCAGATAATATAAATGCAGGGCAAGACAAGGCAGTTTAAATATAAAAACTTAAAATTATGAAATTAACACTTTGAATCTGATCATATATCATATACATATTTTGCAAACCGCAGTTCCCTTTTTTGGATTGTATGTGCTTGCTTATAATGGCCATTCCAAAAAAACTGTTTGAAAACTAAATCTAGACAAGCTGAAATGACGTGAAGGAGTTCATACAAAGATGGATTGCCTTGAACATGAAAAAACTTAGTAAATTTTATAAAAAAATATATCTCCTTAAATCCTCCTTAAAGTCTGATGCCTCTTTAAACCATATTATTTTTGCGTTTAAGATAAAATTGATACGGAAATTTAACAAACATATCAATGATCTTCAAATCAGAAACCAAAACCTTATACACGTGATTCTTCCAGAGAAAGTTATGCTATAAAAGATTGAAGAATGCATGAAAGTCGCTCGGTATGTCGACAACTTTGTCAATTCCAACCCCTCCCGCCAGTTAACCCATTTGTGGGGAGGGGGAGGTTGCAGGCGGGCTGCTGTCGGGGGGTGACCTTCCCTTTGCTGTATGCCGTTCCGAATACCTATTAAACTTTCCAACATAATTGCTGTTTGAATGCAAATAAACTTTGTGTTACATTACGCGCGTTAATTTGTGCTTTCTTATGTTTATCGCTTTAGTTTCCTACTTAGCTTTTGTGACATCATTAGTTTCTGCTTCAGACCTTTAAGTTTAAACCAGTCATTAATCTTTTAAGGTATTTTTAGAGTCACGACTGCCGACGATTAGTTACGTTAAGTTGTGGTATTGTTTTATGCTGTACGTACCTCCATCTACATCACGAACATCAATTCATTATACTCTGACCTTGGTCCATTGTTATTATGAACTCTGTTTATAAGTATAATAAGACAAATGTTTACAAATGCCTACCAACTTTTTTACTCTATGGCATTTATTTTTGTGTGTCAATTTTTTTTACTAAATTCTTCAACGATAAAACATACTCATGTCAAGTTGTGAAGGAAGGACAAACGAACTCGTTTCGCCTGTGAATATATTATAACATTACTTGACTTCAATGCTAAGCAGCTGCTCAAACAATTCGATAAACCAGTTCGTCGAAGGTTATCTTTGTTATCAATTTGACTTGTTATTTCAACTTTTAATTTGATGCTAACTCGCATTCCGTTGATCAAAATCCATTATTGGAAGTGTTAAGTGTATGATAACGTAACGATAAACCAACGAGGTCAGACGAGATCGTGCAAAAAATAGAAAAACGAATCCAGCCGACCGATGAATGCGCGCGTGACTAAAAAACCAATTCAGTCAAGATGGCGTACAAAGAGTCTATCTCTTTCTGCTCTATGCTCACTTAACTACCTCTTTCTCCATTAATCTGGTAACCTTAAGTTTCCATTTCAGAACGAGTATATTTTGTTATGATTCGAGCATGTTACACAGAATAATTTAATGGGTTTTTTAAACGTGCATTCATATGAATTTACGACCTTTTTGTTTTAACAGTTAAAATTTGGACTGGTTTTGTTCAAGCTAAATTTAAATAAAATGCACCAGGGGCGAATGCTTGGTCCAAAGCTCGTTAACTATATAATTTGCATGCAAGCGTAACCGCCACAGCATTCTTAGTAACCAAAGAGGAAAGATAAAAACTCTTTGCATTATTAATGTTGCTGCCTCAGGCCCTGTTTACGTTAACTCGGGAGCTTGTTACATAACGGAATTCACCTTTTTTAGATTGACGACAACCCTGTCCTTATTTGCTGCCGAGAACATGGCTCGAATAATAATATCTTAAAATCCGCACTGACCATAAAAGATTAAAGGTCTTTTGTCGTTTTTAGGCGGATTAAAGTTAAACGTTTTGATGTTATTCGAAGCATGATGAGCATACATAGTTGTATAATTTCTTGAGATTTAGGTTATGTTTGTCATGGTTGATGCTACGTTCCTTTAGCATATCTCTAAATACGTCACGTCCTGTCTGAAGTTGTAGAAGTTAACGCACAGGTAGAAAATGACTTGGGTTTATTAAAAGCTAACGTTCTCCGAATAGTAATGATGCACCAGACAAATGGTGAAGATAAAAAACGATCGTAGTCGACTAGCTACAAGAAAGGCAACGTCGCTTGTTGCCCGACATTAGAACCGTTGTGTAACGATGAATCATGCTGACTCTTATTGGAGTCATTTGCTTGCTCCGACCCTTCCCCTGTTAAATAATCGTGATGTGCATTTATATAGTTACGTATATATACTTATTATACTCTGAGTTGGCCATGCAAATTTATTCGATATAATAAATGAACTATAAGAACAATTCTCTATGATCAAGGTAATGTTTTATTCCCCTAGAAGTGTGTATGATAACATCGTTACAGTTTCATTGCACAGCTGTTTTTATATCTTCTCCTTTGTTCTTGTGTTCAATGGATATTTCGTGTTATTTACTAACTCAATGCCGTCAATGTAATGTTTAAAATTTTCTCTTCCACAAAGTTCCATTGTTTGGAGGAGTGTTTGAATTCGAATCGATTGCTTGTTACTAGATTCAATGGCTTATCGGGTTCTTGGTACGATTGTTGTGAATCTTTTTGAAGTAAACTAAGATGACCTTCGGTTTATAATTAGTGTAAATGAAATATTATTTTCTTGGTGATTAAACATGTAGCGCGGGTGCGTTCGTTGCTAAGCGGATGAACGCGAAAGACAGACACATGATGGTTTCCAAACGAGCGAACTCACTTCAAAATGGCGGGCGGCCGTCTGTCGCGTGTTCTGTATGTTACAGTCATTCCGTTTCCCACGTTGCGCGCTGGTTGCGCGCCAATCCGTATATTACAATTCTATTTTTTTTAAGAGAACGTGCTCTGGTTCTGAATGCATTGTGACTGTTTTATTCAAGTGCGTCATTTAAAACTTTAACGTTTATATATGTGTTCGGGTGATTACTTAATATTTTGGAGTATTTTCTGTATAGTAAGGTAAAAACATGTGTTATTTTAATGCTCATGCTTTACGATTTTGATATTGACTACAATATGTTGTTTAACTCCAGCTCTTGTAGCCTGGTGGGTTTCAGTATGTTTAATATCATTTTATATCAATACTAGTTTACTTTTTACCCCACTTCGCTAAAACGAGGGTTATGAGGGGTACTTAAGTGGAAAGGCTTTACCAAAGCTTCCTATACAACTGTTAAGTTCTAATTTATTACGTACTGGCATAGACATTAGATGTTGTTCCACTTGTCGTGAGAAATTATACGTAAACGATTAATCCGCAAATATAATTATATAAAAGGAGTATAGTAAAACTTTACTAGTGTAACAACTATGGTAGAGTCGAGGAATTTTCCGATGAATCCAAAAAACTGTAGATTCACTGAGTGCCTTATAACTATTATATAGAGTAGAGAAAAATAATCACCTTGATGAGTGAGATAAATTAACTTCTTTTATACGCGTGAACGACCATTATAGTAAATTGTGTCATAAGATCCGTTAGGGAACTCTCCGAAGATTGTATGCAAAACTCCACAAATAAATAGATAACTACGCATCATTGTTGTCGCAATGCAATGGTGTAATTGTATTTAATCTATAAACAGCATAAATATGCTATCAACTCATTACCCAGACCGACTTGTTTTCTCGATAAACTTATCATATGACAAAGAAACGATTCACTTATCAGTCAATTTATGTGTATGAATATCCGTTTTAGAATTTATTTGTCAATTTATTGTATCATTAGTTCCATTGTTCAGGAAGTATAAAAACTATGATGAATACTAATAAACAACTTATATTGCAGACACGATTGTAGTAGTCCTATTGTGTTTAACGACAAGCGTCTGCACAATGTTACACATTTACATAAAGTAAGTAACGTCTTGTAAATATCTCTCAAGGAGATATTTAAAATAAGTTAAGACAACTTAATAGTATTACGACGCGACATTCCGTGAGGAAAACGTACAGATTACTTGAGTTATCTGTTGACTTGAAGGGTAAGGTGACCTTCAGTTTCGTTCACATCAATTCGAAGTGACATCATAAACAACTCGCCAACTCCCTATTCAATGCTAATTTTGTATCCCAACAACATTGCGTCCCGATTATAAATCCTAAATCATCAAGGAATGTACACTGAACTATAAATAAAATTGAACTTGGGTAGGAAAAGAGCGAGTTACACGAAAAGCCGTATTGAAATCAGAATGGCAAGATGGCGACGGGGCTTGGCATTCGTTGGCGAAAGTAGTCAGTAATTATGACGAAGTGGAATTAAAGGCGAACTGAAACGGAACGCTCCAAGCTGCGGGATCTATGCCTGCAGCACGCAATATTGCTAGCTAGCTTGATTTATAGCGCTCTCTTGTTTCCACGCGGCCAATTGTTCTTGCTTTGCTTTTCTCATAAGGCAAGAACAGGCTCATGACCCCTTTTGTAACCTACAACAATAGGAATTTGTATCGTGCAGATTTCAAATTAACTCGTTTCAAGGCGACGCGCTATTATTACTTGAAGCTCTGTTTCAAGCTAGTAGTGTTTAGTTTGTTTTTGCCTAATTACATTATTAAGACGATATAATTAATGTTTGCGCACGGGTGAGCTCAAGGTCAAATGTCTCTGGTGCCTTGGCCTTGTATGGTGCGTTGAATAGCTCTTGTCCTGGAAAGATAAAAGCATAATACAGCCTTTATTACTCATGTAGAGCTATAAAAAGCAATGTTTCTTGTAGGAAAGTTCTTCTTGGTTACGTGCACACCTTGTTAGATTTTTAGTAAGGCATCGATTATTAACCACAGTTTCTTTTCATTTTCATAGAATTCTGTGACGATGACGAAACAATCGTTAGAAGTTCTAAATTGCTCACAAACCTTAAATTTTCATTTGATTGTGGGACACGAATGTATTCAATTATGATTAATGGTTTACTTTAACGAAATTAGATTAATTATGCCTACGAACTTGTTAGGTTGTACTCGAATAGGTTAATGACTTAAACTACGATAAAATTGTTCATTCGATTCTCTGATATCTAAAATATACGTCTCATTAATATTTATCACATCACAAAATGCACTGTCCATTATTTACTCCATTTGTTCGTAAAATTTTCCACTATGAATGCTTTATCTGGCGAATGATACATCGTTATTGACAAGGCACTGGATTCATCAAATTGTAAATGTTACGCATTGAAATTCAGATACGTATTTTACTCAACCATATTTTCCTGTCAAAGGTTTATTGTTACTAAATATTCTTTTATCTTTTCCTTATTTCAACATACCATCTTAAGTCTTTCTCGGTTGGTTGTGTCGAAAATCTTTATGATCATGATTATATTCTAGATTGTCAAGATAAACTACAGGAATTTAATGAGCAACTTAGTATAATATAAACATCGTACTTAAGAGAGTTCTATACGATTAGAAAGTGTACTGACTAGTTTGAACTATTAATGTTCTAAAACACTATAATGTTATAAATAATTTATAATTTTATTTCTAGACTAGCTGACCCGACAGTCTTCGAACTGTCATAAAAGTTTAGTATGAACTGAAGTATCTATAACAAAGAAAATAAGGAATCGTACCGCGATGCAGAAAGCAACGCAATAATCATACAATATGCTTTCAATTATCTTTATTCATACATATTCGCATAGTTGAATGTGAAAAAGAAGGATTAGTGCATCCTATTATTCTAACCTAACGCAAAAGCAAAAAAAATACGCAAAAAGACTTTGACCACCCGGGATTCGAACCTGGGTCTTACGTAGGTACTTAGTGTTTACCATACGGTATACCGCTACGCCACGCAGACATTTGTGTAAGTCTCAAATTTGTGATATCCTATATATCTAGTAGTCATACTATTGACAAACAATTAAATGGACAATTATTTTGATGAAAATGGATGAAACCCTTATTTTTTCCAAAAAGACTTTTAATGAAGAGTCCGATAAAGTCGGTCGATGAAAAAATTAATCGTGTAAATATGGGGAACCATACAAAAGTTATGTTTTTTTTTGCTCCTGTGGGAACCCTTGCAAAATCCAGGATAAATTATATCCTATATATTGGCCAGGTGTATAACCTACATTCATGCCAAATTTGATCAAGATCGGTCCGGTAGAATTAACGTGATGAACGGACATACAGACAGACAGACAGACATTTTTTTCAAAAATAGCAAATTTGGCTTCAGTATCGAAAATAAAACATATTCCACTGGTTTTTATTTTTTTTTCTTCAATGTACAGTTTTGACCTCGTTACAGTCTTATTATAGTATAGATTTACACGTTAATCAAATGTTTTAGAAGTAACGAGACTAGAACTATATAAATATTTGATTGTGATTTATTTTTTGATGATTCAGTGCGAATCCCATACTTGACTTTAATATTAAATATTTTCCTTCATACATTGCTCGATAGACAAATAAGAAGACAAAATATTGATGATATTTTATTATATTATATGATACGGACGATCATAGTTTATAGTTCAGCTTTGCAGGAACTTGTAGCTCTCAAATGTGAATCACAAGGATTTAATTAACCTCACCCTCCTGTTTTCTTAACACAACATGCCGACAAAAATTAGGTTTATTTCTTGTTTAAGTTCCAGTTTCGTGTCATAAAACGGGTCTGGCTGCCTGCATACCAATCAAGAAAGGAGCTTGAAATGAGAGCCTGTTTCTTTGCGGAGTAAAATAGTTAGCTTTTTTACTCCCCGGCAGATGTAGTCATCAAAACCAGTTTAAAAGGTGCAAGCCTTAAAGTTGCAAGACCTGGTAATTGGTCACTCAGTATTTTTATGGTAAATGAGGCCATACCAACGCGAAGTAAGATTAAATCAATGATAATCTGTTTATTGTCGCATTATACGCATGAAATATGTTAAAGGGTTCAACATTCGAAAATTTAACTGAAACGAAGAAATTGCCAGTAAAATATAATTTGGATTAAAATTTAAATTCAACGTCTCCTTTATCACACCTTCTTGAAACATTCACAAAGCATGATTTCATTATGTAACAAAAATGAGTTCAGCGGAAATACTCGAAGATATCAGCAGTATTATTTACAATGTAAATATCTGGAGTTCTATATTCATTTACTAAATCTTATGTTATATTTGTAATTTATTCATGCGACTTTTATTACTTTAGAATTAATTTTAAACTTCTCTTTATAATTTTCATGTTAACAAATTAATTGAAGTAATAAATCGTAGTTATCTTTGTTTCTTCAATAACTGGCTTGTTATCAATGTCTATCTCATTTTATCAGCATTTGTACAGTGACATCACTGCGACCAAATACAAAGCACTTGTTTATTTTATCAATTCGCTTATCTAAACTTGGCCTCATTTTTCATCAACCAATCTTATGATTCCAATCTGTCGGAAGTTATGTGGTTATGCATATATACCTTAACTCTATTAGTTTTCAAAGGGGTAGGCAAAGAGCCAAATTATGCGTCATGTATATGACGCCTGCCTTTTTACATTATTCTTTATTCGAATTGTATTAGTTCTGCGTGGTCATGCTCTACTCAAGTGAAATTACGATTGGCCCTTTTTATTTGTTATACTACTTTACTGTCATCCATCCTATGTAATGTATGTGCCATAACCGTCTTGAATTTGCCTTTTCAATTTATTTTTTACCTAATCGCCATTAACGTTAAACGTCTAGAATATATTGAGATTGTCGAGTGATACTAGTGATTGCATAATCCAGGCCGGCTGGAATTCAAAACCGGTTCTTGGTAAATAAAATAACTAAATGCCATACGACTCATATGAAAATGGCAGCTGTTAATACATGTAACTTGTTGAACACCTACAATTAAACGAGTCTGGTTTCCAATGAAATCATGTGTTGCAAAGTATACCTTAAGCGGTAGGTAAGCTTCCTTAAAAGTAGTTTATTTGCAGAAATAACTTATATTCTTACCGATAAGTCGGCACTTTTGTGAAAAATTTGCTAACTTGATAATAAACTTGTCTAGCAGTAGTGTAAGTTTGTTGTTTATTTCTCAAGAAAACTACAGTTATGATAGTCAGTCGTACATACGTACATTTGCTCACGACCACAAATCCCTAAAAGGGATAGCCAGAGCTTCAAATTTAGAAACTCCTGAGCCACATTTGGAAATTGATAGGGGAGAAGATGGTAGAAATAAAGTATCGTTGGTGATGGGTCTCCAACAGCATCGCCCAAAAACCACAGAAAAAACATATATTACCAAACTTAAAGATTTTAATTTCGAAATGCTTTTTGATGGGGTATACTCTTTACACATGTGAGGTTGATGAACTGACAGCTGTGCGTCACTGAGGCCGGGTAATGGCGGCACAGAGTTGCCTCGTCACCTTAGTTATAGGACTCAGCTGTGTCACGGCTCTATTATTCATGTCATTTAATTTCAGACCAATACTGATTTTAATTCGCTTTAAACTGAATAAATAGTAAATGAGAATTTGGGTAGACCAAATTAAATTTCAAATCTTTCTTGAATCTCTTTTACAAATTAAATTTTAATACATAACATAAATATATTGTACGTTGGGTGAAATTATATTCGCATATAACACACATCTAAACTGTTGCTCGTTCTATATCTTAATTTACAATAATTTACCCAATCAACTTCAAGAGCGGCTGAAGAATATCTGTGCCAACTCGTTTTTAGGATTTATACCCGTCAGATTATGAATGTATATGTGCATTAAACTAGTGACCTCTTACTGTGGGTTTTTACTCCATAGTTG
Organism: Bedellia somnulentella; assembly: GCA_963576735.1. Taxonomy (NCBI): domain Eukaryota; kingdom Metazoa; phylum Arthropoda; class Insecta; order Lepidoptera; family Bedelliidae; genus Bedellia; species Bedellia somnulentella. The sequence continues at coordinate 16,678,539 of OY755180.1, read as the reverse complement.
AAAACCCATAACGTAACTACGCCTATGATTCAATTGATCAAGGTACAGCTTCGCTCTGAGTCAGACTTTGATCTCTCGCATAAAATTCTAAGTAATTACCAATACCATCAAAAGTTATATTTATACAGTTCTTGTTTGTATTGCTATTAATACACCTCTGTATCAGCTTTTAAATTGGTAAATTTCTTCTTATAGGTACACCGCCTACGCCTGAGACCAGAGAAAATAACAAAAAAGGTAATTCTTTGTCTTAATTTATTTCTTTGTTATATTTTGTTATTTGCATTGTATAAATATGATTTTTATTGAGTTCTTACTACATTTTAAATCAGAGGGCGTTTTATCTTATGGGATATCGGTGCGGAGCTAATAGTTTATCTGCGCAATTTTTTATCATAATGCTGGAGAATTTGCTCCTTTGAGTACGCTAACATCAGCAACTACCCGACCGAATTAAAAAATTCTTTCAGTGTTAAATTGTATATTTATTGAGGAATGATAATGTAAGGTAGCTTGTTGCAAGATGAATAGATAAGTAGGAGCTAAGCATCAATAATAAAGTGGTTAGGCAGATACGAGGTCTGAGGATCTGTGTGTCTTTATGTGTTGTTCAATCAAGTAGCGAATCCTCAGTAGATGTGAAAGAATTCAATTCAAAATTTCCGTTTCAATAAGTGTATTCGTAGCGTTTATAGTTTTCCAAAACTCGAATATCTAAATTGAATGTTGAATATAATGTTGCACGGATGTCGTCAGAAACATGCGGAGGCCGACTGCCTCATGTTTGTTAACACTATGCGCATCACTAACTTGTTTATGTTAATCGATTGCTGTCCGAAATTTTACATTCAAATTTTATCTTTGTTTGTCCAGGGGACATCTGCGCACAGATACGTAATTCAACTGCTTTATATTCAATCCAGAGGTCATATAGGACACAATTTATTTGTATTTTCCATTCAATACATCTAAAATTCAATAGGTATCCGAGTAACGGGGTCATATCAATTTGCGTCTGGAATTTTAAATTATTGATTTTTTGTCGCTTTGTTTCTTGAAAGTGATACATGGGATGGAGTGAACAGTTTCGTTCATGGTTCGATTAAAGTCTATCTATAGCTTATCGTTAATTGATGGGCAGTCTTGGCTCATACGAATCCTTGTTCTACAATTATACATACAATTTTAAATAGTACCCATTAACCAAAACTGTTCCTTAAACTGTTTCTTTCAATGGTATGGATATACATTTCCGAAAGAAAGTCTGCAGGAAAATTTCAATTTGAGGCATATATAGATTTGTCAATGTAATGTGGTCACAGGTTAGCTGATAAATCTTCAGTGATTTTATAATTGAAATTTTGGTTTATGACTTTTATCATTAATTTTACTCAGACTGAAATATATTGCTTTAGTTGCATTTAAGGAGATTGGTATTTGAAGTGAAATAACTCAATTTTTGGTATAAATATTTGAAGACGTCATTTGTGTGATGAGAGTGGACCCGTTTTTTTTCAAAACACTAAACTTTTTATAAATATTTCATTAAGTCCAGTTCTACGAACTCATTTACAACTTATTTTATCTTCGTTTTAATATGGAAAACGATTACCGAAACCGGTATGCGCCTGTTAATTCTGGCTCTGTGTCATCGACTCTCTGATAAAATGTGGATGTAACTTAATGAATATTCAAGGCAGAGATCGCCCGAAACGCCTTTATGAAGGAGTTACAGACCGGTTTATAGTTTTTTAACGTCCATATCGGAATGATTGAATGCCAAAACGTTTACTAAGCACGAAGATTGTATGGACAAGCGAGTTTTTATAGTCTTCTTGGGAATGTGTGTTAGCTGTGATAAACATTTTTCAGCTCAGGAAACGGATGAGATTAATTATACCTGACTGGTCTTTTTGGTAAACTTATTTTATATTTTTAATCCGCGCTTCATATTTAATTTTTTATTGCAAAAGAACATAAAATTACTCTTCAGACATAACTAAAATCCTTTCATTTAATTCTGAGGCTTAATAACAGAAAATATTCATGTTATCAGATGGTATCCGTCTTGAAAAGGTTACGTATTATATCAGTTTGAACGTCAATATCTAGGGACCGCTCAGCAGCGACGGCAATAAGAAAGTTTCATTTGCCAGTGAAAGTGCAAACAAGTACGACTTTGTCGGCCACCAGCATAACTAATTTGCTAAACCGCCAACCAGATATGAGAAATATTTCGTAACATCACCTCCAATCAAAACCGGTTACGTTCATCTAATAATACTAAATGACTTGCAAATTACCAAGTGTCATTTATTTTGCGGAGGAATAAAAGTTGTTTTCATTCTCGTATGCTTATTTAAAATGTGTATTAAACTAATTTGGTGTATACAAATCTAGAAAACTCTTTATTTAGATCAATGAGCAACAGTTTAAATTCCGTAAAACAGATTTCGATTCTCGTCGTTAAAATGCAGTTCTTTGTTGATGCTGATTATATGATTAGTGTGAAAGTAACCGTTTACTAATTATCCGTAAATAGGCGGTCTTTCCCACATGTTATGCTAATATACCCTTGATTACAAAGTTGCATTAATAACGTATTACTGATGCGCCCGTATGCCAATTAAAACCAATGAACTGTATGTAGCACTGAGTGATTAGTAATTACGATTTACTGGCTTCAATGACTCTCTCTTGCTGCTATTAAGTAGCCATATTGTCTCACTCCATTTCACAACTCTTCAAAATTTATTGCAGCAATTGCTGTATCGTTCTTACACACTTTTCAATCTTCATAACTTGTTATACGCGAGTACGTTAATTGTATGACATTTGGAGAGAATGCCGAATACTTCTAGTAGAGTGAACATAATTTTGACCTTCTTTTTATTTAAGTTAATCCAGTGCAGTCACACGTTTGTCACCTGTTCTGAACCGGTCTAACCAGTTTGTAACAATGTCCAACGTCTACACACTGCGTGGTAACTGTCCATGTCTGATCCATTATCCTATTGTATGCTAAGTGAATGCAAATAATTTATAATCGCATAAAGATTTGGCAAGATAAATGTAACTTGCACGATTCTCGTAACGTACGTTAAGATCTGCTAACCAGGCTGGCCTCTCTAGATCTTTGATGGAATCTTTATCTGTAGGTGTATAAGGATTATTTTCTTTTGGATCTGTATTGAGTTTAGGTTTACGGTTGAAGTGTAGGCGGAAACTTTCTCTTAACGGTACTTTGGCTCGCATCGTCGATGGCGGCGATCGGACGCTGGCATCGAGCTTCGAGACGTGAGACGCCGATTACTATTACGACATCTAGCTCATTGTTATCATCGTCAACATCATGACGATGTCGATGAGATTGTAGCCATTGTACTGAATGTAAATATACGTATAATTTCTAAGAAAATAGATATTCTGAACGATTCGTCTTAATACACAAATAATTAGGTAATTTAGATATAACTTGGGCTTATCTGAAATGCAAGTAAATTATAAATATGTTTCCTGGATAAGTCTGTGTTATGCGAATATATATTTTTAAGACCGTATATGAAACACTAAACAACTCTTCTTTTACAAATTAGTTTCAGTCACTAACATTATTTTATATTAACACTATTCAATTGATTTCTCTTTTTATTAATACAAACTTGTGCATTTGAAAGGTAACGTGTACAAAGCGTGAAGGCAACAAAAAAGCTAGGCAACATAAAGGCTCCGACTGCTAACAGGCGCGGTTACAGGAACCACTTGCATTATTTATTTCTCATTGTATGAATACGAATGCACTGCACATGTATAACAGATGGTTGGGGATCTTTTTTCATTCAAAAAGTTTTACCCTTGCGGCCCCTTCCTCCCCAGAAGGCGCAATTTAGTCTCCGCTGTCTGTAGCCCCAATTTTATGAATGACATGTAACCGAGTATTAAATATTGATATCTTCTTGTTTCTCTTGATATTTTCTTGAAGTTTTAAATTACTGTGAATATTAACCCCACTGACTACTTATTGTAAGGCTATGTTTTAAAATTTTAACTTTTCTTTGTTCTTGCGTTATTTTTTTGCAAATTCATAACAAGTAGATTAAGTTGTAAAAACACATAACAAATGATCTCAGAAAGAATTCAACGACCCACATTCACAAATGATTGCTGACTAATAATAGAACTCAGCGTGGGCAATACATGTGTTTAGAAATAATGTTCTAATAAAGATTGTTGGAACATTATAAGACGTTTAGATTGTCGCAAAAACTAATATTTAGTGGTATTATAAAGTATTACCACAGGCTACTAGGAAATCATGGCCTCTCGTTTTAATTTTACCGTCAAGGAGTTCAACGTACGAAAATACTTTTTGGTGAAGTAATCAAGATCTGTTTCGGTGTGCAAATAAACTTGTTTTGAACAACATTTCGAAATAACCCAGAGTTGGAAGTTTTCTTTCTTGAAATTTTAGCTTTTTCTATTTTAAAGCCATTGTTATTGTGTATAACTTTCTTGCGTATTTCGATAAAATGAGGTTGTACTTTAGTTATGAATATTTGATTGGTTACGATAATTTAAAATCGTGCGGTCTCTTTAAACGTGCCTATGACTGACCATGAAAGCTATTTATAATTAAAACCAAAAAAAGAAAATATTACCATATGTTTAGTCTATTCTGTCCATTTGTAACAAAATAAAAGCAAATCAGGTGATGTGCTGCCATGTAATCTATGGCATCTGTATTTCAAACATTTAAAAAGTAAGACGTAAACTCTATCAAAAGCTTAATATATGACGTTAGACTCAAATGGTATCTATTCTATTTTGTTATACTAATGATCAGTTATTGAAAGGTAAAAATCTAAAGGTAACTGGCCAAAATCTGAAAAATATTGATGCCATTGTGTGTGTTCCAAACAATTAACGCTGCTTGCAGAAACACACTGAATTTTCTATGTGTTATTTACAAACATTTGCGTGCGATCAGGAAACACGGTGAGCAATAACATTCCTAGCCAATCTGTTTCAGCAGTGTGTTCATAAAGTCGTGGAATTGAATCGATTTTGAAAGTGTATTTGTAAACATGCTCACTGGCAGCTAGGCGGGAGTGCGTGTGTGCCTCTAAAAATATTCTTACTTCAAACAGAAATTGAATTGAAGCCAACTGGTGTGCAGGCAGACGGTTTGCTCGCCATCGAATTGTGTCTATACCTCTTGATATGTGTGACGTATTTCTAATTCACTTTCTAAAATTGCCACTGTTAATTTTATCCCTCAAATGATTTGATTTTTCACTCAGAATTAACATAATCGCAGCTAGTATAGAATTAATTCACGCAGTACTTTCTTGTACACATGAGGTGTGTTGATTGTGCTAACCAGTTCTTAATCAGTCATGCGTGCTGCTTCAAGGAAACGAACAGTTGTTTTCATTGGCATTCTTTACACGCCCGCACCTCTCTTGCTCATGAACAATGCTGCTATAGAATTCAATGGGAACCATCGGCGAACCTAAAGTCTATTGTTCAATTGCGTGTCGTTGGTATCATCTGTTGCTAACCAACTAAAGAAAGCATACTTTGCTCTCAGTTTGTTTATCATCTAATTATGTTGAACTAATAAAAGTTTTTTCCACGTCAGCCATGGTTATATATAGTACTACACGCTAATATTGAGTTTTATTGTTTTGTGGACGTCTAGAATAAATATTCCATCTTTTAGTATCCAATAATAACTTCGATGAAGGTCAAACTAGTCGAGAAGCAATAAATTGTATCAGTTTTTTTATGTTATACGTGTTATGCGGGATATGCACAAAGCTCTCATATTAAATATCAATCAATTGCTATAGGAAAATTATATAACATAAAATATTTTGATAATATAGTGCAGTCATAGATTAGTTTTTTTGACACATGCTATTCATGGTAATACGTGGGCTTGGGGCAATAAAATCGTCATCATGAACTCTTCACAAAACAATTCTAACTCTATTGGTTAGCATGAAACGAGCGTTGAGAGTCAAGAACCTCGACATAAATCAAGCGTGAGGTGAGAACGCCCACGGCTGCTGAGCCAATGACTTCTTGCTTTTTAGACTCTTAAGCTATTCATACGTTTTTGTTTATAGCAGCGTGACTTTAATAAATAACTGATAAAAAAGGACTGGTTTTCTGATGCGTAATCTCAGTTTAGCAAAATAAAATTCCTAACGGTCCTTTGGTCGTCCAGTCTTCATGTTGTTGGGATCATTAAATGTGCCTTAACGAGACGTTATAACTGCCAAGCGAAGGTATAATATACATTAACCCCAGAATCTGATCCGTCCGCCTACTGATATTTATAGAAAAAGATAGCGTACTTCTAATATTGGAACAGGTTTACGAAAGTCTTTTATGGTATCTGTTTTGCAATATTTCAAATAAGCTAGAAACTTAAACTTGGTCAATTTAAGATCTACTCTTTCAGGTGTTCTGAGATTTTGATTTATCATGATCATAATATGGTTCAAATAGACAATTGCTTATAATTAAATCTGTCAAAAACAAGGTCGCATTATTGGAACGGGGACGAGCCATTGTTGATTTGCTTGCCATCGGTTAACTATTGAAGCCTATTCAAAAGCATTCAAGCGTGGGACCGACGATATCTACACCGTGTTACTGCAGCCACTGCTTTCTATGCTCTAAATAATATAATTGCGTTCCATTGTTGACACTATCTCTATGTTAACTTAATAACTAGAGTCATCTATGTTATCATAACAAAAGTACGGCTCACAAAGAATAACGACGGTTTAATACATTTAATGGAATCACCACATTTCCACTTAATTTCCGGCAAATTTAAAAGCATGAAGATTTATGCACAAAACGAGATGAAGCTAAGAAAATCGATTAAAAGTTTAATAAATCAAAGTGCAATTAACATGTTACTTCGTGTTATATGTTATTTAGGCAATAAAACGTTTTATAGAAATAAAACAGTTCGTGATATCAAAACGAATCGAGGTCGCTAAGCAACAAAAGAAAAATTTCACCAATTCGTAACACCTACAGTGGCGTTGACGTGAAAGTGCAAGTCGGTCTAATCATAAAATGACACGGCCATGAGTCTGCTTACGCAACCTAGTCGAGATTGCTACGGACGACTGCCATTACAAACATCTGACGTGTTTTAACTTCTCCATTTTATAGATAGTTCAAATTAAAATGTTTAATAAGAATCAGAATATGCAAATCCTAACAGAGTATAATGGGTAATAGAACTTGTCTCTCATCTTTCGTCTGAAATTGATATCGTAACATTTGATTCACGAACTCCAGCTCAAGTGACAGAAATCAATCATCACACTATGAAGTTAGATAAATCTTTAACAGGTAATAATAATATCTTCGCCTTGATATACTCTAATAAAATGATTGGCAGACTAAAGAAACGGAAATATTGTACCAAGGAAAAGATAAATTTATCAAAAGGTTACATTAAAAAAACACGCTCTTTTGATTTTTTTTACCCTGGCCGGTTATACGGGTGTGTAACAAGAAAGGGTTCGACAGCCCTTAGAAATTGTCAACTTGCCCTCGACAAGGGTTCTCGTTCACGTGCTGTATTACAGTCTCATCTGTTTGAATTATCTTTGTCTCTCTGGTTCGAAGAGCATATATAAAAATCTTGGGTGTGAGGCTTCTTTAGAATAGCTTTTAATACAATTTAACTATCAGTTCATCAACAAAAATGTACAATTTTCGTAGTGACATTAAAGTTCTTGATGTTCTGGTATAGTTGCTACGGAATTCAATTGATTTTGATTTATTCGTTGAGATACGTATTGCTTTCAACGAGTCTATAAATGTAAACGGACAAAACCAGTCACAGCGTTGCTAGGTTTGTGGGTGAGGGGCGCAATCCTGCCCAATTCGCCCCCTTGCCTCCCCTCTCGCTTCCAATTTGTCACATTCTATTCCTTTTGTACAAATAATTTTATAATAACTACGAAGCTTTCAACGAATGAGCAGAAACAGATTTCAATTTAGAGCATACGTAGGTATATAGTCTTAGCGCTTTATGTCTCTCTTCTATCTTAGTGAGGTTTCAATTCAGTCAGGGTATTACGTCGCACAGCAATTTGGAACTATTCCAAGTCGGTAGTTGCTACAGTAGCTGAAAGCAAAACTGATAGGTCATAACCAAGAGCAAGTCAACCGTTAACATAAATCTAGGTCCTTGTTTAACGGTAAAAAGGGTGAGATTTTTCTTTAGTAGTTTATTTAAACCCCGTTTGTGGGTAGTTCACGTGTATAGAAATGTACGATAGTCATGCATCACGCTGCGGGAAGATTACAGCTGTCCAGCGCAGTGATCTACGGGCTTCGTTACGGCCACTGAGCATTTGTTACGTGACTCTTTTTGAAGTAATCCATTATTTGAAATCCTATTGCGTTAATTGTGTGCTGATAAATAAAAGGATATAATCCTCTATAAAATAGTCCACTTAGCAATAATTCTAAAAGATGTTTTTTTCCTAAATTCTCCTGGTAACTGATAACTAGACCAGTTTCTCGAATGCATTGGTTATTGATGTAATCAAATAAGCCACAAACATGATGAAACGAAGGCTAGAAGCAGATTAAAATTAAAATCATGTACCATTCGGGACCTAATTTAAAATTGTTTGCTCTGTTTAGTTTTAACCAAATAAATTACACTAGTATTTTCATGAAAACCGTATTACTCTTGATTTAAACCAAACACACGATTCCAGAATATTCCCATCATTTTAGTTAACATTTATTACAATTAATATTTTGTTGAAGGAAATGCCGAATGAAGGTTATTCAATAACAGGCAGAACACGTGTGACGGTGAAATATCCAATCATACCTAAATGTATAATATATTTTTACTTTACTATCCAAACATCTACTGAAGACAATGTCTTATTTCTAAAACAAGTAAGCAATAGTTTATATAAAGAAAACGATTTTACTGGTAATGAAACAAAGGGCTTCCAAGTAAGTGAAAACAATGAGTCCTGGATATACGATTAGGTAAACCAGTTGCTAAGAATCGTATTGTTGTTCGTATCGTTCGAAAACATTTACATAGCTGAGACAAAGACCAATACATGGGCTTTGGGAGACTAACTTGCTTCATGTCACATTCTGCCTTTGTCGTGTTTTGGTATTACAATTAAACTTATGAATTGGCCATTGCTCGGATAACGGGGAAACCATATAATGGTCGTGAGAGTTTGCCAGTTTGTTTTTTGTATGCACGTATTCATTCTGGATTATGCGAGTTGCACGTCTTATTATTAGCACCTAACAATGCAAACTCATATACGACTAATAATAGTTTCTTGCGGAATTAATGCCCTGTTATACCTCTCATATCATGTTCATTCGACACGTTACGTGCGTCCCGCTCGATTGAGCACAAACCCACAACGGAAACAGAGATAAGCGCTTGAGAATTTTATACATACTTATCAGCAAAATATTGAAAATGACTTTGATTAACGTGTTATACTAAGTGAATTACATTAGCATAACTAACATCGTCATAGATCGAACCGTTACATGTACGAAGTTCCGTTTCTAGAATAAAATTCCAAGTTAATTTTAAAATATCAGTACTTAGGTATGCTAAAATACCTAAATAAATTGCAAGATTAATGATGATGCAATATTTGTATTTACCAAAGTATTTGTTTGATCAAATGGCTCTACAATACATCCTTGTGTTAACCACATTTTAATCGTTGTACTAATGTATGTCATTGACTGACCTTTGTTGTTATGAAACAGTGATATTAGCGTATGTTAGTTTATTGAAATCGAATGTAAAGTTAATGAGCTTATGTATTTAATAGGATCTATATATAACGATGATGACATATCGAAAATTCCATTGAATTTGATACCAACCGTTACGCTTGTATCTCTAAATGCCTTCAATCGCATTACAAATAATATGGCGATAACAAATTTTATCAGCTACTGCAACCAGGTTATCATCATAATGTTTAAACAACTTTCTTATCGGTAATTCCGTGCCTCTTGCTCTGTATATCGTTATCTTATCTATTAGTGGATATGAGAGCTCATTGTTTGATAACGGCCTACTTTGTACCAAGATTATTTGCTTTGCATTTAATAACATCACGTCATTTATTTTCGGTAATAATTTTATGTTGTGTTCATATATTGTTTTCTGAATAACTTTCAAATGTAACCTGTTTTTTTAGCATGCTAACGTCAAATTGATTAGCGCGAGGTAACAGCTGGTTTGACCTCAAACATTTATTTCACAAGTCGCAATTCACCAAAACGAGTTTCATCGAATCAAATATTTACTTGTTAACCATCGATTTTAAGTTTTTAGTGTAGTCTAAATTAGGTTTAGGTACAATGATATTTCCCGTCTGTAGTATTTAAATAAGCCTTTTACTTCTTTGGATCTTTTAAAAATTGTTTAAATTATTTTGTATACAAAAGGAGAAAAACCATAACACATTAATTTTACAGTGAGATCTGTACAGATAGTATAACAGTTTAACCGGAATGTCGAATACTCGTATTAAAATGGCAGGCCTAGTTGTAGTTTAAAATTGACTAAAATAATAGTTCTCCTGGTTCCATAAGTCAAATAATATATACTAAACTTATAAACCTGTTTGTATAATTTATGTATCTGTCCCACAAACTGTTCTATTTGCATTAAATAAGAATGTAGGAATAAATTTTATATGTCTTTGTTTAATGTAGAGCGCGCGCATAAGTACGTAGAGAAAGCTGAAATTCTTGAACATTTGCCAAAAGTTGCATGTTTTGTATTCCTTAGCTTGCTTTTTATTTTTAAACCGGTCTGCCTATAAATATTCTAACCGTTGGATATCGTTTTAATTAGCCATTTGTATTTAATCGGAGTTTGTTTACGAAAAGTTTATTTCTGGGTATTGCTTCAGATGACGATTGTACACGTGATTTTTGTTAGATCTATGTTAGTTATGACCAATCATTATGTTATGATATGACCATTTAAATCATTTTGGAATCATTACATAACAGAAAAAATGCATAAAGCATTAAAGCTTAATGAAATCGCTGTTTAATTGCGTGTTTGTCATTCGATAAATTCATCCACATACAACTTAACTAATCCTGTGCACCTTATCGTAAGTTGGTCGCTTAAGTCAGTAGCTCTACCCATGTTCTGTCGATCACTTGTTGCTACGTTTCATAGGTTTGTCTTGCTCTTCATCGCCACCTCACTCACCTCCGTCCAACTGTTCCGAGCGAGTTCCGCCCCCCGCCCCACCTCACCCGCACTCCTTTCCTTTCAGTTCTTTGTGCGCTGTCGTTCTCGCTACATGTCTGCTGCTCGCTTTTTCTACTTCATCATTTCCTTCAATGAGCTCGTGGATTTTATTGTTTTGAGTGTCAATCACGTTCCTATCTAAACAATTAGATACAGTTTCATCGTAAGCAGCAGTTTTAGTCAGCGTTGGATCAAGATTAGTGTTCAGCCAGGAAAAGCATTACATAGTTTTGGAGTTTAAGATTACGTGAAAAAGTGAAAGAAATATTGCAATTTTTGGATATTTTTAATCGGATTAATTTAACATCTCGTAAGTATTTTTTAATCTTTGTTTTTTTAAAGTAAACGTTCGTAAAATGATCAATTAATTTGATGTAGAGCTATATTGTAGAGTCTGTGCTAATGGCAGTTAATTAACCGGTTTTACTGACTTTTGCTGTTAAGGGACCATAACGTTATTTTCCGCTCATATCATTAATTAAATACTGACACATATCAGTTATGTTCGAAATGCTGTTACATAAACCACACAACTAGGGTGCTATGTTAGGGTAAACGGGATGCCTGAAAAGCAAGGGTGTCCGGAATTCCAGTCACGAGTTTGGTGTGTGGAGAGCGGAGAGGGTAAATCGTGAGATGCGCGAGGGAGATTAGTCCTCCCGCCCACCTCAGAGCGCTTTCAATAGCAACATTGCGCAATTTACAGCATGCTCGCCGAGGTCGTGATGCATGGCTATGCCATATCTCTGCGCTTACAGCCTGCAGTCACGACATCGATGCGCCTTATAAGGTGACCGGTTTATAACCGCAGTAATTGCCGGTCACTATACTATTTAATGAGCGGAAAACTGGGTTGACATTTCAAAAATGATCGTGCAACAGTAATTTTTAATGCAACACTTTATCGTGAAAGTGATGTCTGCACGCCAAGTCGACGTCTAGAATACCAGATATACCGGTTCGTTTATGCTTTTACGTAATATATTATGGTATCTAACTTATTAAACATGTTATAAGTACTGTAATTATACTTTTGATTCGCATATTATTTTGGTTGATATGCCAAGTGTTTTAATATGATTCGTTATCAAAAGGATTACTTTCGATAGAATTTATTTTTTCTTATCTCGTTTTCTGTTTCATTTTAACACTTTTCTGCATTATTTCTAAAATATGTTTCTTGTTTCGTTGATTTTCATTGTGCTGTTTGCCAGTCAGTTGTTAATAATTTGTTAATTGTGATACTAATTTGGCAGGTTAGCAACAGTTACAGTAATGAGTAATGGCTGAGTTCCAAACCCGTCTTTATCTGATTGTTTTGTCAAGAGTAATTCTTTACTCTATTATGTAAATGTGGTTCCTCGCTGAGATCTCTCATTAAAATTCCATTGTTAAGCGCTCGACACGCAACCGCGCTCTTTTGTTTACTTCTCGTGTTGAATATCTATGTTTCAATAATAATTTTGCATAAAGATTAGAAAACAATAGTTATACGACTTGGAGATGAATATTAAATACGATAATGTTGAATGTAGATGTAGAAATGCCATAAATGTGTTGGTTTTACGCCAAAATGAATCGGTCATCGTTGAGCTGTAAAAAGTATCGATTTGGCTAGTATCCAGTCTTTCTTTGATTAGATTTGACGGTTATTGCATTTGTGGTTTTGTTGGCTTTATTCTTGGTTAAATTATCTCAGTCTTTTGAATAGAGTTTGTAGCTTTATAAGTTTCTGATATAAAATTGTGAATGAGTCAAAGTGGTAAGAACTATGTCAGCGATAACAACTCGGATTGGAATATATATTAGTAAACTTTAGTGACGTGCTTTGCAAACACTGATTAATGTAATGTTTCCTTTGTTGCAGGTGTACTAAATAGTGTGGCCACAAGTGATGTTAACGAGAGTGTCGACAGCGAAAAGTGGGTGAAAAAGCAAGAGAGTGTCTCAGAAGTGCCGCCTAGTAAACCCAAGGAAGTGTGCCAGGAAGTGAGTGAAGTGAAATCGGATGCAGAAAGTGTTGTAGTGAGCGTTAGTGGCGCGGATGCTGTGGCCAGCGCGGTGGCCTCCGAGGAGGACGACTGTGTGATAGTGTGTGCGCGCGATGCGGACGACCGGTCCGACTCGGGCGTGAGCGGGGTCCGCTCGGGCGGCTCGGCCAGCTCGGTGGAGGAGCGCGACTGGCGCGCGATGGCGCACGGCTACGGCGGCGGCCCCCCGCCCCCGCTGCTGCACCTGCCGCCCCCCGCGCCCGCGCTCTACGCCAGCGAGCTGCTGTGGAAGCAGCGCTACCAGCCGCCGCCGGGCCTGCACCCGCCGCTGCACCACGCCATCGCGGAGGACTATCTCGCCGCGGCAACCTACGATAGAGAGAGACATGAAAGACTGCTAAGGTGAGTCTTTTTCTTTTTATTACATCATCGGATCATATACTCGTATATTACTGCGCTGATCAAATGAATGAAAGGGAATCATTCAAGTATTAGATGGTGATGGTGCAATACAGTTCAATATCAACAGTAGCACATTACCAAAGTTCGTAATTACCAAAATCTGCTACATTTTTCAAACTCTTAAGAGCCTTCAAAACTTTAAAAACTTAATATTAAAAAACAAAGAGACAAAATAGTTACGGAAACAAAAGTTGCTCGTGTGCGCCCCCTCTCAGAGACGCATTAATCAAACTTTGTTACTACGACATTTCAAATTGATAGTCAAACGTTAATGTAGATTAATTGAAAAACAACAAAGTAGTAAAGTAACATCAGGACTAATACAAGTGATAAAGATACAACGAGGTTATCTGTTCACTATGTCAACAGTATCGTACGATCCTTTGATAAAAATATTTGAATTCCAGATGATATGACGCAAAATACCTTAATAATATCATGAAATAATATCGAAACTATTGCAGGCTTGAATCACCTGATTATCCGAAAATTAAGATGATTCCGTGCTTCGGAGGGCATGTTAAGCCGTCGGCCCCGGCTACTATCACGGTAGTAGTCGTTAGTCTGCCAACCCGCAATTGGCCAGCGTGGTGGACTATGGCCAAATCGCCCTACATAGGGTAGGCTCTAGCCCCTTCGTGGGGACATATATGGGCTGTGAGAATATCGCAACAGATACTTTTTTAAGAATACTTAACCTCCAATCGCTTAACATGATTGCCATAAGCACTCACTTTCTATTAACTTTTCTATTAAAAGCGGCTACTATTTTACTGCTGTGATCAAAACCTATAAAAAAGTACAAAATGGTCCTTCAAAATCTCCTTACATGGATATACATACATATACTCACGCCAGTAGTTCCCATTGGGGAAGGTAGAGACTAACGATCGCCACTTTGTACGATCCAGACAAAATCTCTATATCTTTGAATAAATTTCACCACGTGAAACGCATAAGGCGGTTGCACATCAGGCGGCCACTCGGCTTGTATACAGTTTCAGAGCGAGTGTGAAATTTACACGTGTCGAGCAGTTGACGTTAGAGGTTAGGTGGCAATAACAAATTAAACTGGTTTTAACTTTTCAAAAAAGCTATACTGTCTACACTTTATATGACGTCATTTTCTCATTATTTTATAAGAAATTAGCCTCGTGACGTTTTTCCGTGTATAATAGGAATATGGATCATCTTCACCTTGCTATACTGATTTTAATAACATTTTAAACATAAAACGCAAGGAATCTATTGTAATAAAATAAATAACTAAAATTACAAAATTTCAGTAGTGCTCCAAGAATAACAACAAAGACTATATTGATCTAGAGTTTAATATTATTAATAAACTTAAATTAGAGCAATTTTCCTGTCTGAGATTCAAGATTTCTAGGAATAATAAAAGGTGATTTTACTAAAACATTTCTAAGCCTCCTTTGCTCCTAGCTTATTTATTTTGAAAAACACCGGGAAATTGCGAATCTAAATATAGGAAAATGTCACGGATAATACGAAAAAACTTTGTTGTCTGTAATTTTTTATTCAACTTGAGGTTTTTTACAGTGACCTACTTTTCGTAACATGAAAGTCTACACACACTAAGACACGGTAGCTCGATTCCCGCCTGCGTCGATTTTTTTTTTTCAATTATTTATTCTTTATTTATTAGTAATAATCCCCACATGATATTTTGATGAGCGAAAACATTCAAATTATGAAAGTCTACTTTTATTTCTATAAATAAATGGTATGTGTTTGCAACGCTAGTAATATACAGGGATTATTTCAATCACTTGGTTCCAAAAGTGGCTGAGGAATTTCGAATTCCTTAGCTCTGGCTACCCCTCCTAGGGATTTTTAACCGTGAGTATATGTATGTTGGTATAAAATTAATCTAATCACGAAATCCCTGACCTTCTATTCTCTTATTTTGCTGTTTCCCCGATTCAGTTTTTATTATTTTTACGACCAAATCGTAAAAATAACTCTGCAAGCATTTAGTTCTAACTTCCGCTATGGCGGTCAAGGAGATCTGTGTATGTTTTATTCATATAACATTCTAAGGTAAGAATATTCTTTAATATCTTAATAAGTTTAAATATCAGTCAATATTAACTATGCCTAAAGATTACACTGGCCAACACTATTTTTGGTGCCGTTGTTTTAAGACCTGATTATGAAAGTAATTTCTTCACTGATTTCAAATATGTAATCAGTTTTTCTGTATCAGCTCTAGTTTTGAAAATATTAAAAAAAAAAAATTTTCAACGAAAAAACACATTTTTTATTAGTCAGTGTACAAAAAACTCCTCTTAATAGATTTTCTTTCATGTTTATGCATTGGGTTGTCTCTCATAAGAGCCCAGCAGTAATCAGCCATCATGTGAGTATCCCATCTACCCTGGTATCGATCCTCCATGACTTTGATGTCCTGATGAAACCGCTCTCCTTGTTCCTCACTTAAGTCACCCAGGTTATGCGGGAAGCAGTCCAAATGGCTGTGTAGGTAATGAACCTTGATGCTCATATTACATCCCAACTTTTGAAAGCAAGAAAGCATTTGGTTTACAATACTTTCATAATCTTCTGCCTTATGATTACCAAGGAAATTTTTGATCACTTGCACAAATGAGTTCCACGCAGCAAGTTCCGTTTCATTCATAGATGTTGCGAAGTTATCATCTTTAATTAACTGTCTTATCTGAGGACCGTCAAATATTCCAGCCTTGAGTTTTTCTGTGCTTAAAGCTGGAAATGCCCTCGTAATGTATTGAAAGCATGAGCCCGATTTGTCTAATGCTTTTACAAATTGTTTCATGAGACCAAGTTTTATGTGTAGAGGAGGTAAAATGATCATTTCTCGGGGGACTAAAGGTGTATTTATAACATTTTGCTTTCCAACAGCTAGGCTTTCTCTGATCGGCCAATTTTTTCGTACCCAGTGATTCGGTTTATCTCTACTATCCCAAAGACACATAAAACATGGATACTTTGTATATCCACCTTGCTGTCCCAACAGAAAATTAACCATTTTGAGATCGACGCATATAAACCATTGGTGGTTATCATATTTAATCTTTTCTAAAAGCAGTGCAATTGCTTCATACTCTTCTTTCATTCGGGTAGAATGAGCAATTGGAACACAAGCGTGTTTATTACCATTATGAAGCAATACACATTTGAGACTTCTTTTGGAACTGTCTATAAAAAGACGCCACTCAGTTGAGTCGTACTTTTGTAAACCCATTCTTGTTAATAAACCACCAATATCATTGCAATAAACAAGATTGTTATCTTCAGAAAAATATGGTAGCAAATCGCGTTCTCTTTGACGGTAAAATGTAACTCTTGTGTTTGGTGAAAGCAAATTCTTCTCTTTTAATCTAGAAGCCAACAATTCAGCACGCTCCTTTGAAAGATCTAGATCCCTTATCAGATCATTAAGCTCACCTTGTGAAAAAAAACGAGAGGTTCGATTCAACTCGCCATAATCACTGTCGATCTCGGGATTTGCTTGGATTTCGTTATATTGTTCCACTTCGATATCTGGCAGCGAGTGGTACGTAGGCACAGGGACACTTTCGGAATGAGGTACAGGTCTTTTCGCTGATGGTATATCAGGATATGTCCATTTACTTCTATTCTTTCGATTTATGCCGACAATCTTAACCAAACAGAAATAACAGTCGTTGAAGTGATTTTGTTGTTCCCTCCAAATCATCGGTATCCCAAATTTCATACATCTTCTTTTGCAATTTGTCCATTGTCTCAAATGTTCTCTGCATGTTTTACACACAAAATGGGGCACCCAAGGCTTATCTTGATGCTCAATAGATAGGTTGAAGTATGCGAAATATGCATTTTTCACGAACTCTGTTATGGGTTTTCTGTTTTCCTCAAACGTATATTCACCACAAATATAACAAAATGAATTAGGATTGGTCAAACAACATCTTGATGAGCTTGCCATTATGCCAAAACAACGAAATTGATGAAAATAAAAGAATTGCGATACTTTGTTGAAGTCAAAGTGACGAAATTTTAAAATTGAGGGTAGTTATGAAATTAGAGCTGATACAAAAATGGCAGTTGTAGGTTTGTCATCAGAGACACGTTCAAAAACAATATCTAAACAAATTTTTACCGCACCAAAAAAAAAGTTTTTTTTTGTTGGCCAGTGTTATCAATAGTAGCCCATTACCAAAGGTCTTAATTAGCAAATAAGTTGCATTTTGCAAACCCTTAGAGACGCATTAATCCACTTTTGTTACCTAACATAACAAATTAATAGTCAATCGTAAATGTAGATTAATTGATAAACAAAGAAATTGTAAAGTAACACCTGGGGGGCAATTCTCGCACGGTAGATATTATATCAGTTTCGATATTTATCACTTACGATATTTTGCGATCGATTTTTGACTTGAGCTATCCTCACTTGATCCAATCGATATTCTTCTATTGAAAACCAGTCGATATAAAGATATAATATATCAAAGCATGACATCGAGTGATCACGATCAGTCGATATGATGATATTTATTATATTAAAATATCTTAATTACATATAACTATAATTTAAGCATCTACAGTGGAACTATTCCGGAGGCGTGGAGCGAGAGCGTCGTGGTCTTGTTCTTCAAAAAAGGAGATAAAACCCTTCTCAAGAACTACAGACCGATCGCGCTCTTGAGTCACGTATATAAGCTGTTCTCACGGGTCATCTCGAATCGTCTTACCCAGAGATTCGACGAGTTCCAGCCCGTGGAGCAGGCTGGGTTTCGAAAAGGCTTTAGCACCGTAGACCACATCCACACAGTACGGCAGATTATACAGAAAACCGAAGAGTATAATCAGCCGCTGTGTCTAGCATTCGTGGACTATGAAAAAGCCTTCGACTCCATCGAAACCTGGGCTGTTCTACAATCCTTACAGCGTTGCCGAATTGACTGGCGCTACATTGAGGTGTTGAGACACTTGTACAATGCTGCGACCATGACCGTCCAAGTACAGGATCAAAAGACGGAACCCATCCAACTGCAGCGAGGGGTGAGACAGGGGGATGTCATATCCCCGAAACTGTTCACGAATGCGTTGGAGGACGTCTTCAAGATGATGAACTGGAACGGAAAAGGTATATGTGTCAACGGCGAGTACATCTCACACCTCAGGTTTGCGGACGACATAGTCGTTATGGCAGAAACGCTGGAGGATCTCGGCGGGATGATTAGTAGCCTAAACTCAGCCTCTCGGCGGGTGGGGCTTGGCATGAACTTGGACAAGACGAAAATCATGTTCAATCGTCTTGTTCAGCCAAGACCAGTTCTTGTCGAGGGAGCAGAGCTCGAAGTTGTGCCGGAGTACGTCTACCTAGGTCAGACGCTACGACTCGGTAGAAACAACTTCGACAAAGAGGCTGCAAGACGCATCCAGCTGGGCTGGGCTGCTTTTGGAAAACTTCGGCATATCTTCTCCTCGGCCATCCCACAATGTCTGAAGACTAAGGTTTTCAACCAGTGCGTCCTGCCAGTGTTAACGTATGGTGCGGAAACGTGGACACTCACGGCTGGACTAGTCCACCAATTCAAAGTCACTCAAAGAGCGATGGAGCGAGCTATGCTCGGCATCACTCTGTTGGATCGCATCAGAAATGACGTGATCCGACAGAGAACGAAAGTGGCCGACGTAGCTCATCGGATCAGCAAATTGAAGTGGCAGTGGGCTGGTCACATCTGCCGAAGAACCGATAACCGCTGGGGAAGACGAGTTCTTGAGTGGAGACCACGCAGTGGCAGACGCAGTGTGGGGCGCCCTCCAGCCCGCTGGACCGACGACCTAAAGCAGGTGGCCGGGAGTGGTTGGATGAGGCTGGCCGAGGATAGGAAGAGGTGGCGCGCCATGGGAGATGCCTATGTCCAGCAGTGGACGAGTGTGGGCTGATGATGATGATGATGATAATTTAAGCAATGAAGAGCTGTACGACGAGTGATACGCTATTCAAATTTTAGTGCGCCTGACGTGCTATCAAGTTACTTGACAGTGTTGTTTGTTTGGTCTAAAAACCGTAAATAGCCGTTCTATTTTAGTAACTAATAATCACGAGATAATGTGTGCTAGAATTTAAATTATTAATGAGGTTGCTGATGACATACTTGTAGAGGAATTTTGATACAAATCAACGGCATAAGTCTTATTATGACAAATGCTTATAAAACACAGTAATAATACTAAAAATATACGTTACAATATACTCTTGCTCCCGTTACGTCGATCTATCTTTCTCGTGTGCCCTCTTTTATTTTGCTTCTTTACTTCGTAGTTTCGCCTTTGTTAAAAAACCCTTTTGTATCTAATCTTTAAACGTCCTGCCATCTGTTCCCTATTAAAAGTACTTTTTGCATTGGCTTTACGTACCGATTCACCGCGTACTAATTTAGTTTATTTACTACCGGTATCAAAACATCCTTATTCTAGCCTTCTCACATCGTCTTACAACCTATTTCTCATCACGTCGCATAGTCTCGAAGTTGTATTGACTTCATGCTTCATTTGCTAACCATAAGTTGACTGTTTTAAAAAATATTCCTTGAGGTACTATTTACCATTCCTGCATAGCGAACTTTATACGACCGATACCGCATTATGCTGATCCGCTTTGCATAAAGTACACTTCATTACCAATTTTGTGTTGATACGACACACCTCACCTCATGGCAACATACTTTATATTCTACTAGTGGTCCGCCGCGGCTTCGCACGGATGGTGTTAAGTGTTATACTGCTTACCCTCTACGATAATTAGAGTGATGATATATAGCCTTTGTTACTTCTGAAAGTCTTAGCTTTCCATTTGTGAAAGAATTTTTAAATTCGGTCCATTAGTTTTTGACCCTATTCATTACAATCAAACAAAGTTTTCCTCTTATAATATTAGTGTAGATTAGATTTGCGCAGTAAGAATAAGAAGGCCGCTTCAAGAAGGTTATGTTTGACAGAGTTATGAAGAGTCCACATATCCTCTGAAGGATATCATTTCATAAGTTGGATGTGTGATCAGATCAGAGCTGTCTAGAGTGGAGAATATTATTTCTTTCTCTATTAAAGTTATTTTAATCCTTATATATTAGATTTTGTTAACCAGCCTGTGACGCGATGCTAAGATCAAGACAATGGTTTCATGTATCAAATTGAAGGTCTCCATCTGAAGTTTTACCGAAGAATACATTTTCCATAACTGGATTAGTTTAATTTTATTAGCGATTTATAAATTGTCAAAATTGGCCCATAGACTTTGCTGGAGTAAAAGTGCGCGCAAATGTGTCAGTCACGATATTGAATTGATCCGCTCGCGAGCAATTTTCAATTTTGGATTTAAACCGGATGCAAAAAAAATTGCCCTCGCGTATATCCTTTAGACGTAGTCGCGGGCAAAAAGCTAGTATTATGTAATACTGTAGGGCAGTCTATGGATCAGTTATATATTAATGGTGTTCTAAGAGTGACTCATGATAACTTATCGACGTATTACTTTCTGTGCCTATAAAGTCTGGTTTTATACCAAGTAAATTTCTGTAGCATTTGCATTGCTATAGGCTTTTTAGTTTTATGTGTTTAATTTCATTTAAGACTTTAAAAAGCGTTATTAAGGATTAGAATTTTAAAATAAAATAATTTTAGATACTGACGAAGTAATTTACAGTCTTTCAGATTTAAGCGAAAAGTTCGGAGAAATAGAAATGAAGTTACGGCATCAACAGCATACACATAAGCACACTGAGCACTGAACCAGATTTTTAAAGCAGAGTGCATTTATAAGGAAACTAATAGTTGATTAAGCCTCGTTTATTATTTAATGAAAAGCAAGTGTACATTTTAGTTGCGTTGCATTTTCTTTTTTTATTAAATACAATTGTCCGAAAATTTTTGCCAGCGTTTTCACTAATCAGTTTCTATGAATATTTATCATTCCTCAAAATGTGATGAAAAACCTTCACTTCATGCTGCTTGCATATCTAAACTTTTTCATATCAATCAATTTTAGTTTAGATAATTCAATAGTATTGATTTGCTTGAATGCTTTCTAATGAGTGAACGTTTTATTCTCACATTTAGATCAATATTATTTCAAGCTGTTAACTTTTCAATAACAATAGTTAAACCAAAGATCAATTAACGACTGCTTTAAAGTTTCGAGCCACCAAAAACTACTGAGATTATATTCATCATCATCAGGCACAGGAGGCAATGAAAGCAGAGTAAATGCAGTAGAGATGAGGTCATGTAGTATCGGTTTAGAATAGCACTACCCCATTTCTTGCGGTGGGTGTACGTAAGAGGCGACTAACGGTATGGGGCTATTAAGGGATTTTTGGGCGATGCGGTTGGAGACCCATCCATTACCAACAACCTTTATTTTTACTATCTTTTCCCCACTCAAATTTCCAAAAGTGGCTGAGGAATTTCTATTTATTTAGCTCTGGCTACCCCTTCCTGGGATTTATAGCCGTGAGTATATGTATGTATGTATGTAGATGAGGTCCCTCGGTGTTTTTAAATGTCGGTTATGTGATCGAGTCAGAAATAGCGTGATTTGTGAAAAGTGCGGCGTGAAAGATGATATTGTAAAATTATAGAAAAGGAATGTTGAGATGGTTTGGGCACATAGAGAGGATGGATGATAGTAAATTGGTGAAAGAGATGTATAAAGCCAATGTGGAAGGTTATGTTATTAGAAGACGACATCGGAGGATTCATTTGGACCGATCAACCATTTGGTCCGGAAGTATGAAGAATAAAAGAGCATTAACGGTAAGATTAATGGGTGTGAAGGAAGCTAGAGAGGTTTGCCAGGATCGAACAAAGTGGCGATGGATAGTCTCTGCCTACCCCTGTGGGAACTAACGGCGTGAGTATATGTATGTATGTATATTCGTAGTCTTATCGGCTCATTTGATTGAGCCTCTGTCTTTCCCATTTAAGAATTATTATTAACTGAATAATTAATCCGACAACCTTTATCCTGAGGAAAACCATATAAAGAGAAACTCTCTCAGAAAGCCCTATTGAAAGGATTTTTACCGCATTTGATTGCAAAGGGAAACCCCTTCAAACTTCCCCCCCAAAAGAGTTTTGTAAGACAAATCCCCTCAATTCATAGTTAAGCGCCAAAATGCTCATACAAGTTTTCCGTATGAAAAAGAATAAATCCAGCTGAATGAGAGGGCTATCCTTTCAATAGAGGTTCCTAAACACGCCTATCTCAAACTCAAACAAACTCACGCCCTATATCTCTCAAAGGGTTGTCCGAGGTATAAATACTTCTGAACATCACGAGACATTGTCACCTGGTGTTCAGAGTACCAACCCACGTTTTGCTTGGACAGTTTACTCACGTGACAGGAGGCAGGCCCGTCGCCGGTTTTTACGAATGCAGGAATTATGAAGCATGAAGGGTTTTCACCACATAATTATTTACGTATGATATATAAACGAGGCCATATGTAAATAATGCGGATTATATCATCCAAATTCTAGATTATTACACTTAAATAGTCCAGGATTATTTATATTTTCGTAAATAAAAGTTGTTTATTTAACCTCAGTCAGCCATTTAGTAAACACGATATCGCTATTGATTTCCATATTGCTCAGTTTTGACGTTCTGTTTTTAATTGAACATTAAAAGATTTAAGTAGATATTTCTGTATTTTAATTTTTTACCTTTTACTATAAGTTATTATAACAGAATATTTATTAGATTTTGATAAGGTTACTATCTCGTAAACCCCCATAATCTTTTATAGAAATTAAATATGAGAGCACTTTAATTTGTATCGTTCGAATATTATTGCAAAATATTGAACAAGTGACGTCACTACTGAATTAATATTTTTTATCAATTATCACTTCTACATAACATTTACTTTCCAAATGTTTTGCTATTGTTCTAAATGTTTATAAAAAACAATAAAAACAAAACATCTGATCATAAATTCATGATATAACTCCTTTGTAACCAATTTAGGTAAGAAACCTTTTTTCACCAGCAGGAATTGAACTCTCCACGGCCCGGTCGCTCTGCCAACTGAATTGACATTTTTCTTTCCATAATTGATTAGTAAAATTATCCCCACATGAGTTTCATGCATACCGGAGTCTTATTATATTAAGGCCTTTGATTTTTGATGGCTACATAATTATATAAAAACTGTTTTTGATCTAAGAACTGTTATAAAACCCGCCCCCTGATTATGTATCTTTTGCGAGTGACGATTGTGTCACAAGTTGCACGATTGTCGCTGTCAATGTAATAAATTTGTATGCGATCTGACACTTTTGACAGCGACAATTTTGCAACTTGCGACACAATCGCGGTCGCTAAAGATACATAATCAGCCCGCCGGGTTTTGAAAAGTATTGCATAGGCTCTTTGATCATTTAATTATTTGCCTTATATCCTTGCGTTGGTCTTTCGTGTTATTATTCTTTATAGGGTACATTTCAATACATCAGTAATTAATCACGCCCAAATAAGCCGTCAAGTAATTAATAGATGTGATGAAAAATATTATGTTCCTTTTCAACCCCCAATTAAACTTTTATATTATACAAAATCCTGAAGCGGTTCACTAAATACACCTACACCATTAATTTCATTTGTGTGGTATAACAATTAATATTGACAGACAGACAGACAGTCACGAGATGGTGGTGGGTTTGTTTTTATCCTATTGGGCTATAGACAACCAGGCCAAAAAACTGAATAAAGTTTATTGTCAAGCGGTTCTCATACTGTAACCATATTTTTCCCGTTTTTGCTTGATATTGATAACGGCAACATAACATGATTGAATGGACTTAGAGAATATCGAGTTAATTTATTTACATTAGTAAAATATATAAATAATAAATGCATACACACATCAGTTCTCATAGGGGTAGGGAGAGAGACTATCGTTCGCCACTTTGTACGAACCTGGCAAACCTCTCGTGCTTCATCTACGTTCATCAATCTTTTCTTATCTTTCATACATGCTCTTTTTGGTTCTTAAGACTAGGGACGCCTTCCTCTTAGAGCATATTCTCCTTATAT
This sequence comes from Bedellia somnulentella, assembly GCA_963576735.1. NCBI lineage: Eukaryota > Metazoa > Arthropoda > Insecta > Lepidoptera > Bedelliidae > Bedellia > Bedellia somnulentella. The sequence continues at coordinate 16,653,674 of OY755180.1, read as the reverse complement.
TCTACATACATACATATACTCACAGCTGTAAATCCCTAGAAGGGGTAGCCAGAGCTAAGGAATTAGAAATTCCTCAGCCACTTTTGGAAATGTGAGGAAAAGATGTTAAAAATCCAGGTTGTTGGTGATGGGTCTTCAACCGCATCGCCCAAAAATCCCTTAAAAGCCCGAATACCGTTAGTCGCCTCTTACGTACACCCACCGAAAGAAATGGGGCAGTGCTATTCTAAGCCGACACTACACAGCATATTCTCCTTATATTCTCTATTTGATATAAACATGCCGTGTTGTGCCGGCTTAGAATGTCACTACCCCTTTCTACCCACGGCTGCCTTAAGAGGCGACTAAGGGTATGAACAAAGCTCTCTTTGTCCAAAGTATCTTACCATTTACTTTTGAATCTTTTTTACAATAACGTCTATCACACCGCATATTTCAGAAACCTCAATATTTCTCACTCGATTACATAACCTGACATTACAAACTTTTTAAGGAACCTCATCTCTGCTTCTCTGCAATCTCGTGCTTCAACTGCCGCGCCTAACATTCGCTGCCATACGTAACGAGAACAGCTTTAGCACTGCCATTTAGGTCCTTTCAGATGTCAATTGAGTATTAATTGCTCCAATAACCGCATAACCCTTGTCGATACTTCTTTTGATATTTAAAAGACTATAAGTTTTTTAAGGATAAATAAATGCACTTTTATTTATTTGGAAGATTTACAGCGTATACATTAGCTACGTCCACACTGTGCCTTTTCATCTTCAACTTTCGTCTTCATCTTTCTATTCAACTTTCAATTGACGCTTACAATAAGTGAATGCGTTAATTGAAACCAACACCATACTTTATTCGTAGTTTGAGTTTCTGTTGGAAACATGTGCGACGACAATATTTTACTTGGGGGAATATATGCAGCTTGCTTACTTGATGCTCTTTGGAGAAATACAAGCGAAGACTTTTTATCTTTTTTTTAACTCCATTGATATCCATTTTATATTTAGTAGCCAGTACTTGCAAACCATCGTTCCTCTTTACTTTATTAGTGTAAAGTTTATTGTTAGGATCCCAGAGTTGTGGAAAGCTTCTGTAATCTATCTATATCTATACTTATAATAAATCTGTAGAGAGGTCAATTCTGTACATGAAATATATTTTCAAAATAACTATCAGGTGATGATTAGGGATCGATACTGATGCCAAAAATGCAATCAGTAAAATTTTTGTCTGTCTGTCTGTCTGTCTGTCTGTCTGTCTGTCTGTCGGTTTGTATGTTCCTTATGGAAACAAAAACTACTCGACGGATTCTAACGAAACTTGGTACAATTATTTTTCATACTCCTGCGCAGGTTTTTGTATACTTTCCAGCAGAGTAGTAAAGGGGAATTTTGGGAAATTTTGGGAAAACGGGAGAAGTTACTCCATTTTTTAAGCTTCCGTCGCGTGTGCAGCCTTAATGGTTTAACTTACATAGAAATCATGTATGACGGAAAAATTCTGCATAAAATTATCTAAAAAAAAATCCTTAACAGTTTATGTCTATCTTTTACGGTTGACTCACAATAACACGTGTAATTCCTGATAGCTTAGCAGTTCGGAACATTCTGATTATATTTGTTTACTCTTACGTTTGTAAACCTCTCACTCATCCCTAATTTAAAAAAGGTAACATTATTACCTATTCAATAAAAAAAGAATCATAGAAATCGGTAGACATACACCGAAATTATACATAAAATAAGCCATCGCGCCCGTGACCAAAACCAAATCTTTATTAATTTATATATAACATACTAGATGGCGCCAGTAGTTGCATCCTACATCACGTAATGATTTATTTTTCAGATTGTTATAAATATTTCATAGCGTTTTATTCCAAAATTTGCTATTTAATGGAAGTACTGAACCGTTCATTAAAGCGCATTCAAAATCACCAAACTACACTGTTTAGGGAGTGCTATAAATTAAACAAATTGAAAACATTGCGCTGAATTTCACAATGCTTAAGCAGGGACTGAAGAAAGAAACCTCAGATATTTAAAAAAACAACGCTACCCGTGCGAAGCTGGGACGATCCACTAGTCTTCAATAAAACTTAATGTTAAATCTTTTTCTTCGTCCACCATCTTGTTGTTGAACGCTATGACGCACAGAAATCCACCCGACTCCGGATAACTTGCAACACAGCGCGCGCTCCGCTTTCAACTGTCATCGCGCATGCATTAAGGGCATGCCTCACGTGCGCTGTTGACTGCGCTATGACGCATGCCCTTATTGAACAAAAAAAGGCACAGTGTGGACGTAGCTATTGACTAAACAATAAAGTAAACAATGCAATGCCAATTAAAAATCTCCACCTATAACAATTAAACTAAAAACAACAACTTACAGACTAAAAGTAAATTCAAATAACAGACCGAGAACAATAGAAATAAAGGTAACAATACTAAAAACTAAATTAATTATTGCTAAAAAAGAAAAATAAAATAAAAATTTTGATACTGGCTTTATTCAGTTTCTATTATACATTATGAATTATGATACTGGATCCTTCATTGAATCTTCGTATCGTAGCGTCCGACTTGCTATTTATATAGTTTTTTTTTATATGTAGAGCAAAGAAATAATATTACTCATATTGTTAAGTGTTTTCAAAATATCGTAGATCCAAGTTAAGATCAACAACAACGGTTGAAATAATTAAATAGTTATTTGAAATAAATGATTTTTAAAATACACTACCTAAATAATTTAATGCAAATACGATTATTTTGGAAGCAAATAAATAAAGCAGTAAAATAGTACAATATTATATTAATCAATCAAAAAGGAGAAAATGACGAATGTTCACAATGAGATAAAGTCAGCTTTGGTTTAATTAATTGTTAGCGTTAGCCAATAATACCAAGACAGAATGACAGAAAATAAATGTCAGTGGCAATAAAATGGCAGTTGACATTGACATAACAGCGCATGGTTTTGGTCTAGGGTTTTTGTTGGTTTCGTTGTTGGTTGGTTGGCTTTTTGGCTTAGTTGGTTTAGTTGCGTCAATCAATCAAGTGGTGTGTCCGCCGCGTGCGCTGTTTGTTTAAATTAAATTATAGTTTTCTTATTATTGAATTGTAAGATCTCATTGGATTACCCTTGCGTCTATAAAAGTAAGTTGATTGCTTGAAAGATGCTGAAATTGCTATTGTTCACTTTATAACCTATAATTTACGTCAGTGAAGGACCAAAAATATGAAAGCTTCATTATTTAGTAAAATATTTTAATTCAATGTGTATTATTATTAACAGCATGACTCACTGATAGCGCTCCGTTTTATTTGAGACGTTGTTGGGTATTTTGGAGTATCTTAAACCATTTAGATTTTATTGCAACACACTCATATTCGCCTTATACAGTTTACTGTGATAAAGGTAAGTGCATGAAATGTAAAAACAAAAGATGATAGATTGTGGTCAAACTGTTAAGGAAGCCTTCAATTCTAAGGGATTAATACCTTTTATACTTCTGTGGTATTTGATGTGGTACATTATGTTACCATTACCAATGAATTAATATAATACTCTGGATAGGATATCATTACTACAAAGGGTTTTCTTGGAAATTTTATCCTTTATTACTGCGAAATATGCTCACTTATGATTAATATAAACCACTTTACTTCAAACTGCAAATAATATTTTGCTAGATAAGTTCAAGAACAATTGTAATATATTATAAGTCAATCAAGAACTTCTGGTAAATGCACATGGTTCTCATTTAGCAATATGGGTTAGCTTTGTATATTGTTATTATTAAAGAGAAAGTAAGCAATCAGGTTATCAATCTGATTGGCGTGACAGTCATGGGAAATGTTATGAAAAGTAGTTAAACATTGAATTACACAATATAAATTTTTGCTGCTAGTTGCCTTAAATTTACTTTCGGCATCTCTGTGATAACTTTTGTAAAATATAGATAATTCAAATGTATAGTGGCAAAACATAAAAGAGATCATTTCATCAGCCTCAATGTATGCTTAGAATGAAGGGCATTCAAAGAAGCCCCTGATCTTAGATATGACTAATTTTTGTCAGGGGTTCATTTGGTTTCTTAGTGCTATTTTGTAAATGCATTGATGAGTTAAGCCAATTGTTTTTGTAGTTCATTGCTCTTGTTCTGGCACTCTGAATTCATAGTGATTTAGCAGCTAGTGTGTACTATCCAAATCATTCTAATATTTATATTCAACTCTGAAGGGACAGCATATTCTTCTAAGCAGCCTGATTGTTTAGAAGACAGCCATATAAACTTAATGGTTTATGATACCCAGACTTTGATTTTAATAGATGGGGTCTTGTCAGAAGGGTGTATCCCTAGAATCTTTCAACTTTAAAGTTTTCCATTAACATAATGTTAAGACTACTCACACCTAGTTATGTCAAAATCAATGTGCCTCTTCTATATCAGGTAGTTAAACAAACCCCATTTTATACAGTTTCCTAATATATGCTATTAAAGTAAACAGTTTGTTTGTTATTATAAGTAGAATTTTCACAACTTTGTAGATTGAAGCCTTAGCAATACCAATGTATACTTATCTCAATGTTGAAAAAAGTGTGGGTTGAGTTCGATCTGCTAAACAAATATTACCTGCTATGTATAAAATCTATAAATATACATGCTGCAGCCCTTAAAAAATATGGTTTATGAAGATCACACTTATGATTTGAACCCATGCTTCTCTGCATCTGAATGATGCTTCCCAGTAACTTTCTGAAGTTGTCAAGGTATTGCTCAAGACAATAAATATCATGTCTTAGATAGAAGCCCAAAATCTAAATAAATATTGATCTTAATCTAATATGATAACTGCTAGCTGCATTTTGTTTTAATTGTGCCTTTTATCCTGTAAAGTTTTGCAGCAAGTAGTTAGAGACATATTTTCAATAAGCACTTATTTACCATACTCTCTCCATCTTTCAAATAAAGAGAAATATTGATACCAAAGCAAAATCTTAACCAGTTAATCAAGTTAGCATAGGCAGATTTTTAGTATCAAGTAATGCTCATTACAAACGGATACATATTGTTAATAACAATAAAAATGTGAACTCGGCTATGTGTCAAGAATACACTCATACTCGCTGATTATTTGCACTGAAATATTTTTGATAGCCAATAGTCAAAAAAGACTTCGGAGATAATGAATATACATTTTAGTAGTTTTCTCTTGCCCTTACTGATGTATAAACATGTTTTTAAGCACTTTTTATATAAAAATATCCCATTTGCTTTAAATAAACATAGATCTCTGGTACTAAAACCTAACCTTCTTGTGCCATAAATGCTGTTTCTAATACAAATATACCTGACAAGGGTAATTAAATAAAAAAAGATGTGAAATTTAAAAAGCATGTATTTTTCAGATTGACTAAAAAGGTTATAAATATGTGAGTAACTATTATAAACATCTTAAGCTTTTACACATTCCTTCTCATGTATGAGCCATTAATTTCTGGTCATATGCTGATGGTATCTTGGCAGCTATCTTCACTAGATCTGTTTAACTGTATTGATATTTCAATGAGATTTTAAAACTAATCTTCTTCCCTCAAATAATCCATATGCAATAACTTAGCTTAGCTTATAACTTAGGTACAGTACTTGCAGGAGGCCAATCTTCAGAAGCATTGAAATCCGTTAAATTCACGACAATGACATGCAACGCACAAATTGTTATAGTTTTGCTTTGTACGCTGGTGTTAAGTGTTGTTGAAATATCCATAATATGCAATTATATAACTTTCAGTGTTACATAGTGGCCTGAATTCCTTCTCTGAAATATTGCTTTGATGATATAAGGATGCTCTTGTTTTACACCTTGTTCACTTAAATGGAGCTTTGTGTTCACCAAACCATTACAAATGTTGAGTGATGGCTCTCTTTTGACCTATGGAACTACCTTAGCATCTTCTTGTGAGACCGTAAATACCATTGTTTGTTAAAAAATTCTTTAAAACCTATAAAACATCTGTAAATAGATAACTTTGATGACTTTGTAATGATGAGTCTGATATATTCAATTAGTTTTCATATTGATTTGATTTGACTATATGTGTCTTTGCAAAAACTTCTTTAGTCTCAATGTTTGTTTTCGACTAAGGTCTGCAATCAAAAGTTGACATGTTCTCCTTTGATAGACCCTAAGCTTTAGCTTTATTTAACATTATATTAGACTACTATACTATAAAGTGGCCAAGGAATTTCTAGTTCCTTAGCTCTGGCTACCCCTTCTAGGGATTTACAACCGTGAGTATATGTATGTATGTATGTAGACTACTTTGTATATGTACTTTATTAGACTACCTAAGGTAAAACTAATATTACTTGTTTTTATTTGGCTAGCAAAATAATTCAATAGGAAACTAATTTCGAGAACACATTCTGATATCAATGAACAAATGTTTTTTTTTTCTTAATCCATAATTGGAAATGCACATTACCAGTGAACCATCTTTTATATGAGACCAACTACTTCCATTAATTATGATTAAGAGGAAAAATTCGTTTCTTTGTCTGTAATGAATACTGAAATCACTGAATCGATTAAAAAATATACTTCATAATAGAAACCTAAAACCATTACTTAAAACCAACCAACCACTATTATATCATCATGACACATTTTATTAGGAGTGAGCAGTGATAAAGTAAAGTTAGATGTTTGAAATTTGGGTCTATTTGTATAAAACAATTCGTAGCAACTTCAAATGCGTAATGTCCTAATTTTCTTAATATTTTTTTTCCTAGAAACATTTATCAAGGCTGCTCTGCCTTATTGGTCTCAACTTAATAATAAATAGCTTGCCTCGATTTTTATAGTTCTAAAAGTATTATAAAATATATAATAATATATTTCAGTTTCTAACCTTACTGCGTTCAAGCAAACAAACTCTTCAGCATTATAATATTAAAATAGGTTAAGGTACGAAAGAGATTATTCCACCTTAACTATCTTAGTGCACTTACTACAGTCAGCAGATGTTGTGACATTTAGCTATTAGCCTATGAATGAGCTATTATAAAGCAGAATAATTTTATTTATCAGCATTTGAATCATAGTGGCAAAAGGAAAAACTGAAAAAGAATATTGCATCGCCATAGATTGTGATTACGTAAGGCAATATTACTTTAGAATGGTTATTAAAGTATTGTTTTATAAATTGACAATGTTTCTCACATTAGTTCTCTTTTTCAATTTGAATCGAACAGCAAAATATTTTTTTTAAAAATATTATTGATTTGACGCTATATTTTTTATAAATTTATTACTTCTCTAAGGACCATTTTTTTTACTAAAACTTCAGTATAGGTAGCATGAGGCGTGTGAGAGCGTGTATGTCACTCACGTGACATACACGCATATGTTGTATGAACAATCTGTCAGTTTCTCACTTCTCACGCGACATACACGCTCTCACACGCCTCATGCTACGGGGGCTGGTGTGCAAAAAACTAAGTCTTTTATGTGTTTTGAAACATCAGATATTATCTCTTTATTTGACCTCAAATCCCATTTAGTTATTAAGACCAGAAAAGTGTATAATTGTATAAAAAAATAAAGTTACTTAATCTAAAAAGTTATAGGTTTAGTTATAAATTACGAGGAATTGACGTAACAAAAGATGTATGTTATGTAAATAAAATAATTCTCAGGATCGCAATCTTGCTTCCATATGTTTACACTTTCTGTTAAGACACTACTGTAAAAATACGCGTTGCGCAACTATTGTTTCAAATAACTGCTTACTACAAATGTTAAACCAATATAATTCCCACAGTTTAAGAATGTAATATGAAGCTTTTGGTAAACAAAAACGTTAGAGCTTATCAAGCAACAGGACACAAGTTTTCTTATCTCGTTGTTAAAGTGCCTGCGTCAGAATTCTGTGAAGCAAGCTTGATGAGTCGCAGTTATTGTGTTACCAAGATTTGTACAGCTTGCAGTTCCTTACAGACTATTGTTTCTTGGGAACAAAAGTCCACACTCGTCGCCAGTTCTATTCAATACTTTACGGTGTTGACTTGTCTTGTTTGTTTAGGCTTTGGAAAATATTTCTTGGTAAATGGCTCTATTTGTGCTCGAAATAAACGGACCGGCATTGTATTTTGTGATGAATAACGGCGAATATTGAAGATAATTAATAGTCGAGATAAACCAGTGTAGTTTGTGCTCAAATCAATATTTTATGAGTCAAAGCTTCGTTTATTAATTGCGTAGGTTCTTGTTTTAGGGAACATACTAACTATTTTCCTTTAATATTATTGAGCATTTTAGAAGGACTATATTTAATCATATTTTTCTTTGCAGAGAACGAAGGGAACAGGAGTTGCTTGAAAAGCAACAGAAAGATAAGGAGAGAGAACGAATAGAACGGGAAAGAGAAAGAGAGAGGGAACGAGAAAGGGAGAGAGAAAAACAAGAAAGAGAAGAGAAAGAAAGACAAGAAAACGCGGCTTCAAAGCTCGTTTCTAGGCATTTCGAAGAATCTCTTAGACTAGCAAATCAGGTGAGTTTAATATTAAAAATAAGTTTGTGTACAGTGTTGTGTGTGTTGCAAGTTCTAAGATCATTGTATTTACTCATTATATTATTTTGTAAAAATGTTTTTTATAATTTGTTATAATTTAAGATTTCAGCAATATGTTATTAGTGACACAAATAATAAAAAAATAATTCAATAGTTTGAAACAAAGAATCTTTTAAAAACGCAATGAATAAAAAAAAGTGTGATGTTTATGAAGAATTAGAGATGGAATCAAGTAAGTATTCATGCATAATAACTAAACGTTTTGCTTTTCGATTACAGCGAGATCGTCGGTCGTGGTCCCTGCTGAGCAGCCTGGGCCCGGGCTCCCGCGCCGAGCGGCCGTACTACCAGCAGCACGCGCAGCCGCCGCGCGCCCGCCTCGCGCCCGCCAAGCCGCCCGACAAGCCGGCCAAG